>CM072937.1:8995464-9527964 GCA_036971965.1 Nyctalus aviator
GGGAGACATCCGGTTGTTGCCAGAATCCAGGAGGAAGGCCGTGGGGAAGCACGGGACTTGGTTGGGATGTTCTGTAGGGAGGATTCTCCCAAAGGTCGGGGGCCTCTGACCTTGACTTTTCCAAATAAGTCCGGTACCCGGGGGAGCTTTGCTAGAATCTCTATGTTTATTTAGTCTTTTAGACCCTACCTTGTAGAAGCATATGCTTTCTCAAGGATACTTGCCCTGCTGGTTGTATCTGGAGGTTAATTTGAGTTCAAGCTGTTGTTACAATAAAAGCCCAAGGAAGCGGGTGACCAGGGCGACTTGGGGGCGATAGCCAAGAAGGGCCTCAGCCCTCTCTTTCACAGAAACATGGGTCAGAGCGATCATTCACCCGTTGCTCAGGGTCTGCCGGCCAGCCTCAGCAAACGACGATGGTGGCCTGGTGAAGCCGGGATGGTGGGAAAAGCTCACAGGACTTGGTGCTGCTCAGACGATAGAGGTGAGGGAGCCAGAGGTGCTAGGGGCGGCTCTCGGGTTCCTGATTCTAAGGCGAGGAGCAGAAACATGGGTGTGGAGGGGAATGGTGAGCTGGGTTCATACACACTTTGAAGGTGCCCGAGGTCTCACTGGCTGCGTGTCGGGAGGCAGGGGGGCTCAGTGTGTCCAGAGCTGGGAAGAGAGGTCAGCTCTCCCTATACCCCTGCCCAGACACCAGCAGGACCTATGGGAGGAGACACAGGTGCCCAGCTCCCGCCCGATCAGAATGAAGAACCTCCGGTGACCGGTGACAGAGGAGGCTGACCACAGAGCAGCCGAGCAGCGGGGTGGGCCCTGGGAGGAGCGCTGAGGCCTGAGGGGAAGGGGAAGGGGAAGGAAGAGGAGGGGACAGAACCGGCCTGTTCAGCCCCGGGCTTTGCTCTGCAGATTGGAGGCTGCCGTTGAGACGGAAAGCACCAGCCTGGCTACTCCAGGGCGTCGCTTCTCTGGGGCTGGCCGCCTCCCCGGGCAGGACTGTGGGCAGCGTCTCGGCGGGAGGACCTGGGCTGAGCTGCAGCAGCCGAGCTGAGGTAGGTGCCGGCGGGGAGCCGGGTCTGCAGGGAAGGAGCAGAAGCGGCAGGTCAGAGCAGAGCAGAGGGGGTGCCTGGAGGAGGGAGGCTGCAGGGAGGATCCAGGGAAGGCCTGGCTCTGAGGAACGCAGGCCCAGCCTCTCTGAGGCTCACCCAGACCTGGCGGCTCCTGGGGCCCTGAAAATTGCAGCCACGTGAAGATTATTCGGCCCATTTTCTCAAGAAGAAAGGACCTATTCTTTCTTCTCTGAATTGTGCAAATGCCAATAATCATTAGCCTAATGTACATGCCCCTTCTGTGCTGTAGGGGGCAGTCCCCATCCCCCTGGATTCTCACAAGCAGTCACAGGTAGGCTGGAAACGTGTTCTGATGCCCATTTTATAGGCTGAGAGACTAAAGTTTAGAGAGATGAAGCAATTTACCAAAGATTACAGGGGATTGAGCAACTCAGAGCAAACCTTCTGGGCTCCCTCTGCAACCCTCTGCCCACCCCTCTCCCGGGGAACTTGGGACCAGTGAGGCCAGTCTGGCCTTTCTCTACACATATATGAACTGAGCATCTTCTACACGTGCAGCCAGGGCCAGTCCAACCCAGACTGGGGTGGGGGTGGAGATGTGGCTACAAATGACTGACAGTGAAGGTCAAATGCGCCAGAGCCGGGGCGGGTGGGGGTGAAGGCGGAGGTTGGCGCTGGATGTGGGACCCGGAAGAGCTCGGCAGGAGGTGCACCTGAGCCTTGAGGGAGGCAGATGGTTTGTGTGCGAACGCGGGGCATCGGAGAGTGGCTGTGAGAGGTGGTGGTAAAGGGAAGAACGACTGGAGGTTCAATTTGGACGGGAAAGTGTAGAGTTTGTGGAGGACTTACAGGTCCGGCCTGTCCATTTCTTCATTTGGTTTTAAGTGGATTTTGAATGCGATCTCATTTAGTCTTCACTCTAACCCCGTGAGAAGGTGTTATTATTATTATTAGGTCTCCTTTTTAAAACTAAATGTTTATTGATCTCAGAGAGGAAGGGAGAGGGAGAGAGATACAGAAACATCAACGATGCGATGATTGCACACCCCACCCCTGGGATCAAGCCCACAATCCGGGCATGTGCCCTGGCCAGGGATCAAACTGTGACTTCCTGGTTCCTGGGTCGATGCTCAACCACGGAGCCACTCTGGCCAGTCTGTTAGGTCTCCTTTAAAGAAAGGAGGGGAAACTGAGGGGCCAAGGCTTTAAGCTACCGGTCCACGTTGCCATAGAAACAGAGCGGGTTGAGCCCAGGCAGCCCAGCGCCCATGCTGCCCGTCAGGCCCCTTGGCTGCACAGCCGCTCGCCGGGGCTTGCCGCCCCTCTGGTATCTCCGGGAGATCTGCCTCCCCGACAGGCAGTGAGAGAGGTCACCGCCACCTTGTCCCGGCCCCGAGCTTCCCGGCCCGCGTGCGGGCTCCCTGCCTCCGGGAACAATGCCTCCCCACACCTCAGAGCGGCCTTCCAGCAGCCAGGTGCTTCCTTCCCGGCGGCCCGGCAGACATAGGGGAGGAAATGGGCCGCCCCATCCACAGGGGAGCAGGCCGTCCGCTCCCCGACCCCGCAGGATCTGGAAAGCCTCATGGGGTGAGGGGTGAGGGGTGAAGGGTGAGGGATCCCTCATCCCTACTCCCTCCCCCCTGCTGTGAGCTGCTACCACATGCTCTGAACCAGAGAACCAGGTGTGCTGTCTGGCCAGCAGGACTGTCTCAATGGAGAAAGGGCACCTGTCCCTGACACCCTGGGGCATGAAGCAGGGGTGGCGGGAGGAGGGGAAAGTGGGTTGCTGGGGGAGCAGGGCGGTGGCAGGCTTAGGAGGCCCCCTCTCTGGGCCAGGCTGTGGGCAGAGGGCATGAGGGAGGCCGAGGTGCAGTCCTGGGAGATCCACATCTTTCCCCCCAGGGTTTAGCCCGGAAGGGGTGGCCACGGGGAGGTCTGGGGGTGGTTCTTCCGTCTGAATAGGAGCCAGCAATAAGAGCTCGGGGTGCGGGGGGGTGGGCGGGGACCGTCAGAACCCGGGGTCTTCATTGTGAAGCACTGACTCTGAGCCAGGCCTCCTCACATCCTCTCCTGAGTCCTGCCTGCTCCAGCTTCCTCTCCGGAAGTCTTCCCACGCTGCCTGCATCCACCACGGACAGCGGCAGCTGCGAACGCACTCCCGCCGCCTCTTCCTGCCACGTCCCGAGTGCCTCCGTGGCTCTGTGGACCGTCCCGGGGCCCGCTGCTCCCTGAGGCGGTGCCCCCTGTGGGTCTGCCCCTGCCCCAGGACTGCTCGCTGTGAAGGTGCTGATTTAAGGAGACAGGCCCTCTCAGTCCCAATTCATTCATTCACTTAATCATGCACTCACGCATTCACTCACGCATTCACTTATTCATTCATTCACTTATTCACACACTCATTCATTCACTTACTGATGCACTCATTCATTCACTTACTCATGCACTTGTTCATTCACTTATTTATGCATGCATTCATTCACTTATTCACAGACTCATTTATTCACTTATTGATGCACTCATTCATTCACTTATTCATGCACTTATTCATTCACTTATTCATGCATTCATTCACTCACTCATTCTCCTTGTCTCTGGTCTGGTCCTTCTATCAAGAACAATGAAGGGTCTAAGATTTTACCCTTCTTATGACTAACTGCCAGGGCTGACCGGCAGACCCTGAGCGACGGATGAATGATTCCTCGGGACTGCTTGGGTTGAGAAACCAAACAACCCCATTCGCCTGTCCCCTCGGGTTCTTCCTGTAACAGCAGCTTGAACTAAAATGAACTATTAGATACGATCAGCAGGGTAGCCTCCTTGAGAAGACACGTGCGTCTGTGGTGTCCTTTAAGCCAGGATGTCTAAAGACCAGACAAAAAGATTCCAGTAAAGCACCAGGAGGCTCAGACCTGTTTGGAAAAGTCAAGGCAGGGGCTGCTGCCTTCGGCAAGGTCCCTCAGAGGCCCCTGGCCTTTTAGAGATTCCTCTTTACAGACTTTCCAGTCAAGACCCGTGCTTCCCCACAACTAGCAAGCTTGCTTGCCACAGTTTTAAGGAATATTGGCAGAAAACACGAGACTCCGGGTCAAAGGCAAAGGCCTTTATTACTCATGGCACAACCAGAGCATGAATGTCATGTCCCCTCGTGGGGGGACAGCACGGAGGTGGGGCCCTCGAATGCTGTCCCAACCAAGGAGCCGGAGCTCGGGAAACCCCGTTTTCACAATGAGCTGCCAGCAGATCTTTGCCCTGAAAAGAGGCATTGTCTCTATCATACTGAATGGCAGGTACCAATCATTCCACGATCTTTCCCGAGGGCCTTCTCGGTGGCGTGAACCCTGTGGGGTGAGGGGGACACACCATGGAGCTTGCATTCTAGCGGGGCAACCGGACAACTAACAAACAGGACACATGCGCCCTGTGCTACGGAGAAGCAGAATGCCCACGGATCCTTGTCAGACGATTCCCACAGGCACCACGGGCCGCCCGAGCCCAGCTGACTTCATTTTTTATTCCTTTTCTATTTTTAAAATTTGTCTTTATTGTTGAAAGTATTGCAAATGTCCCTTTTCCCCTCCACTGACTCCCCCCAACCTGGACCTCCCTCTTTCCCCGGCCGGCCGCACCGCTGCCTGTGTCCATGGTTATGCATACACTTTTAAGGCTGGCCACAGACTAGGACTTATAACAGGATGGCTCCTTCTGGGGAAGGGCGCCGGGTGGGCCTGAGGAGAGGTGAGGAGGACACTTTATCCCACTGTACAGCCCCTGGTGCCTTCTCTGTTTAGCACAGGCTGGTGTTTGATGTGACAGGTGAGTTTTAAGAAGACGCTAGGCCGAGAGCGCCCCTGGCTCCCCGTGTGCGTCCGTGAAGCGGGTATATGGTCGGCAGGCTGTGGGCCTTGGGTCTGTGAGCGGTCAGCAGTGCGCATGTCTCCGTGGTCGCCAGGAAGTCACTGGCTGGTTAGACCTCCGGCTCCTAAGGGCCCGGGCAACGTCACTCCTTCCTCTCTGTGCTCTCCGCCCTCACCATGTCTGCCGCGTGGATGGTGTTCCACAGACGCGCTTCCCTGTCCTCAGCATCCTCGGTCCCCCCGAGCTCTGTCAGGAGCTAGGGCCTCTGAGCAGCCCAAATGCATGTTCCATGTCTGTGGGTGCCAGCGTCATGCTCTGTGCATAGAGCAGTTCCTCAGGCTTTGTCTCATACAAGACAAGCCCGCGGGCTCCTCTGGCTTCCCAGCCTCACACACACCGGCAGCTGGACGGGAAACAGACGGCGCAGACGGGGCTGCAGGCCGCCGCCAGCACCGGGGGGCCGTGTGCATGTCAGAAAGAAGCATTCCTTCATCCGAGCAGACAAATCACAGCAAGCGCCTCTTTGGATGGATGGATGACAAAGCCCCGCCCTCCCTGGCTGGGTAAATTACCGAGAGGCCAGTGAGACAGCAGCCCCCATCCAAATAAGCTGGTGCCCTGAGTGTGAATGCTTGGGTTTTATAAAGCTGCGAGAGCACCGTTGAATGAGCGGGGTCCTTTTTTTGTTGTAAATTCTAGAATCTGGTAAAAAAACAACAACAACAACACACAAACCAATTGAGTGTAGAAGCATGTGATGCCATTTGCAAAGTAAGGTGTGGGCTTCTCTTTTTAAAAGATACTTTACTTTTTTATTTTGTAAACCAGAGGCTCGGTGCACAAAATCTGTGCAGGAGTAGGCCTGCCTTCCACCGGGTGCCAGCACTGGCTTCCCTCTGGCACCCGGAACCCGGGCTTCCCTCCTGCTCCAGCTTCATCCGGAAGGATGTCTGGAAGGACGTCTGGTCTAATTAGCATATTACCCTTCTATTATTGTAGATTTGCATACAGTAAAAGTGACTACTTTTGCTCTGTAGTCCATGAGTTGTAACACCAGTACAGATTTCACCACAAGCAGGACCCAGTGCAGTTCCATCCCCCAAAAGCTCCCTCCTGCCCCTCTGCAGCCCACCCCTCGCCTTACAGAGCCCCTCACATACTGCTCTCGTTTCTGACGCTGTAATTCTCCCTTTTCTAAAATGTCATGTAAACGGAAGCAGACAGTAGGTAACCTTTTGAGTCTGGCTTGTTTTTTTTTTTTACTCAGCACAACATCTTTGAGATTTATTTGCATGTGTCCATAGTTCTCTTTCCTTTTCTTATAAATCTTTATTGTTGAAAGTATGACATGTGTCCCTTTTCCCCTCTATTGCCCTCTCCTCCCCACCTCCCCCAAATCTTCACCACCCCATTGTCTGTGTCTATGGGTTATGCATATATGCATATGAGTTCATTGGTTGATCTCTTCCCCCCTCCACCCACCCTTGCCTTCCCCCTGAGGTTTGACAGTCTGTTCGCTGTTTCTAGTTCATCTCTTTTTATCGCTAGTATCCCACTGTGGGGGTACCGTAGTCTCCTTACCCGTTTCCCCTTTGAAGACACGGCGTTGTTTTCAACGAGGGACAGCTATAACTAGAGCTGCTCCACACACCCGCGAACAGGATTCTGTGTGAGCCGAGGGTTCATGTCCCCGGAGGAAATCGTTAGGAGCGGAATTGCAGGATCATACAGTAAATGCTGTTTACCTTCGGGAGGAATTGCCCAGCTGTTCCCCAGAAGGGCTGTGCCATTTCGCCTGGCCGCCAGCCCCCCACGCCCTCCCCACACTTTGTATTGTCCACTTTCCAATCTCAGTCATTCTACTGGGCATAGTGTGGCCTCTCATGGTTTTAACTGCTTCTCCCCAATGGCAATTAGCATGTGTTTTTTTCTTGCTTTTCCATCCACATATTTTTTGATGAACAGTTTAAATATCTTGCCATTGGGAATATTATTTGCTTTCTTATTATTAAATTCATATATATTTCTTATTATTAAATATATGTAGTATATATTTATATATAATATCTCTCTCTCTCTCTCTCTCTCTCTCTCTATATATATATATATATATATATATTTCTACATTGATACAAGTTCTTTGTCAGCTATGTGATTTGAAAATATTTTTTCCAAGTCTAAACTTTGTCTTTTCATTTTCTTAAAGTTATATTTCACAGAGCCCAAGTTTTTAATTTTGGTTAAGTCCAATTTATCAAATTTTCTTCTCTGGATCATGTTTTTGGTTCTATATCTGAGAACTCTTTCCCTAACCCAAAGATGTTTCCTATGTTTTCTTCTTTGAATTTTTGGTTTTACATTGGTTTTGTTTGTTTGGTTGTTTGTTTGTTTTTTATTTGTATTTTAACACTCACATCTATATGATGCATTCAGAGTTCATTTTGGTTTCAAGTGCGGGTCTGAAGTTGAGATACTTTTGTCTTTTTCTTTTTGTATATCAATGATGAGTTGTTCCATACCATTTGTTGAAAAGTTGATTTTTTTCCTCCATTGTATTGTCTTTGCAACTTTGTAAAAAAAAAAAAAATCAACTGGCCATATCTTCATATGTCTATTTTGGAACACTCTACTGTGTTCCGTTGACCTGTGTCTTTGTCTGTGTCCAGTTCTTCACTAAAAACTTTATATTAATCATGAAAACAGGGAGGGTGGGAAATCCTCAAATGATTTTGTGGGGGGTTTTCCCAAAATTGTTTGACTATTCCAGTATTTCTTTCTTTGGGGGCTATTTTAAGTAGCATTGTGTTTTAAATCTTGATTTTCAATTTTTTATTTTATTTTAGAATATATAAATACTGGAGGCCCAGTGCACAAAATTCATGCATGGGTGGGGAGTGGGGGTGTCCTTCAGCCCAGCCTGCACCCTCTCCAATCTGGGACCCCTCAAAGGATGTTCAACTGCCCTCTCACAATCCAGGACTGCTGGCTCCCAACTGCTCACCTGCCTGTCTGCCAGATTTCCCCTAACCACTCCCCTGCAAGCCTGATCAACACCCAACTGCTCCCCTACCAGCCTGATTGCCCCTAACTGCCCTCCCCTACCATCCTGGTCACCCCTAACTGCCCTCCCCTGCAGGCCTGGTCCCTCCCTACAACCCTTCCCTGCTGGTCATCTTGTGGTGGCCATCTTGTGTCCACATGGGGGCAGCCATCTTGTGGGTTGGAGTGATAGTCAATTTGCATATTACTCTTTTATTAGGTAAGATGACTAATGTTGTGTGCTGATATTTGTTCTTTGGCCTGCCACAGCTTCCAATATTGTGTTGAATTGTTGAATAGGAGTGGCCTGTTCCTAGTGGTTGAGGGGGAACATCCAGTCTTTACTATTAATGTTAGCTGTGATGTTTTCTGGTCAATGTCAAAAAAGTTCCCTTATATTCCTAATTTGCCAAGTTTTTAAAATCATGAATGAGTATTAAAAATTGTCAAATGCCTTTACGGCATCAATCGATAGGATCACATGGGCTTTCTCTTTTGGGCTCTATTGTAATATGGTAGATTATATAGTATTTTGACATCTGAATATTGAACTGGTCTTGCATCCCTGGGATAAAGTCCTTATTCTTTTTCTGTTTTGATGAGAATTTTTTCATGATATGTCCATAAAGATATTGATCTTTTTTTGGTCCTATCTCTGTCTGGTTTGAGTATCGGGAGAATGCTGGGTTCAGACACTGAGCCGGGAAGTGTTTCCTCCTCTTTCATTTTCTGGGCCCACAGCTTATTTGAAAATGTACTGTTTAATATCCAAGCATTTGAAGATATCCTGGTTACCTTTATGTTACTGGTTTCAAGTTTAATTTCATTATAATCAACAAACCATAATCTCCATTACTTTAAATGTGTTTAAGTTTGTTTGATGGTCTATGCCCTTGCTGGTTTTCTACCTGCTTATTCTATCAATTGTGAAGAGAATACTGTGAAAACCAGCCTTTAGTTTTACTAATTTTACCATCACGTATTTTGAATCCCTGTCGGTAGTGCATACCTACTTAGGATTGCTATATCTTTTTCATTAACTGGCCCTTTCATCATTATGTAATTTCCCTGCTCATTCCTGGTAATTTTCCTTGCTCTGGAATCTATTTGTCTCATTTTCATCTGAAACCATTTCAGCTTTCTTTTCATTAGTGTTTGCCTAGTATATGTTTTCTGTTCTTTTGTTCTGAACTTATCTGTAACATTTCAAAGGGAATTTATTGTAAATAGCATAAAGTTGGTTCAGGTTTTATCTTTTCATTGATGTTGACAATCTCTGTCTTTTAATTGGCATTTAGATGTTTAGTGTAATTATTGATATTTAGGTGTATCATTTTTTTTCTTGTTTTTTGTTTTGTTTTTTTCTTTCTGGTGTTTTTCCCCACAGACTGGGGTGGGGGGGAAGCAATAAGGATTCTCCCAGTGACCTTGGGACATGGTTCCTCAGTCCAAGAGATGGCCCCTTCCTCCTAACTTAGGGGGACCTGCATGGCCCCTACAGCCATCACTGCTGTGGCTGCTGCTGCTGCTGTGCAGGATTCCTAGGGGCGATAGCAGGAGGACAGGAAAAAGAAAGAAGGAATTCCCTCCCCCCTCTCCCCCCATTCCTCCAATCCTTAGGGGATCCCTTTCTGCTTGTCGGCCAGAAAAAGAAAGCTTTTCTTCTAGATCTTTCTGTCCGCCCTCAGTGTGCAGTTCAGGCTGCCTCTGTATCCAGGCCAAGATGCAATGGGGGGGAGGGAGAGGGGAGAGAGCAGAAAGCTCGCTGCCAGTTGCTCTCCCTTCCAGGACCCGCTCCTTCCCAGCTCTGCTTGCCGTATTTGCTTTGCAGAGTCCTCAGAGCGCTATTGGCTGTTGGGGCACAGTGTCCAGAGCTTCCTGCTCACTCAGTGGGGGCATCACAGGGGAGTGTTCTTGCTCCGTCTTCACCAGATCTAGAACCTCCAACATCACATTTTGATGTTTAGCTTTTCCTGACTTTTTCAATGCATATGTGCAGAGTTAGAAATATAGTTTTGAAATCTAATGTGTTCAAAGTGTGCCCATTGTTTTGTTACCAACTCTTTAAAATGAACACTTAAAAATCTTTTCAATTCAATAAATATAGACGTACATCATCGTGTTTATGCAGGCGTAGTATTCCGGTGCACAGGTTACTCTAATTTGCTTCATCGATATTCTCTAGTCGGGCCTTTAAGTTTCTCCTGGTTCTCACTCACCACAAACAGTGTTTTCATGAGCATTGCTGCACACGCGCCGGATTCACTTGTACTTAACATACATTTCTAAAAGTGGAATTTCTTGGACAAAAAGTAAGCACATTTTGATGTTTTCGTCTTTTCTAATCTTTGCCAAAGTCATATCACATTTTAATTTTCATTCCTATGCTTATATCAACAGGCTAAGGTTTTTACGAGTCCATTATCATTTTAATACATTAAATTCAACTAGTTGATATTTAGTTAGAATTTGTCCATATCTATTTATGAGTGAGCCTAATCTACCTTTCATTGTGGTAAAATATACATACCATAAAATTTACCATTTGAACCATTTTAAAGTGTACGGTTCAGTGGCATTAAGTAAATACCCAATGTTGTGTAATCCACACCACTACCCATTCCTAGAACTTCTTCATCATCCCCAAAAGGAACTCATTCAACACTAGCTCCCCATCCCTCCCTCCCCCAAGCCCCTAGGCACCTCCGTTATACTTTCTCTCTCTGTGAATTCACCTTTTCTGGGTGCCTCACGAAAGTGCAATCATATAATATTTGGCATTTTGACTTATTTGAATTGGCATGTTTCCGAGGTTGATTTAAATAGCAGCATGGTTTCATTCTTTTGAAAGGCTGGATAGTTTTTCCTTGTATGTACACACCCGTTTTGTTTATTCATCATCTGCTGAGGGGTATTTGTGGTGTTTCCACCTTTGAGCATTCTGAAGGATGCTGCTGTGCAAGTATCGGTGGGAGTCCTCATTTTCAATTCTTTGGGGGATTTACCCAGGAGCAGAGTTGCTGGGTCACCTGGTGACTCTGGAACTCTTTGAGGAGCTGCCAGACGGCTGTCCACAGCAGCTGCACCGTTTTAAATGCCAACCACCAGTACACCGGGGCGCCAATCTCCCCCGTCCTCGCCAACACTGGTCACTTCCGATTGCTTTTCTTTTTAAAATACTTATCTCGATGGGTTTGAAGTGCTTCATCTATTTTTAAAACTATCTTTATGAGATTTTGGTGTCAAGGATAAGCTGGCTTTTTTTTTAGAGAAACCTTTCTTTCTTTTGCTGTGTTTGGGGACAGTTTAAGTAACGTAGAAAATGACTTTAGTTTGCAGCGGTGAGAGGATTTATCACAGGAACCTTCTGAGCCAGACACCACATTTTAGGAGCTGGTTCCTTTCTCTGTTTCCTCAGTGGTTACTCCCCTAAGCAGATTTACCAACTCTCCTAGAGACTTTTGAGTCAATTTTATTTTCTAGAAAACTATGTCTGATGTAGGATTCAGATTTTTGTTTTTCTTTGTTCTTTTTTTTTTCTTTTTTTCCTTTTTTGCTACAAATATACTGTATATGTCTAGTGTTGCCGGCATGGCTCAGAGGTTGAGCGTTGACCCATGAACCAGAAGGTCACGGTTCAATTCCCGGTCAGGGCACATGCCCAGCTTGCAGACTCGAACCCCAGTGTGAGGTGTGCAGAAGGCAGCTGATCAATGATTCTCTCTTATCATTGACATTTCTCTCTTTCTCCCTCTCCCTTCCACTCTGAGGTCAATAAAAATATATTTTTAAAAACACAAATATATATGTGTGTGTATTTTTTTAAAATATATATTTTATTGATTTTTTACAGAGAGGAAGGGAGAGAGATAGAAAGATAGAAACGTCGATGAGAGAAAAACATCGACCAGCTGCCTCTTGCACACCCCCCACCGGGGATGTGCCCGCAACCAACATACATGCCCC
This sequence comes from Nyctalus aviator, assembly GCA_036971965.1. NCBI lineage: Eukaryota > Metazoa > Chordata > Mammalia > Chiroptera > Vespertilionidae > Nyctalus > Nyctalus aviator. Next base: position 9,007,395 of record CM072937.1, read on the forward strand.
TGACCGGAATCGAACCTGGGACTCTTCCGTCCACAGACCGACGCTCTACCACTGAGCCAAACCGGTTTCGGCTGTGTGTGCATTTTTGTTGTTTCTAATATTGTCTCTTGGTTTTCTCTCTCTTTGGAAGTCCCTCCCCTCCAGTGCAGCAGCCTGGCCTCGTGATGGGGCACGAGCCCTGAAGCCAGCTGGTCCGAGTCCAGTGCTCATCCTGGAAGAGTTATCGGAGCTCTCTGGGCTTCAATTTCCCCATTTGTACTTTGGGAGAAAATAGTATCTACAGCGTAAGGTTAACGTTAATATCAAAGAGCTGACCCTTTTTAAGTGCTTAGGGGAGCGCCTGCCACACAGCCAGCGCCATAGCCGTGTTCCTTCCATAAGCCTAGACTGCCCCGCCGTGTGCTGGAAGCCCAGGTCCCTGCAGCCTCTCCATCGCCAAGCACACTTTCTGCACCTCCCCACCCCTCACACTCACTGCCTCTTGTTTTGCAGAACCATCTCTGCGCAGGAAAAAACCAAACCACTTTACTTTCCATTCTGCTGCCCGAGACAACCACATCCTCCTCACTCGCCAGCTCCCATGGAGAGCTCAGGTCAGTACGGCCGGGGAGAGGGGTCTAGTGCGCCTGGTGCATCATGGGAAAGACCTTCTTGCAGGTGAGGCTGTCCAGGGCTGTGAGAGCCCAACCCTGCCGCCCGAATGTGAGAACATCCGCATTCGGACATCCACACCCTGTCAGTTGGCCTCAACTGTGTATAGGTCACTGAGCTGGACACTGGGGAAAAGGACAGTAATAGGCAAGATTTATTACCAAAACCTTGCCTTTATTGAACAAAACCTTTCATAGAGCTTACAGTATATCAAGTACTAGTGAAAGCACAACAAATATGATCTCATTTAGTCATTAGAAAGATAGATATTGCCGAAACCGGTTTGGCTCAATGGATAGAGCGTCGACTTGGGGACTGAAAGGTCCCGGGTTCGATTCCGGTCAAGGGCATGTACCTTGGTTGCGCGCATATCCCCAGTAAGGGGTGTGCAAGAGGCAGCTGATCGATGTCTCTCATCGATGTTTCTAACTCTGTATCTCTCTCCCTTCCTCTCTGTACAAAATCAATAAAATATATATTTTTTTAAAAAAAGAAAGAAAGATATTATTCTTACTCCCATTTTACAGATGTATAAAGTGAGACACAGGGAAGACGGGAATTGTTCCCACAGTCACACAGATACCTTGTGGTGAGATCAGGATTTGACCCAGTGGTCTGGCTCCAGCATCCTGCTCTTAGCGATTTCACTGTGGGTGGCCTCATGCAAACGTCAGATATTTCTGCGAGGTAGGAATACCAGTGTGATTTTCCTTATTTTACTGGAAACAAAACTGAGGCTCAGAGAGGTTAGGGCCGTGGTGGGCAAACTATGGCTCGCAAACCACATGTGGCTCTTTGGCCCCTTGCGTGTGGCTCTTCCACAAAATACCACGGCCCGGGCGAGTCTATTCTGAAGAAGTGGCGTTAGAAGAAGTTTAAGTTTAAAAAATTTGGCTCTCCAAAGAAATGTCAATCATTGTCCTGTTGATATTTGGCTCTGTGGACTAATGCGTTTGCCGGCCACTGGTAGGGAATTTACTCAAAGCCACAGAGCTAGTAAGTGGCAGAGTCAGGATTGCAACCCAGATTTGCCTGATTCCAAAAACCTAGATTCGTTTCTTTATGTGAACCTGTGAGAGCAAGGAGCGATGGCCCCTCCCCGGAGGTGTGTGCTAGCCAGTGGGTATCCAGCACGTCAGAGCACTCCGCAGGCCTCCAGGCACAGACTCCAGTGCCCTGGAGAACCCCTGTCCTGGGGAAGGTGAGGGGACACCCCAGGGCAAGCACAGCTACCAGACTGTCATCATTCCTAAGACATGCACACTGGCCACCCCCCCTCACCGCCAGGGAGCGGCACCAGGCAGAAGATCCAGCTGAGCCCTAGGCGGTTTGGCTCAGTGGACAGAGCGTCGGCCTGCTGAATCAAAGGTCCCAAATTTGATTCCAGTCAAGGGCACATGCCTGGGTTGCGGGCTCGATCCCTAGTGTGGGGCATGCAGGAGGCAGCCAATCAATGATTCCCCTCTCATAGTGGATGTTTCTGTCTCTCTTTTCCTCTCCCTGAAATAAATAAAAATATATTTTAAAAATAAAATAAAAGTTAATCAGTAGGCCCCGCCCTCAGAGAAGTGGTTTTGTTTGGGGGGGACTATGCGTGGGTATTTTCTTGGAAAGCTTTCCAGGTGATTCTAATGTGCATCAGGATTGGGGACTAGGAGAAAGCAAACAACGCTAGGAGGGGTGTGGCGAGAGACTTGACTCGTCTGGGATCAAAGGACAATGGAGAACTGGCATGGCCCAGACCTGGGACAGCTTTGAAGGGTCTCAAATTGAGGTCCAGACCCTGAACTCTGGGGGTCCTACCGTGGTCAGGACCCTCTCAGCCGTTCTTCTCCTTCTCTCCCTTCTCTCCTTCTTTCTCTCCGCTATAACACCGGCCTGGCTCTGAGAGTCTGGCTGGTGGGAAAGAATGTGGTCTCTCTTCCACGGGGGCTGCAGGCCCCTTGGCCTGGCCTCCACGGTTCACAGGGAGAAAGGGGGTTCCCTTGGGGACATTCTTGTGCTCCGACACATCTGCAGCCACATGTGGACCAAAGCCTGGGAGTGCCCAGACTTTTGAAAACAAAGTTTATTTGGGGCTGTCTCCTGGGGCTACGGGCAACTTCTCTATTTCTCTCTGAAAATGAAAACGTAACTCCCTTTGCAAAGCAGGGGAAGCTAACGCTCTGCTCGGAAGACAAAGGCTCCTCTGCCCTCTAGCGAGGGGGCCGGGAGGAAGTCACCCATCAGCTGTACGTCTGTGTGTGCAGGGCGGGTGAGGAGTGGGGGAGGGAAGAGAGGAAGAAAGAATGAAAGGAGGGAGGGAGGACAAAACCGGTTTGGCTCAGTGGATAGAGCATCGGCTGCGGATTGAGGGGTCCCAGGTTCGATTCCGGTCAAGGGCATGTACCCACTGGGGATGTGCAAGAGGCAGCTGATCCATGATTCTCTCTCATCCATGTTTCTGGCTTTCTATCCTTCTCTCTTTCTCTCTGTAAAAAATCAATAATTTTTTTTTTTTTAAGAAAGAAAGGAGGGAGGAAAGGAGGGAAGGAGACTTAACATCAATTATTTTTAAAAATATATTTTATTGATTTTTTTACAGAGAGGAAGAGGGAGGGATCAAGAGTTAGAAACATCGATGAGAGAGAATCATCGATCAGCTGCCTCTTGTACACCCCCTACTGGGGATGTGCCCGCAACCAAGGCACATGCCCTTGACCGGAATCGAACCTGGGACTTTTCAGTCCGCAGGCCGACGCTCTATCCACTGAGCCAAACCGGTTTCGGCAACATCAACTATTTTTTAATAATTCACCCTGCAACCAGTCTTCATGCAAGGCGGAGAAGGGTAGACGAAAGGGCAGCTGCGGCCAGCCTCGGGCCAGGCTGAACTATCTCCTGGCCTGTGGCCGGGCGGGCAAACGTGGGCTGGGACAGCTCGCTGCCCGCTCTCAGCCTGAAGCAGGCTTAGCATTGGGCCTTGGTGTGGTCTGGGGACAAGGCGGAGGTTTCAGAGCGGCCAGTGGCCCCGGCAGACTCTGCACCAGCCCGTGCCAGAGCCCCGTCCCGGGGGAGCCGGTCTGTGAACATCAGGGCAGGGGATGCCTGGGCCAGAGCACACTTCGATCCCAGGACGGCAGCCTGCTGGTTTCTAGAACTTGCCATCTCCATCCCATCTGCTCCCGAGGCAGCCGAGGCTACTCCCAGATGTGTTGAGCAGGACATAAAGCAGAAGCACCGGAGAGGGACAGGACAGAGGTCCCATCCCTGGGGATGAGCCGAGGCCTGTGGCTGGGCCCCTGTTTGGCTGTAAGTTTCCTGGCGGCTGAGGCCAAAGGGGAACTCCTGAGGCCTGTGGCTGCTGTCATCTGACACTCAGAGGAAGGCGCTTGTCCACAAAGACAAACTCCGATTGGCATGCCTCACAAAGGGGATTGGTGTGCCCGGAGTGTCTCCCGTCCTTCCTGTGCTCGTCGGATCCTCCAAGAAGCACCTACCAAGGCAGGAGTGGGCACGCAGGGGTGTATGCGGGGAGACACCGTGGGCAGACCCCGGAGAGGGCGCTGGGGACGCTGAGGAGCAAGCTGTCGGCGCTGATGCAGATCTGACTCTGGAGGAAGGAGGAGGACGGAGGGGAGGGGGGAAATGTCTCAGACGGGAAGGCTCCCTCCGCAGGTGGCTGGGGAACCCTGAGCCAAAGTCAGCTGCCAGAGAAGGCTTGCATCTCCAGGACCAGCCTGCTTTGGCGTCCCTGCTGCCCTCAGTGTGGGCCAGGTGGCACGGCCTTGGCATAAAACCAACAGAGTTCCCAGCCCCGCCACACCAAGCTCCCCGCCCTGGTGGGTGGACCGTCTCATAGAGGGACCCACCGAGCGTGTGCTTACAGCCGCCACGCTTCCCAACATCAGTTACTTATCTCTGTGCCGCCTTCGCCGTTTTTGCCATGTCAACACACCGCTAGGAAAGAAAGGACGACTCTGCCGAAACTGGGGTTTGGCTCAGTGGATAGAGCGTCAGTCTGGGGACTGAAAGGTCCCAGGTTTGATTCCCATCAAGGGCATGTACCTTGGTTGCGGGCACATTCCCAGTGGGGGGTGTGCAAGAGGCAGCTGATCGATGATTCTCTCTCATCAATGTTTCTAACTCTCTATCCCTCTCTCTTCCTCTCTGTAAAAAAAAAAAAAAATCAATAAAATATATTCAAGAAAGAAAGAAAGGAAGGAAGGAAGGAAGGAAGGAAGGAAGGAAGGAAGGAAGGAAGAAAGAAAGGACAGACGGACTCTGGCCCTCATTAAAGCACCAAGGAACACTCTATGCAAGACTCCTGCCATAGAAGAGACATCAGCTCCACTCCCAGGGAGGCAGAGGAGGCTGGGGAGGGCCAGCCCTCCCACAGGGAGGGCGGTGGACGGAGAATTGCTAAGAAGAGGCCTCAGGGCTGGGGGGATTCTTATCCAACCGACCTGACAGGGTTCCCGCTAGAGGCAGGTCAAGGACTTAGACATCCGATGAACTTGCTCAGACATCAGGCAGGGGATTCCTGCTGAAACCGCTCGGCAGGCCGAGGGCCGGGCGGGGGCCCAGGCCGGGCCCGGTGGAGAAAAGGGTTCGAGAGAGCCCCAGTGAGGTTTGGCCGGGCAAAGAGTCAGGCCTCTTCCTGGTGTTACCCGGTGTGTGTCTGCGAATGATTCTATGTTGGCTCCGTGCAATCGCTGAGGAACTGGGTACACATTTCCCACTGCGCATCAGAATGATCACGGTTATCAAACATCAGGGTCATCAGTGTAGCGCCTGAACGGTCTCGTGTGCCACGGCGGCACCCACGCCGCACTCTCGGAAACGCCGGCTTTGCAGGAACCTCAGGAGCGCTGTGTGAGAGGCTGGACCCCAGCCCGGTGCCGCCTGCCGGCTCCGGCTGACACTCCCAGCACCTCCTGGGGCTCGGAGAAGGGGCTGCAGACATTCTCAGGGGAGAGGGGACGTGGGGCGAGGGTGGGACCAGGGGCTGAGCTCCGAAGCTCCTGACCTCTCAGCTCCGCCCTCTCCGCCCCCAGATGCGGAGCTGGACCTGCAGCGGAGCGTGCAGGCGGTGCTGCGGGAGCTCAGCGCCCAGGCCCCCGCCCTGCGGAGCAACCGGGGTAAGAGCCAGGGGTCCCCGCCCTTCCTCCACCCCCCCACCCCCCCACCCCCCCCACACACACCTTCTCAACAAAGCATGCGGCCTGCAGCTCACAGGGCCCTCAGCCTGCTGGAGACCCCTGGGGCCTGAATAACCCAGAAGACTTCCTGCACCACCCCCATCTCCACCCCCACCCCCATCCCCACCCCCACCCCCAACCCACCCCCAACCCCACCTCCACCCCCACCCCCAATCCCACCCCCACCCCCACCCCCACCTCCACCCTCACCCCCACCCCCACCTGCACCCCCACCCCCACCTCCATCCCCACCCCCACCCCCACCTGCATCCCCACCCCCACCCTGTGAGCACCCTGGGGACCTGCAGCCTCTTTGCTAACCACCTGCCCCACCTCCCCTTGCCGACAAAATCCCTGCGCCCTTCAGGCCCACTTGCTGACCTGTAAAGGATGCCGCTCTGTAAGCCCCATGCCCACACCCCTCTCCCCATGTCCCCTCCTCCTGTCCGCACTGGGAATCCTGTCCTCCAGGGCAGCGGTGAGGACTCCCCACATGGACAAGCCCCCGCCCCACGGTGTACCTGGAGCCATGCCCGGCCCGGGGCCAGCCCCGGGACTCGGGGTCCAGCTCAGAGGGTCTCCTCTGAGAGCCGCCCCCTCCCTCCCGGCCAGGCATGTGGCGGTGGTCCCTGCACAAGAAGGTGGAGCGCGATCCTGGGAAGAGCCCGGCGCTGGTCCGCATTCTGCTCCGGGAGCTGGAGAAGGTGGGTCCCCGGCCCGCCCGCCCGGGGAGGCCAAAGGGGGGAGAGGGAGAGGAGCCACGCGCTGGGCTCTGCTCTCAGCGTCCGCCAGACCGTCCCCTGTGAGCCGGCTGCGTTCCCACCGCGCGTCTCCCTCCTCTGTTTTCTTTAAACGACGCGTCTGTTCACCATGAGCTGGCATCTTTCTAAAAGAAGCCGTAACGTGGGCACCAACGGAAAACCACGCCACGTGGCAGAGAGAGACGGCACCTGGACACAGGACCGCACGGCTGCTAGAGCGTCCCGCCGCCTCACACCCACGCCCCTGCACACCCTTCCCCCGAACACCCCTCCCCGTGCCCCCGCCCACCCAGGGCTGCACTCAGGGAGCCTCCAAGTTGGGGGCTGTCCTGTGACCTTGCTCCCAGCTCCTGCCCTGGGTCACACACACACACACACCCACACACACACACCCTCCGAGGAGTCGCCTGCGCCCTCACACTGGGACCGCCACCCCTGAGCTCTCTCCTCCCTCCTCCTTTGCAGGGCGGACTGTGGCCCTTCCCACCACGTCCCCGCCATCCCCTCACCGCCTCAGCTGCCCCCGCAGGTGTGTGAACCCCTCACCCCCACCCCATCCGTGCTTTCCAGGCAGAACGCGAGGACACCCATCGCGTCATCATCCCGCTGCTGCACACGCTCATGTACGTGCTCACCAAGGTGAGCCGCTGAGGTGCATGGGGGGGGGGGGTATGCACGAGGAGGGGCTGGGCCCGGATAGGCTTGCTTGCTTTCTTTCTTTCTTTATTTCTTTCTTTCTTCTTTTTTTAAAAAAAATATATTGTTACCGATTTCAGTGAGAAAGGGAGAGATAGAAACATCAATGATGAGAATCATTGATCCGCTGCCTCCTACATGCTCCCTATTGGGGATCATGTGCCTTTGACAGGAATCGATCCTGGTACCCTTCAGTCCACAGGCCTGAGCTCTGGCCACTGAGCCAAACCAGCTAGGGCCTGATCGGCTTCCTTTCACTGGCTGTGCCCTTTGCCTAGCAGTGGGCGATGAAACCTGGACTGGGGAGGGGGGAGGGGGAGCACCGAGCAGAGGGTGAGGAGGGAGGAAGAGGACTTACCGGGGGAACTGGGCCGATGGCGGTCCCTCTTGGGGAGCTGGAGGGAGAGTCACACAGCCTGTCCTCAGGCGCTGGGGGAGGGGAGTGAAGGCACAGCCTGGGAGAGAAGTGGGAGCCCAGTGCCTGCTGCAGGCCCACCTTCCTCCTCTCCCACCCCCACCCAGGACCTTCCTGGCCTCGGGCTCCGGGCACCAACCCCTCCCTCTGTCCCAGGCCACAGGCATCCCCCAGGAACTCTACTGGAGGACCTACAGCCTCTGCGTGAGGCTCCTCACCCTGCCTGCCCCTTACTGCACCGTGGCTCTGGACTGCGCCATCCGCCTGAAAACCGAGTCCGCTGCCCCAGGTAGGCGCTGCCCAGGGAGGAGCTCCCCCAGCTGAGCGCTGCCCCAGGCGGGAGCTGCCCCGGGTGGGTGCTGCCCCAGGTGGGCGCTGCCCCAGGTAGGAGCTGCCCCAGGTAGGCGCTGCCCAGGGAGGAGCTGCCCAGGGAGGAGCTGCCCCAGGTGGGCGCTGCCCCAGGTGGGCGCTGCCCCAGGTGGGAGCTGCTCCAGGTAGGTGCTGCCCAGGGAGGAGCTGCCCAGGGAGGAGCTGCCCCAGGTGGGCGCTGCCCCAGGGAGGAGCTGCCCAGGGAGGAGCTCCCCGAGGTGGGCGCTGCCCCAGGGAGGAGCTGCCCAGGGAGGAGCTGCCCCAGGTGGGCACTGCCCAGGTAGGAGCTGCCCCAGGTGGGAGCTGCCCCAGGTGGGAGATGCCCAGGTAGGCACTGCCCCAGGTCTCCCACGCTGCAATCCAGCTCCACCACCCACGGTCTCAGGATTCTGGGAGCTCACACATCCCAGCACCTGCTGTGGGGAGGGGCCTGGGTCAGAGGCCGGCAGCTTGCTGACGTGCTCCCTCCGCTTGGCAGGGACGCTGTACCAGAGGCTGGTCATTGCCGAGCAGAACCTGAGGAGCGAGCTGTATCCCTACCAGGAGAGGTGAGTGGCTCCGCCGGGCACTGCCCGCCGCCCTTCCAGGGTTGGGCCTGTGGGGCTCACTGACCGGAGGACCAGGGAGGGGGCTGGATCGGGGAGCCCAGCGGAGCTCCCGTGCATGACATGTATCCAGCGGGGGGTGCGCCTCCGGGTGCAGGCCCTGCTCTGGAGCTCCCTGAAAGCAGGAAGGGACAGGATCCTGGCCACCCCGGGGTTCTGCTGTTCTACCTCCATCCTTCCTGTGGCTGGCAGGCAGCATCCGCTAGGCCGGCAGCTGAGGCAGCTCCAGAATGCCGAGAGCAGAGGGGCTTAGGCCCGGCACAGAGGTCTGCGGGCTGTCAGCAGTGCGCCTGGCCCTGTGGCTGAGGGGGAGGAGGGCAGGTGGTGTTGGGTACATAGCTTCCTCCCCTGTTGAGAGGCAGGGCTTGAGGCTCTGTATTCATGGAGGTGCACGGGGGAAGGGCTCAGAGGGATGAGCCTTGGAGAGGTTGGGAGCGCAGCTGGCGGAGGTGGTCTCCGGGTGTGACAGGGATGGGAGAGCAGGTGGAGCTGCTCAGAGCGCCCACCCTTTCAGCAGGAAGGGCTTAGGGTCCCTCCCAGAGGGCCATGCGGTCGAGGGGCCAGGACGCCAGGGGAGGAAGCAGGATTTAGGTAAGAACCTACCTGGATGCCGGAGACTAGCCCGAGCATGTCAAACTCGCGGACTGCAACGAATAGTTGTGCGGCCCAGCCAATATAACGTTGTGTAAGAAACGTTTTAATAAAAAATTTGTAGCTTAATTTTTTACAATACCTTGTTACACATAGTTATTAATAATGAACGACATTCACTAATGACTGATCACTATCATGGTGTTGCATTCATTTCCCTTATGCACCTTACTCAAAGGCGCACAATTTCTCTCCACTAATACCGTGTTTCCCCGAAAATAAGACATCCTCCGAAAATAAGACCTACTTACAGATTTCCTTCTGAGTGGAATATAAGGCATCCCCCGAAAATAAGCCCCCCCCCAGGCTAAACATGAGATATTTGGTCCACTGATTCTGAAAGAAATGCAGTCACAAGAAATTCACCAGGAAATTCAGGAATTGGATTGTTAGGATGATGTTCCAGAAGATGATGACATGATTGTCATGGAATAAATGAGTAAATTCTTGATACTGTAGGATTCACAGTTTGTCTGGTTTGTGTTGACAACTACCGTACTACCGTACCGTATAAAGGTAATACATTTCCTTTATTTTCATTTAACAATAAATATGTACCATATTCTTCTTCATGGAAAAATAAGACATCCCCTGAAAATAAGACCTAGTGCATCTTTGGGAGCAAACATTAATATAAGACACTGTCTTATTTTCGGGGAAACAGGGTACCAGCAGCGAATATTTTAGCAGCCGATGGTCACATCATTAGTCTTGGACTGGCTTGTTTGGTGTGCACAACAGGAAATATTTCACTTTCGGAGAACAAGAAAAATAGGGTGTTTTTTTGTTTTTTGGGTTGTTTTTTTTTTTTTTTTGTGTGTGTGTGTGTGTGTGTGGTTTTTTGTTATGCTTATTAATTTGTGCAGTTATTCAGTGTCTGGTAAGTTAAAGTTCAGGGGGAAAAAATATTAATTTTATAAAAATGTTCTATTACTTTATGTTAACGGTGACTCGTTTATCTCAGCCCTTTGTATTCAGCATGTCTCTATCAAAATAAACCCACGTTCCTATGAAAATCGAAGCGTTTTGTGTGGCCCACATACACTTAACCCTTGTTTGCTTGGCCCGTTGTCAGCCTTTGCGTCTGACATGCGTGGCTAGCCGGACCCGCGGCCTCTCTAGGAGAGCTGAGTCTCCAGCAGTGCGTGCTCTTCCTTGCCACAGTCCTCACCATTCATTACTGTTGCTCCCCTCCCCCCTCGCCCCCCCCCCCCCCGTCCCCATAGACTTTTGAATTTGAGGTTCTAAATAACTTGGCAGGGAGGCACCTGCAAGACTCTGAGGATGCACCTGGGTGACTCTTCACCCTCATCGGCACACGCCGCCCCCTCTGCCCTCAGAGTGTTCCTCTTTGTGGATCCGGAGCTGGTGTCCCCCTCGGTGTGCAGCGCCCTGCTGCTGGAGATCCAGGCAGCCCAGGCCCAGCAGAGCCCGGAGGCCTGCATGCGCCACGTGGTCGCCCACGCCCTGCAGGCAGCCCTGGGCACCCAGTGCCGGGCAGACGCTCTGCAACGGAAGCTGCAGGTAACGCCCTGCCCAGCCCCGTGGGGTCCATCCTGGCCCCCCCACTCCTGTGCCCACACCAACTGCTTACGCTACCCGCCTGCCCCTCTCCCATGGCCACATTACCTTGGTTCATGCGTCACAAATTAATACACATGCGCTAAGGGAAGCCTGAGAAATGCAGTTAAGTCACAGAAGAGAATACAAATATTCACCTTCCTCTCTACCCAGACACACGAGCGATTGACAGTCTGGTATGTTGCCTGAATGATTGATAATGACAATGATAATCATACCAGCTACTGTTTATTGGATGCTTGTTGTGTTCCAGGCACTACGTGAAGCACTTCTCACGTGTCACATTCTAAAATTGTCACCACAGCACTGTGACATGGGACAGAGACAGGGACAGAGAAGATGCTAACCTGCTCACGGTCACACATGCACAGGGACTGAGTTGGAATGTGGACCCAGTTCTGACTTCAAGCCCATGTTCAGTCGCTTCTCCCACCACTCCTCTCTAGCAAACTGGGATATCACCCTCCAGAAGCAGTTTTATTTTTTAAAATGTACTTTTATTGATATCAGAGAGGAAGGGAGAGGGAGAGAGAGAGAGAGAGAGAGAGAGAGAGAGAGAGAGAGAAACATCAATGAGGAGAATCATTGATCAAACCTAAAACCCAGGCATGTGGCCTGACCAGGAATTGAACCCTGACCTCCTGGTTCATAGGTTGACACTCAACCATGCGGCCAGGGCTGTATACAGTTTTATTATCTCCTCCAGCCCTCCCCCTCCCCCTGACCCCACCCCGCAGACACACTATAGTATAAGCCCCAGGAGGGCAGGGATTTTTGTCTGTCTGTTCAGTGCTGTATCCTGGCATCCAGAACAGTGCCTGGCACCTTGTGGGTGCTCCATAGAGACATATTTAATTCATTGATTTATTTATCATTAATTTATAAAACGAAGCAACAAGACGCCATGGTCCCCATGGCCCCTTCCGACGCCGATTCCATATCCTTCTCTTGCTTTTGTTCATTCAGCTGATCACTCAGCAGATATTGTTAGTGCCCTAGCTAGTCACGATGCCCCCTAACGCAGAGAGAGATCGCAGCAAGCCCTGCGGTGTCGTGTGTGTGGGCCCCAACTCCAGCGATGAGCGGGCTCGTTGGTGGTGGGGTGGGCGAGGGAGGTGGCCAGGAAGCAGGGGAGCAGGGCCTCGGGCGGTTCTCAGGGTGTCAGAGCTGGTCCACTGCAGGCCAAGCACCGGTGCCGAAGGGCACGGAAGGGCACCGTGAGAACCTCGTCCAGGACCCGCTTCCGCGCAGGAGAAAGGCTCAGCCCGGTGCTTTACCGCAAACATCTCCATCCCTGGCCCGTCTCCCTTTTCAAAAAGAGACCAAGCGTCCAGCCCTAAAGCATGGCCGGCCATTGTGCTTTGTGGTCATTATTTTCTATTTATTTTTCAAATACATATTTTTATTGATTTCGGAGAGAAAGAGAGAGGGAGAGGGAGAGATAGAAACATCATCACTGACCGGCCGCCTCCATCATGGGAGTCAAGCCCGCAGCCCGCCCATGTGTTCTGACCGGGAACCGAACCCGTGACCTCCTGGTTCATAGGTCAACGCTCAGCCACTGAGCCAGCCCTTTTATGTACGTTAGCAATATAAAATTTCATTTTAAAGTACTTTTGAACCAAGAAACTGAGCTGATTTAAATAAAAATGAGTACTTGGCAGTCTAAGTGCTGGGTCCAGGCAGTATGAAAATGAGAGACGTTCAGGACATATTGCATACATGGATGGACACGGAGCTGGCGATGCAGCTATAAATAGACAGACAATCTCGCTGCTTTCTGGAGTTCGCGACCTGCTGGGGGCAGGGCGTTGACACAAGCGCTTGGTGACGCCTCAAGGAGATGGGTGCCAGCAGCCATTCTGCCAGGCTGGGTTCCTCACAGCCGGGCACCAGCTGTCCCCCACCCCAGGGTGGAGGGCAGAGGAACCGGCAGTCGCAGGCAGCATCTGGGAGCAGCTGTGGCAGGGCAGGAGGGAAGCTCCTTCTGCGCCCGCTCCCTGCTCTGCTCCGCCCCAGGCAGAGGGGAGGCGCCCGGTTGGGTTGTCCATGCACCTGCAGACTTGGCATCCAGCTGGGGGGTGGGGGGGTGGGTGCTGGGCCGGGATCCAGGCTCTGACACACACACTCTCCACAGGCCAGCCCCCGCCGCGCCCTGGAGCGCCACTTCCACGCGGTGGTGGCCGCAGTGGAGCAGACGGCCAGCGAGCCCAGCGCCCCCAGGGAGGGGCACCTGGAGAGGCTGGAGGAGATCTACTGCTCGCTGCTGGGGCCGGCGGCGGCCGCCAGGGGGCGCTGCGGCGGTAAGCGGCGGGCGCTCTCCTGGGTACCACCTGCTCACTCTGCAGTCACTCTGCAGGGACAGGGAGAGACCAGGTCTGGCCACCCCCAGCACCCAGCCACACCCAGCACCTGCCCCGTACCTTGCTTGCCTTGCCCTGCCCATCTTACTGACCGGCCAGCGCCCCTGTGGAGCGCCTGCATGGGACAGTGCTTTTGAGCACAGGGTCCTGGCTAAGAGCATGCACGCTGGCGCTGGCATACCTGGCCTCAGATTCTGACTCCGAGGCTCACTGTGTGGCCTTGGGCCAGGTACCTAACCTCTCTGTGCCACCGGCTCCTCCTCTGGAAAGTGAGGATGCGGACACTCTGTGTGGCCCGTGCCGGATCCGGTGAGGGGATGGCAAGGTGTGCCAGGTGCGGAGAACAGGTGCTCTGTGGGCATTGACGGCTCCCCAGTGAGGAAGCCTGCAGCCTTGGTAGGGAGGGAGCCACGCTGTGTAGAAATCGAACCCTAAGGCCACGTGTGAGGATTTCATGGTTAAGCGGCCAGTAAGGTCTGCTGGGAGGGAATGGCGGCCGGGGTGGAGGAGGGATCAGGAAGGCTTCAGAAGGAGAAGAGGAGGACCCGGCCCCATCCCTCCCCGGGACTGCAGGGGTCCTGCCGACCTTAGTATTTGGCTCCTGAGCGCTCTTGAGCGTCACCCCCCGGAGCAGACATCAGTTGAGTGCTTTCTATGTGCGAGCTCCTGGGAGAGATGCTGGGACATACAGCAGCCTTCCCCCTTCCTCGGGATGGAGGCAGGGCGCCTAACAGTGGGAGAGGCAGCGTGGCTGCAGTGGGGTTAGCGGAGGGACCAGCCACGGGAGCAAAGGTTGGGGAAGACGCTGTGAGCTGACTTGTGAAGCAGCCTCAAGGCTGAGCTAGGAAGTGTGCAGGAAACGGAGCTTCTGAGCACCCTGGGCAGGAGGGACAGCGGCCGTGTTAGGCCTGGTGAGCTGACGGTGGCAGAGAGGGCAAGGCCGTAACCAGAGGGGTGTGGGAGGTTGAGGGTCTCTGCCATCCCCCTCTAGGTCCCATACAGGAGCGGGGGGTAGGGCGGGAGGGCAGAGGAGAGTCCCACAATCTTCTCCTCCGTGGTCTCCACAGCCTGCTCCTTCCTTCAGGTGACGCCCTCCCGGCCCAGCCCCCCAGCATCCCCCTGCCCAGCCCACACATCACGTTCCAGCTGTGGACGGACGAGGAGCAGCTCTGTGAGTCATGCCTCTGACCTCCTCCATGGCAGCTGGCCGGGAACAGTGGCATACGTGTGTGTGTCTGTGCATCTGTGCATGTGTGTGTGTGTATGTACATGTATCTCTGTGTATATGTCTGTGTATGTATCTGTATGTGCTTGTGTGTGTATCTACTGTGTCTGTGTGTGTTCTGTGTGACTGTATCTTTGTATCTATTACATGTGTCGGTGTCGGTGTCTGTGTCTGTCTTTGGGTGTGCATCTGTCTAGGTGTATCTGTGTGTCTCTGTATGTGTCTGTGGGTGTACATCTGTTGTGTGTCTGGTGTGTGCTGAGTTGCTCTACACATCTGAAAGAAGAAGGTACATTCCTTATGTCAGAATAGTTTAGTGCATTATAGAAGATAGTGCAATAAGCCTCACATTGTCTAGAGCAGTGGTTCTCAACCTTTCTAATGCCGCGACCCTTTAATACAGTTCCACATGGTGTAGTGATGCCCAACCATAACATTATTTTCATTGCTACTTCATAACTGTAATTTTGCTACTGTTAATGAATCCTAATGTAAATGTGGGCTCACAGGTTGAGAACCATCAGTGTCACCTAAGACCATCAGAAAACACAGATATTTACATCACTGCAAATTACAACGAAAATAATGTTATGGTTGGGGGTCACCACACCATGAGGAACAGTATTAAAGGGTCGCGGCGTTAGGAAGGTTGAGAACCACTGCTCTAGAAAGTGCCACCTGCTCATGATGGTGCCAACAGACAAAGCAGGTCCCCAAGAAGGAGGCAGTCCTGAGAGAAGTCATGGCTCCCGGAGCTGAAGGGGCTGCCAGCTTCCCCTCCACACGGGCGTCCCCTCCAGGTGCCCCTGGCCTTGCTGAGGGAGCGGGGAAGGCACAGGCATGGGCTGCAGGGAGCAGAGCTGGACTAGCGAGCTGGGTGGGGTCCTGGCACTTCCGGTCACATGCTGGGTCACCCTAGACAGACCCTGTGTTCTCCCTGGGCCTGTTTCCTGGTGGGAAATTAAATGAACGTACTCAGCCCCCAGGGCCGTGCCTGGAGGTCAGGAAAGCCTGGAGGTCCTCCCCCAGCTGCTGGTCCTTTCTCTGTGTCCTGTGGAGCGACAGGAAGTGGGAGGGTGGGAGGATGCTAATGAGCGATGGTGACAGGAGGGTCTAGAGTGATTCCTTGATGGTGATTCCTTGACGGCAGGCTTCTCCAAGCCTTTAGTAAAAGGTGAAATAGAGAAGGGGCCGGAGACCGGGATGCCAGGACGCAGGCTTTATTGAAGAGAAGAGTACCACTGCCGGCTGCTTCCAGAGAGAGAGCGGAAGAGAGCGAGGGCCGGGGTACAAGCACCTTTAAGGGGAGGATAGGGGATGGGGCTTAGGGCACTCAGCACACGCTGATTGGTGGTTTCATGTAAGGCCTAGGATTTAGGGACCTAGGGACTGAGGAATCGGGGCTTAGGGTATCTGGCAGGTGCTGATGGGTGGTTCAGTGCTCAGGAATGTCTGGCTGCAGGCGGGGTTTATGTCTGTCCATCAGCTGGAGGAAGAGAGGATCTATCATTCAGCTGCTGAGGAATGGGGCAGGCAAGGGGGGGTGGGGGTGGGGGCTGGGTCTGTTGGCCACAGATCTCTTTGTGGCTTGTCTTTGGGGCTGCTGCTTGAAGCAGCATTTGAGAAACAGGAACCCCTGGCGAGGCCCTGCCAGCTCACACGCCCTCCGCCTGGTTCTCCACGTCGCAGGGAAGGAACTGATGCTCTTCCTGCGCCCGCGCTCCCAGCAGCACCTCAGCGCGGACTTGGACGCCCTGGACCTGCAGGGCCTCCTGCCAGACCGGGAGCTGGCCCGCGCGTCCGTGCTGTCCACCGACAGCGGCATCGAGCGGGACCTCCCCTGGGGCACCGACGAGCCGCCCGCCCCCGGCAGCCCCGAGCCCGAGCGCGCCGCGCTGCAGCGCAAAGGGGGCGTCAAGAAACGCGCGTGGCCCCCCGACGTCAGCCACTGGGACGGGCCCCCCGGGCTCCACCGGCGGACCGGCCAGCCTGGGGGGGACGGAGAGCTGCTGCCCGGGGTCGCCCGGCTGCACACGGCCCGGGTGCTGGTGCTGGGGGACGACAGGATGCTGGGGCGCCTGGCCAGGGCCTACCACAGCCTCAGGTGGGGCCCGGAGCAGGGCGGGGGGCGGGGGGTGCTGGGGCACCGGGGGGGCCTGTGCTGAACCCCCTGTGCTCTGTTGCCCCTGGCCAGGAAGCGAGAGACCCAGACGTTCTGCCTGTCTCCCAGACTCAGCCTGCAGCTCTACTACATCCCCGTGCTGACCCCTGAGGTGATGGGGGGAGGAGGCATGGGGGAGGGGGAGGTCAGGAGCAGGGGGCTGGGTTAGGGGCTGGGCAGGACACAGTGCAGCCTGCTGACCAGGGTCCAGGAACTGGGGTCACCCTTCCTTGGGAGGGGGAGCTGGGAGAGACCCTAGAGATCTTTCCAGAAGCCACAGACACGGCCCTGGGGCTGAGTGTGGCCAGCGGGACGTTCTCTCACAGGGGCAGGCAGCCTGCCCATCTCTGGTTTTCGTTTTGTTTTTCTAATGGAATTAATGGCAAGCTTATCCTCAAACAGGGCATACACACGTGTGCATGCATATGCATATACATGCACACGCATGTGTGCACCTGCACACACGTGCACATGTGTGTGCACACACACCACTTCCTGGGGACTTCAGGCAGCGGAAGACCATCGGCCCGCTGGAGGAGAGGAAGCCCCACTCGAGGGTCTCATTCCCATTGCCCACTGGGCTGCTTTTGGGGAAGATTAAGTTCAAAGCAGCACTCGCCTCCCTCCGGTTAAGGTTCATGAGCGTTTCACAATGACCCTGGCCAGTAGCCCTCAGAGCGGGCATTCCTGTTTCATCCGAGACAGAACAGCGCCGTGGATGGTGCAGAAACGGCCCCCAGAGGTTAAGCGATGGGACCACATTCCCAAAGCTGGTGGCCCGGACGGGTCCCTGGGGACCCTGCGGCCGGGAAGAGGGGCCGAAACAGGCCTGACGGGTCGGCCTCCTCCCTGTGTCCTCAGAAGCGAGCATCCTCCCGGCACTTGGAGCTCGGAGAACTGGCGGCGTTCCTGGGCCGGGCGGACCCCTGGTACGAGAGCACCGTCAACACCCTGTGCCCGGCCATCCAGAAGCTGGCAGAGATGGTAGGGGCGGGGGCGGGGAGGGCAGCAGGGTAGAGGGAGGCGGGAGGAGCCATTTCCAATATGACTCTTGACCCTTGACCTAAAGAGTCAGTCCGGGGGATCCATGGTTGGAGGAGGCAGGAGCGAACCCTAACCAGCGAGTGGGTGGGATTTATTCAGAACACGTACCAGGCGCCCCAGTCCTCCTTATGCACGGGGTCTACGTCTGCCGAGTCAACCAACCCGGATGGAAACCACTCAGGAAGAATAAGTTACACTGTGGCTCATGTGTGCTGGGCCTACAGTGGCCTCTGTACTAAACACACACACATTCTCTTTTCTTGTCATTATTCCCCAGATAACACAGTACGAGAGCTGTGTACATAGCGTGCACATTGTGTTAAGTATTCGAAGTCACCTAGAGCTGATCTAGAGTACATGGGAGGGTGTGAGGAGATGCCGCTACCCACAGGGGTCCTGGGAGCCATCCCCGTGGTTCCTGACGGTGCTTGGACAGAACCACGGTGGGAAAGACGAAGGAACGCATCCTTGCCTAAGTGTGCAGGCCAGTCACACTCCTCCTCTTGTGCGTTTCCCGGGAGGCTTTGTCTGCGATTATAATAGCGAATGCTTCCAGAGCCCGTCCGTGTGCCGGGCACTGTTCTGAGCACTTAACGCAGGACAACCCTACCAAGCAGACACTCCTGTGTCCACATCCACGTTTCACAGATCCAGCACAGCGAGAGGCACAGCGAGATTCGGTGATTTGCCCAAAGGTATCGAATGGGTGGTAGAGTCCCGCATGGGACCAAGCAGCTGGATGCCAGAGCACATTCTCTTACACAGACCGCAGAGCGGCTGATAGTGGGAAGAAGCTAGTCTCTTACTCACTTGAAAAGGCCTTGACCTACTAAGAGAATCTTATCCTTTTTGCGATCATCCATGTTGCAGACATTTTATTCCACTTTATTATTTGCCTATCCATTATGTCACTAGAGCTTTTGATCTTCAAAAGTTTTAACACATGTATCTAGACCTACATAGCACTTTTATGTTTTGAAAGGACTTCTCTACTGATTAAATTGTATTCGAGATAAAATAAATTTTCACTGATAATTTACCCTGATACTTTTAACATCTCCACTTTGACATTTAAATAACCTATTTGCAATTAGTGT
The DNA here is from genome assembly GCA_036971965.1 of Nyctalus aviator. NCBI lineage: Eukaryota > Metazoa > Chordata > Mammalia > Chiroptera > Vespertilionidae > Nyctalus > Nyctalus aviator. The sequence goes on from CM072937.1 coordinate 9,026,194, forward strand.
CAGTATTTAGTGTGGAGTATGTGATTTTATTTTTTCCAAATAGCAGTTTTCCTAAGCTATTTATTGCATAAACCATCTTGCTCCATCCATCTGAAATGCCACTCTCATCATTTACTAAATTCTAACATATGCTTGAGTTTATTTCTGGATACCTATTCTTCCTCATCGAAGAATGCTTACTGCTCCCTTCCATTCTATACAAATTGGCACTTTTTTATATTTTAATGGCTGTCAGAGCAAGCTTACCCCATTACTCTTCTTTTTCAAAACTTTTCAGAATGTGCTTATTTATGGTTGGTTTCAGAATTTTGTTTTCTTTTTTAAAAAAAAATATATTTTTATTGATTTTGTACAGAGAAGAAGGGAGAGAACTAGAAACATCAATGAGAGAGAGTCATCGATCAGCTGCCTCTTGGTTGCGGGCATACCCCCTACTGGGGATATTCCTGCAACCAAGGTACATGCCCTTGACCGGAATCGAACCCGGGACCCTTCAGTCCCCAAGCCGACGCTCTATCCATTGAGCCAAACCGGTCTCGGCTTGTTTTCATTTTTTTAAGAAGTTTTATTGATTTTCTTTAGAGGGAGAGGGACACAGAGAGAAATATTGATGTGTGAGCAAAACATTATTTGGCTGCCTCCTATATACTCCCTACCAGAGATCAACCTGGGCATGTGCCCTGGCTGGGAATCCAACCTGCCACCTTTTGGTGTACAGGGCTGCCACCCAACCAACTGAGCCACACCAGCCGGGGCTTTGTTTTATTTTTAATTCCCTTGGGACATTGATTGGAGTTTGAAGGAGAATTAGCATCGATAGCATATTAAATCACCTTCTCTGAGGACAAAATATAACCCTAATTATTAAGGTCTTCTTGTATATCCCTCATGATAGTTGTGCAGTTCTCAGCATTTGACCCATTTCTTGCTTAATTTATCCTCACGTTTAATAGTTTTTCCTTGCAAGTGAGGATGGTACTTTTCTCCCATTGTTTCTGGAGGGTGTTACTGCTGGTGTAAAAGGGGCTTACTGATTTTTACCTATTCGTTTTCTAACTTGCCACTTTACTAAGATCTCCATTTTGCTTCGGTGCCTGATTGATTGGGGTGCCTTCTTATATCTTTTATTTGCATAAAGATGTTGGGGGGAGGCATGTTTTCTGAATTCTTGCTTATCTAAACAGTGTCTGCAAATACATGAAAGACTATTTAGCTAGGTATTAAAATACCTTTTCTTCAAAACTATGTATCTTTATTGGTAGTGTTTCCCCCATGCCAGGACACATATAAGATTTGGTTTTCCCCTGCTCTCCTTCTCCTTATAATTAACCATTTGTATGATCCTTACACTTACTCCAAAAGCAGTTACTACATGAGGAGACTGGATACAGTGTGAGGAATGCAGCTTGATTAGAATAAGGTCACAATTCTTTAGCATAACCTCTTTGAAGGGAACAGTATTCAATAGATTAGACATGAGAATCAGAGGAGATTTTACAGGACCATACATAGATGGATTAGATAAACTCTGAGTTTCTTTCCAACTCTGATGCTATCGGATTCTATGTAGACATTCTATTCTGTTCACCTAAAACACCAAATTATTATGCTTTAGAATTACATGGAGCTCAGAGGGTGGTGGGGGGGAGGTCTGTAGGACATTGCACTAGTCCCTTCCCAATAATATGTAAAAAAAAAAAAATAGTTTATTAATATATTCAGCTACCACCAAAACTGTAGGAGACATCACCTTCTGGTCCAACTTCTCATGCCCAAGGGTAGTGAGTAGCTAATCCAAACCCAGAACCCAGTCCAGACTCTTTCATGATTAGTTACATTCTCAAGCATCTTGTCGACCCCAAGGACCCAGCACAATGCTTTGCACATCGAGGTACCAGGTATATCTTGGTGCAATTATAATGAATCCGAGTCCCCGGGGATGTGGGGTTCTGCACAGGAAACCAGGTGGTAGGAAAGGCTTGGGCTGTGCTGAAGGACCAGCTGGGTTAGAGCATCACAGAGGAGAGGTGGGGGCTATGGGGCTTCTCTAGTAAGAAAGCGGCACCTGCCACAGTAGCATGGAAGGGGGTCCTAGAAAACATTCTCCGTCTCCCTCACAGCCTCCCTCCCTGGACACGTCCCAGACCGTAGACCCCTTCATCCTGGACGTCATCACCTACTACGTCCGCATGGGCACCCAGCCCATCTACTTTCAGCTCTACACAGTCAAGGTAAGCTTCCCACCCGGGCAGCTGCTGGGCCCCGGGCCCTCACCCCCGAGTGCCTGGCTCAGGGGAACACAGGTTACCAGGGTGCCCGTCATAAACCCACCCAGAGATTTGGGCTGTTCATTTGGCTTCTTCCTGGGTTTCTCCCTGGATTTCTGTGAGCGCCTGCAGGCTGGTTCCCAGTGGCCGCCTCTGCCTCCAGCTTCTTGTGGAAGTCCTTCTGGCTTACGGAAGTCTTGCTTTCACTCTGCTTCCTGGGGGGGAGAGCTTTTCTTCATTGCCTCCTCGATCTGGACCTAAATAAAGGATTTTTTACGTTTCCTTGGTTTTCAAAATGCAAACCAAAACAACACAAAAGAGACAAATGGGGGCGGGGGGGGGGACTCTCAGAGGTCCCTGGTACAAGGGAGTAACCATGGCAGCGATGCAAACATTGAAAGATTCGGTAGCTGCCACTGCCCTCAGTTGAAGCCCCCCTCACTCCCCCCACCCCCGGAGCACCCTGGACGCTGGACAGAGATGAGTTTCCCGACTTGCCGAGTGAGGGGGCCACACCCCTGGAGAACCACGAGGCTTCTCAGGAGGGTACTGTTGGCACTCCCGCCGGTGACTTTGGAGGAAAAGTCACCCAAAAAGATGGCTTTGCTCTGGATCCAATGCCGCCAGGAAGCAGGAATGATTCCACGACTGGGCATCTCAGCCGTTTTAACTGTCACTCTTTGGCGCTAAGAAACAGCGGCCGCTCCCTATTGGCTGGGAGGGGAGCGGAAGGGCCGTGGCCTGCAGAGTCTTCCTATCTTTGCCTGTGTTCAGACGTGACAGTGGCGCGGTCCGCTTTCTGTCTCAGCCCATCACAGTCACCGAGTGGCCTCGCCTAACAATGTTGGCGCCTGTGACATGGTTTACGGTGCACAGATCACGGAGGCCTCGCTGTGAGAGCCAGGCCAGCTCCTGGCTTCTGGCGGACACTTTCTTCCTCTCTCAGTCCCTGTTCTTTTGGGAATCCCATGGCTACTCTTCCCCGTTGTTCCAACATCCTCCCTCTTGCCGCTCCCCTCTGCTCTGTCCCTCTCCCCTCAGGAGCCACTCCCACCCCCACATTTCCTCGGGGTCTCCCTGAGAGCAAACCAGCTCTCACTAGCCCTGGGCTCCTGCAGCCCCGGCTTCTCGGTGCCCATCAGGGACTGTCAGGTCCTCCTTCCTGGCCCTCACCCTTTCATCCCCCCTGCCAGGATCTCCAAGAGCCTTCACTACCCTCCCCCGTGTGAGCTGTGTCCCCCGCTCCTGCCACCCACATCAGTGGTGATTACAGTGGCTTGGGTTCCAATCGTACTTTCCTCTGCTGTTTATAAGTCTGTGATGGGCTATACATGTGCTATGTGTGTAGGCAGGTGGACAGAGTCTGATCCAGGTCATCACGGGATGCCACTCAGAATCCAGCATTGGCAGGAGGGGCAGGGGCACTCTGACAGCTTCTATAAATTCTCCTAGCCACCCACACCCTCAGACTCTGGGGTTGCAGGGGGAGCTGCCTACGGCAGGGAGCCAGCCTTCTCCACCTCCTTTGCTCTTCCACTCTCTCCCCCCACACCCCCACCCCCAATCTCTCCAGATCTTCTTCGGTGACCTGAGCCAAGACTCTGCAGAGGACATTTTCCTCACTGAGCTGAAGGCGAAGATCCAAGACTCCAGATTCCCCAGAGGTGAGCATCTGCTCCCCTTTTCCAAAGCTCGCCCTGGCTCAGCCTCCCCACGCCCCTTTCCCCCACCTGTCCTGGCTGAATACTGAGGTGGTGACCTTGGGTCCCTCCAAGCTTCCCCGGGGAAGAAGGGCAGCCTGGCCCCCTGAGGCTCAGGGAAGTGGGGAAGCTGGGGTCCCGGGAGGACCGCCCACCTTCAGCCTCTTCTCCTCTTCCCTCAGATGGCTTCTCCCCCAGGAGGAGAGGCGCGGCTGAGGCCCCCGGGGCTGAGCTCTCCCTGAGCTACCGGAAGGTCAGTGGTGCTGTGGTCAGGAGGTGCCCTGGCTGGAAGCAGGTGTCAGGAGCATGGGGAGGGGAAACGGCCTTCTGCCCCTTCCGGGCCGCTGCCCCAGTGTCCCAGCTTTCAGAGAGTTTGGAAGGAATGTGAGGGTTCCCAGTGGCCTCACAGGTAGACAAGAAGGGGACCTGATTTCATCCTTTGGGTCTAGAAGGCTTGCATGTGTCCCGGGGCTGAGCATGTTCTAAGCCCTTTTCCCGTTCCCCTTATCGGGCATTGATGACACAGATAAAACTCGAGGCAGGGCTGGAAGTGAGACTGTTGGTGTGAGGATGTGAGGGCCGCCCTCTGAGCCTGATCTCCCTCCCCAGGCCCTGCTCAGCCACCGGACCCGAGAGGTTACCATTTCCCTGAGGGCCACCGGGCTGGTCCTGAAGGCCCTTCCAGCCAGTGACACCGAAGGTGAGGAGCTGGGAAAGCAGAGCAGAGAGAGGCGGAGGGACAAGAGGGCGGAGGATAGAGGGTCCAGGGACAGGAGGGGAGGTGAACCTGGCCCCGCCCTCAGATGCTGAGCAGTGAGCGGGCTGGCTGCTCCCTGGCACTGGGTTGCACGTCTGAGGCCTGACGAAGGCGGAGGGACCGCGGGAGGGGCTGCAGCAGCGCCTCCTCTGTGCCCGGCTGCAGGGCCAGGGTTCTATTTTGGAATTTTTATTTTGAATTCTGTTCCATCGGGCAGGGACCCTCCGGGTCACAAAGGGCACTACGGATCCAAAGTATCTACTAACTAATTATAGAATGACAGGTACCTATTGGTACGAAGATCGTTCCCTAATTAAGTCTGAAATTGAGATCATAGAAGACACCAGTTTATGTGCCTATAATTATATGCATAGGTTATAAATGTGAGCTGCTCCTGGGAGTGCCCTGGCCTCTGGAATAACGGAAAGGCTGGTGATGTGGATTTCTAACCACCACACACACTGCTCAGAGGCCAGGTTATGTTCTCTTTCAAGCATATCCATTCCTGTAAGCAGATTAGCCTGATGTCATAGGCATTATTCGTATCAGCAACTCTTTCCTGGAGAGGAACCTGAAGAAAATGAAATGACTTGCCCAAGGCCACACGTCTCACACAAGAGCCCGTGCTCCTCACTCTGTTCCTTCCACTTCCTCTGCGACCTCCAAATCTCAGCAGGCCAGGCGTCCAGGCTGGGGGCCACAGATGCCTGTAGAAGGCTGTTCCAGAGCAAGCAGTTCACCAGGCTGAAACGTATCTTGCTCACTGCCCTATCCCCCGTGCCTAGCACACGTTCTGGCACATAGTAGGTACTCAGGAAACATTTACTGAATAAAAGAAATGCTACTTTACACCCAAGAATTTGTTTTAAAAAGAATGCATGAGCCCTAGCTGGTTTGGCTCAGCGGAAAGAGCGTTGGCCTGAGGACTGAAGGGTCTGGGGTTTCATTCTGGTCAAGGGCACATGCCTGGGTTTCAGGCTTGATCCCCAGTAGGGGGCATGCAGGAGGCAGCCAATCAATGATTCTCTCTCATCATTGATGCTTCTATCTCTCTGAAATCAATCAAATATATCTATTTAAAAAAAAAAAAAAAAAAAAAAAAGAGCCGAAACCAGTTTGGCTCAATGGATAGAGCATCGGCTTGGGGACTGCAGGGTCCAGGGTTCGACTCCAGTCAAGGGCATGTGCCTTGGTTGCGGGCATATCCCTGGTGGGGGGTGTGCAGGAGGCAGCTGATCGATGACTCTCTCTCATCGATGTTTCTGGCTCTCTATCTCTCTCCCTTCCTATCTGTACAAAATCAATAAAATATATTAAAAAAATAAAAATTAAAAAATTAAAAAAAAGAATGAATGACACTAGAATGTTCTAGAAGAAACATAGACTGAAAACACACATTAGCCAGCCTGGAAGCCTATGAGGAGGATGCCTCGCTCCCTCCCTCCTCTCCTGGGCGGCTTTGCTAGCTCTCCAGCAAATTATTTCTCCTGTCTGTCCTGGAAAGCATTTGTGTTTATTTTAGGGGCATCATCGCTCCTAAATTGTCTTGGCGTCTGTCACAAAGAGGACACTCAAGAAATAATTGGTTGCTTTGATCACTTCCTGATTGAATTTGTGGATGACATGAGGCTCCATCACAGCCAGACATGGCTGGTGTAGAGGGCAGGAGACAGCCTTCACTTGTAGGTCCTTAACGCCCACCGTGAAGGGGGTGTGTGACTTGGGCAATAGCTCTAACAGAGAGGTGGGGGGGGGGGTGTCAAGAGCACAGATTCTAGGACCGGAAGGGCAGGCTTCAGAGCCAGCTTGGTCACTTACCGCTGCGTGACCTGGGCAAATAACTTGTGACCGCTCGACCCGTTTCCTCACTTCTAAAATGGAGCTAGGATACTAGTTTATGTGCATTATGTGTAGTAATGGTCATCTTAACCTCTTGTTAACTTTGTATTTCTTCTCTCTCCTTCACAAGACTCGCACTGCCCATCCCCCACCCTAGCTTATGCCTCCTCCAAGTCTTCCATCACAAAACCCTGTCAGGACGGACGGACGGAGGCCAGACCTGCCTCAGGCATAGACATCGAAGAACCCTCCTTAGCAGGGCGAAGGGGGGCCTGGGAGCAGTCACACATGATCTGGACACATTAGGCGCCGTCCCGGTGCCCAGGGAAGGCCTCAGCCTGCCAGGAGAGCCGCGCTCCTCCCCCTCCGGGGTGCTTTGCTGCACACACATCCTGGGCGAGGTTCCTTCCCAGGAGCCCCGAGGAAGCTCAGCAGAACTTCCTCCCCTTGGAAAAGGGGTGTGAGGGCATGGAGAAAGGGATCTGGGTTGGCTGCTGGGCCCGAGGATGCAGAACCTTGTGGATTCTCCAGGGGAGGGAAATGGATAATACAATCAGGAAGGAACGGAAACGTGGCTAGGAGCAAGGTGGAGTCAGGAAGGGGCTAAGCAGAATGAAGGAGAAGGTTCCTGTGGGGAGAGAGGGAGTCTTCTTAGGACCTAGAATCTCAAACTGTCTTGGCGTCTGTCACAAAGAGGACACTCAAGAAGGCCTTTCACAGCTGCCCCCCTCCCCCCATCTAACCCCTCCCCTTTCAAGTCCCGCCCACTTCCCCCCAAAATGTTTCTCCCCGACAGACCACACATGCCTGAGTGTCAACGTGACGGAAGTTGTCAAGTCGTCCAACTTGGCGGGAAGGTCCTTCTCTGTAAGTGCCGGGTAGAAGGGGAGCTGGGGGCGTTCAAATAGGGCAGGGGGCTGGGTGTGCGGGGGGGATGGGTGGTCAGAGGAAGGACTTGTGGGCCTTTCTGAGCCTTTGCTATGGAAATGGTCTTCCTATCAGAAAGAATGTGCTTTCCAATCAGTCGGTTTGGTGAGTTGAAGGGGCCTCAATGACACTGTTGAGGCTGGATTGGAAGTTTGATTTAGGAAATGAGTGGAGAATGGTAACATTTGGGCTTCGGGGTGGAGAAGGCAGGAAACAACTGGCAGCCTTTTGCTCATCCCCTCGTGAGCTCAGACTGGCAGCCTTTGCAAATCCTGCATCGGGTCCTCCCACTGGCCTCCACGGCCTCATTTGTAGATTGACAGCCAAGACTCCTGCGGCCCTCACAGGCTAATGCCGGCCGGTTGGTGTGTCTAGGGGTACAGACCCCCAGGAGGAAACGAAGGCAGCTGCCTGCATTCAGGCACATGGGGAAGGCCCCAAGACCGCCTCTGGTTATCCTCAGGACAAGATCATGGTGGCCGAGGTCCTGCGGGCAGACACTCAGCACAGCCCTGCGGTGGCCACAGTCAGTCCCTGCAAACCTCTGCCTTCCCCTCTGTGGCACCTCACCGGCTGGGTCATGTCAGGTGGGGCATCCCCCATGTCATACTAAATGCCCTCGGCTTTCCCCCAGCTCACCAGGTCCCCAGCCTCCCTGCTGTGTGTCCAGGTCTTTCTGGAAGGTCTTGGATGACATCTGAGTGTCCAGCATCACCAGCTGGCCGTCTGGTCCGTTTCCACCAGGGTCCACTGCCTCTCCCCCAGCCCCCGGGCCACACCTGCCCGCCATGACCGAGAGGCCAGGGCATCTAAGCTGCCGCAGGTTCTGTGGCATTGCAGGGGAAAGCCCCTCCCCGTTTGTGCTCCCCTCTGTCTTAGAAAGATCGGGGTACATCTTGTTTTTCCCCCCCAGCCCACCTGCTCAGACTCACAGAGCCCCTCTGATCTTGGAGCCGGAATGCCTTCCCTCTGGCTGACCGTGAACTTCCCCCTGTGGCCTAGTCTAGAGAGGGATGGAAGACGGGGGCCAGGGCCAGGAGGCAGGCTGGGGAGTGACAGGACCCACCGTGGGTTTGTTCCCTTCGCCTCCGACAGCGGAGGCTGTCCTTTATGTCAGCTCCTTCTTGAAAAAGTATCATCCACAAACAGCTTGTCACGTCCCAGGAGCTTCACATATGCTGTCTTTTCATCTCCACAGCCGGCCTACCAAGTGGCTGCTATTATTACCACATTTCTCCTAAATGAGAAACAAAAGCACAAAGAGAATGAGACATATGTGCAAGGTCACACAGCTAATACGGGGCAGAGCCCGGATGAGAGCCCGGGCGTCCGGCTGTAGAGTCTGGGCTTGGACCCTCCTCCCGAGAGACTCTTGCACACTCCGCCCGTAGCTTTCTGGCTGGCCTACCCTCACCCCCAAACTGCAGCAGTGATGCCAGGACATGCTTGACACCCCATCCCCACACCCCCGTGCAGGCTGCTGCTGGTGCCTCTGCTCTATGACAGTGCAGAGGTCGGTGAGCTCAGTGGTGCCCAGCCATGCCTCCAATGGGGAGCTTATTTTAAAACGCTCATGCCTGGCTCTGGCTGGGAGGCTCAGTTGGCTGGAGCATCATCTGGTACACCAACGGGTTTCGGGTTCAATCCCCAGTCAGGGCACGTACATCTCTGTCTCTCTGCCTCTCTCTCTAACACAAAATCACGCCTGGCTGGACTCCAGACCATTGAAGTCAGAATCTCTAATTTTATGTTTTGAAAGATGATGCTTATGAGCAGCCAGGGCAGAGAACACTTGGACAAGTGGCCCAGACTCTAGCACTCCACCATTCTGTGGCGAGGAGTCACCCAAAGCTGCATGGGGGCTGGGCCAGTGACTGGGGAGGCCTCCTGAAGTCCCGCCCGCAGCCAGGCAGCTCCAGTGCCCTGCTGGGGGGAGAGGCCCCCTGAGGTGGGAGGTCAGAGAGATGCTTTCCTCTGGCCCTGGGTACTTCCTAGAGAAGCCACGGAGGGCTTTGGGGGCACTGAAGGCTGAACCCCTTGGCCCGGGTTCCCTGTACAGAGGGTGGATTCCTTCCACCCGCATCTGGCCCCCAGACAATTCCAGGATACAAAGTGACAAGGCCTGATCTAAGTCCTGGGAGGTAAGTGGGCCTCTTTCTAGGCGCCCTGACTCTGGCCCAGGTAAATAATTTTGTACATAATCCAACATGGAACTGGGGGGAGGGGGGGGGGTCAGGACTTAGAAAATTCCACGCATCGCTTGCCTGTCGTATGGGAGCGCTCAGGCCACATCATCACCTGGCAGGCACCGGCCAGAGCAGCCCGGGCTGGGCTCTGAATTAAGGATGGCGGGTTGGGAGAAGGACGGCAGAAACCCTGAGGGGACCAGAGCAGCCTGAAAGCCACTGCCGGGTCACTTGCAGGAAGAGAGCCGGGGCCCGTGTGCTGGACGGAAGACACACACCCTGTTCAGGGAGGAGACGTTGGCAGGGCCGCCTGCCACAGAGGTGATGCCGGAGCCGTCTGTCTGTTGCAGGCGGTGACAAACACCTTCCGTGCGGCCAACGTGCAGATCCAGAGCCAGGACCAGAGGCTGCTGACCCTGTGGCTGGACAAGGACCATCGGCGCACGTTCAGGGACGTGGTCAGGTGAGGCTGGGCCCGCCGCCCCTCGGGCTGCGCGCCCCACCGGGCAAACCCAGCAGGAGCCAGCCCCGCCCATCTCCCGCCTCCAGCCTTGCCAGAGGCAGATTCTGAGACCAGGGGGAACCTGTTCCCAGTGAGTGTGAACTTGGGCCGCTGCCCTGTGACTGGAATCCGGGAAGAAGGACAAAGGAACGTCTCACCCCGAGTAGCTGAGATTCCCATGAACCTGCAGGGGCAGCCCTCCTGATCCAATGCCCGATCCTGGCACTGCATCTGGCAACACAAGCTGCCCTGCTGTGGCCGCTGTGCCCAGTTCCCGTGACCCTGGTTGGGTAAAGAAGGCAGACACAGTGATCCATCCGGGCATGCCCTCCTCTCCCAGTGTGTGCCCTCATCCCGGGGGGCTCTTTCTTTTTTTTTTTTTTCCTAGAATTTTCTTTATTTTTTAAAATATATTTTATTGATTTTTTTTACAGAGAGGAAGGGAGAGAGGGACAGAGAGCTAGGGACATCGATGGGAGAAAAACATCGACCAGCTGCCTCCTGTACACCCCCCACCAGGGATGTGCCCGCAACCAATGTACATGCCCTTGACCGGAATCGAACCTGGGACCTTCCAGTCCACAGACTCTATCCACTGAGCCAAACCGGTTTCGGCCCGGGGGCTCTTTCTTGTCCTGATGCTTCCTCCGCCCTCTGTGGGGCCCCCCTCCTTGATACCCTTTAAAATCGCCGGCAGATTTGACCCCTGAGGTCGGTCTTCTGAGCAAGGTTCTCTCCGCTCACAGATTCGAGGTTGCCCCCTGCCCAGAGCCGTGTTCCGGGGTCCAGAAGTCCAAGGCGCTCTGGCTCAGTTCCCACCAGCAGCAGGAGGCGGAAAGGACCAAAGCCAAGCCCAAGCCCCTGCTCATGCCCATCAACACGTTCTCCGGCATCGCCCAGTGAGCCTGAAGGGGCAGTGGACGCGCCGAGTCTGAGAGCTGCAGGCTCACCAGGAAGGACACACTACCCACCGGTCCAAGTACTCACCCCAATGGCCGGAGCAAGGCCAGGCTGCCCGGGACTGGCCCCAGCCAGGAGCCAGCGAGTGCCTGGGGCACGAGGAGGCTGGCCGTGAGGTTGATGGAGGCCACACGAAGGACCAAGGGTGCCCCGGCAAAGCTGTGCACACACAAGCCCAGCTCCTTGCACAGCTGCCCGCTCCTTCCAATTCCCGCCTCTCCCACTCCAGCTTCCAGCCAGCCCTGAAGACCACAGTGACAGCTACTGTTCTGGTCAGGGCCCCGTGTGCTGGGGGGAAATGGGAAGTAGACAAAGGCAACTACACCCCCTCTGCCTCCCACGTCTGCTCCCGTCCCTCTGCCCACCTCACCCACTCCCGGGCGTCTCTCGGTTGAGAGGAGAGTGTCAGAGTCTATAAATGCACACTAAAGTTTCTGCTCTTCTCTAGCACTGGCAGAGTTCATATTTTAACAGGGACTGGGGGCAGGACTACCCTGAGAATCCACTCGGGCCAGGCAGTGTCTCCGGACCACACGGTGACGTTAGGGACTCCCAACACAGAGGTGGGAATGCAGGCTAGTTTTGGAGAAAGCAGCGACTAGAGACAGCAAGAGGCTGGCTCTTGAGTTCAAACACTCACAGCCAAGGTAACACAGGGAAAGTCAGTGGCCCAGAACCAGTTCCCTCGCCCCCAGGACTAGCCGTGGGTGGGAAAGAAAGGAAGACAGAGAACAGAAAGGCGAGGCTTGAGCCCATCCGGTCTGCTTGCAATGAAAGCAAGTTGTAGACCAAAGCCTGCCACGCATACACCCCCATGTGGACTCTCCCCTCCCCCAACCAGATTCGGTGCTGTGAGCAGCCCTGTCCCCGGATGTGGCTTGTTAAGTAAATGTTAGCTCACCTCCTCTGGAGCGTGTACTCCTGAGTGGGACATCCTAGGTGCAGATTAGAACAAACCCTTTGCGAGTCTACCTGGAGGAGGTGTGGAGTGCCACTCCAAGCCAACCCTCAGCGGCCAAGCCCTCTCTGGGGGTGGTCCCGACTGGAGAGGATGGTGTCACCAGCCATGCCCCTTCCAGGGGGCACCCACGTCCCATGAAGCTGCTCTGAGCCCCGGGGACAACAATAGCTGCCTCTGGAGCTCTGACAGGACAGAGGCGGGCAATAAGATCAGGAGTGATAAAGAGCCCCATGCTGGGGAGAAAGGTAAAGCAGGGAATGGAGGGTGCGAGGGGCGGGGCTGGTATCTCAGTGAGGGCGGCCTCTGGCGGTCCCTGACAGTCACAGATGGTCCTGGCATTTGAGTAAATCCTGAAGATGAGGAGGGAATTTGACTTCTATATTCTCTCTCCACCTCCCCGGTAGTTTCACTGGCCTGAAGCAGTTCAAACTCAGGCTCCTGAGAGCCTGAGAGACACGGAAGGGAACGGCCGGGGTCTCAGGGGCTCAGCTTGGAGCGCAGCACCTGCACACGTGGCAGGTGCAGGGGAGAGGCAGCAGTGCCCGCCAGCCTAGGTGGCAGGTGGCAGGGGAGGGAGGGGAGAGCCTGCAGTGCCTGGCCGAGGAGGACAGGAGTGAGGCAGGTGCGGGGCAGCAGAGCCCGCCAGCCTAGGTGGCAGGTGGAAGGGCGGGGGAGGGAGGGGAGAGCCAGCAGTGCCCACAAGCCTAGGTGGCAGGTGGCAGGTGCCAGGGGCGGGGGGAGGCGGGGAGAAGCAACAGTGTCCCGCCCAGGAGGACCCGGACCCGAAAGGTGCTGCCTCAGGTGCGCGGGCCCCGCCCCCAGGTGCACCGTCCCTCGGGGCGGGGCCACTTCCGGGCGGGGGCCGGACGTGGGGGCGGGGGCGGCCGTTGACCCGGCGACCGGGGCTCAGAGCGAGGCCGGAGGCGGGGTCCGCTCGCAGGCACCTCGGCGCGAGCCTCCCTCCGTCCCTCCCCGGCCCCCGCCGCGCCGCCCCGCGCAGCCCCCCGCCCTCCGCGGCCCGGGTCCGAGGGCGCCGGGCGGTCAGCCATGAGCGCCAACCCGCAGTGGGACGTCAGCCGGGCGCTGGGCGTGGCCGGGCTCTTCCACTTGGTGTGTGGGCTCCGGGACGCCTCCGTGGCCCCGTTCCTGACCCTCTACCTGAGGCAGCTGGGCCTGGCGGCGCCCTGGGTGGGCATCCTGATGGGCAGCAAGCACCTGGCGGCCGCCGTCTGGGCGCCCTGCTGCGCCCTCCTGGCCCAGAGCCACCGGAGGCGGAGGCTGCGGCTGCTGCTCGCGGGCTCGCTGCTGGGCTCGGCGGGAGCCAGCCTGCTGGTGCTGCTGGTGCCGCCGCTGGACCGAGGCCCGGGGCTCCGCTCCTGCCACGCGGGCCCCGGCGAGGCCCCCGCAGCCCCGCCAGCGGAGGCGGCGCTGGCCGTGAACTTGACCTTGGCCCAGGAGCCGGGCTCCAGCTCCAGCCGCCCAGCCCGGAGGAGTGCTGGCATCGGCCACGCCTCCGGCTTCAGCAAAGGACCCGCAAAGGCAAGTGTCCCAGCGCCTTCCAGCCATCTGCCCGGAAAATCTGTGGGCTCCGGGGAAGGAGCCTGGACCACACCCGGAGCCCTCCATCCTGTCCCGTTAGGGACGGAAGCTTCTCCCTGGGAAGGTGCCTTCCAGGGGGTCAGCACCGCCCTCCCTCTGCTCGCCGGGGGCCCAGCCAATGCGTCCTCGACCGAGGGGGACGTGGGGACCCTGGGCCTGTCCCTGGAAGGGTTGCGGCGGACTTTCATCCCCTGCCTGATGTCCTTGGTGTTCTGGGAGCTGCTGGCGGCCCCTCTGGAGCAGGTGGCGGACGACAGCCTCTTTGAGTACCTGGACTTTGTGGACGCCACGGACCGGCACGGAAACCTTTGGGTCTGGAAGCTGCTGGGCACGGCGGCGGGCGTGTGCGGCGCGGCGGCCCTGGTGGAGCAGCTGGGCTGCTCCCCGAAGACCGGCGGCCCCCGGGGCTCAGCGTCCTTCTACGGCTACGCGCTGCTCAGCGTCCTGGCCTTGCCTGTGAGCTCCGTGTTCCCCGTCCCCGTCGGCAGGTGCCGGGAGCCCAGCTACAAAACCAGCAAAGCGCTGTCTCTGGTGGAGGGCGACCTCCGCCTCATCCTCCTGGCCATCACCGTCTTTCTGGTAGGAGCTGTCACCAGCACCGTCCAGAACTTCCTGTTCTGGCACATGCAAGACCACGGCAGCAGCGAGCTGGTGATGGGTGCCTCCGTGGCCCTGGGCTTGCTGGCGGAGGTTCTGCTGCACCCGTTCAGAGCCGGGCTGCTCAGGAAACTGTCCAGGCTGGGGGCCGTCGGGCTGGGGCTGGGCTGCCTGGCGGGGCAGCTGCTGTACTACTCCTTCCTCTGGAGCTGGTGGGCCGTCCTCCCCGCGCAGGTCCTGAGCGCCCTCAGCCACGGGGCCCTGTGGTGGGCCGTGGGCGCTTCCCTAGAGGTCCTGGCCACCCCCGGGACGGAGAGGCCTCTGAGAGCCATGTTCCGAGGCCACTTCTACGGGGGCGGGGTCAGCCTGGGCAGCTTCGTCGGGGGCTTCGTGGTGAGGCGCTTCGGCCTGGCGGTGCTCTACCAGGCCAGCTGCGCGGTCCTGGGGCTCTGGCTGGCCCTCTTCCTGTCCGTCCAGCCCAGACTGCCCGAGGAGCAGAAGGTCAGCTACTCGAAGCTGCTGATGGTGGAGGCGAGTGACACGAGCGACTCCGAGCAGGGGACCGAACGGGACTGGCTGGTGAAGGCCAGTGTGGGAAGGAGCCAAAGGACTGGCCAGAGCTCAGCCTGCTGAGGACAGAGTCCCCAAGGCCTGCCGGGGGCTCCACGGGCCTCGGGGGAGAGGAAGTACATCGATGCGGGAGCCCCACGGGTTCCCCTCCTTGTCTGATGGCAGTTCGGTTTTGTAAAAGGTCATGGAGGGGAAAAAACATTTGCTCAAAAACCAAGTTCCCTCTGTGGTCACTGCCTTTTGGTCTATGAGGTTTGCCAGAGCTTTACTACGTGGTACGGATCTGGTGCTGCTGACTCCGGCCGTGGCGGGATCAAACCGGCAGCGCCAGGGGGACCATGGGGCCTGCAGGATTCCGGCAGCAGAGGGAGCAGCTGGCTGTGTGATATGCCCTGGGCATTCCTGCGGTCCTAAAGGGCATGTGCCTGACCCTATTCAAGCCATGCTGGAGCAGGTGAGAATTGTAATGAAAACAGAACTCTCCTCCCTCCCCCACTGATGCACAGGTGCCCACACTAAGACTCAGGTTCCTAAGTTTCCAATAAGAGAAGATGATGGAAATGTAATATGTCCCGGGGAGAGGGGGTGGGAGTTCATAGGTGTTCATTCTTACTCTCAAATGTGAGCGTCTCCAGGGATGGAATCCTCAGAACTGCCTTCCATTCTTATGTCAGAGCAAAAGCAATGTCCACCGGCACCTGTGCCTAAGCACTTAGTGAGGTGCTTTTACAAACCCTCCCCACATCCCAGAAAACGGCCCTTTATTCCAGGGACCAGCTCCAGAGCCCAATTCTTCTATCTTATAATCAGGTAAGTATAGGACAGTGGTCCGCAAACTGCGGCTCGCAAGCCACAGGAGGCTCTTTGGCCCCTTGAGTGCGGCTCTTCCACAAAATACCACGGCCCGGGCAAGTCTATTTTGAAGAAGTGGCGTTAGAAGAAGTTTAAGTTTAAAAAATGTGGCTCTCAAAAGAAATTTCAGTTGTTGTCCTGTTGATATCTGGCTCTGCTGACTAATGAGTTTGCCTACCACCGGATAAGATATTGGATTTAGAAGGGGCCTCAAACACAGAAAATGTCTCATAGCTGGGGAAGGGGACATACCCAGAATGTCCAATGGATTAGCCTTGGTTCTAGCAACTTCGTTCTTTTAAAAGTCTTCCTAAGGGTTCAAATAACCAACAAAAAAATAACTTCTACCTTAAGTAATTAGGAATTCATTTGTCTTACAGAAGAAGTCTAGGGTTAGGCAGTCCAGAGCTAGTACAGCCGATTTGCGATGTCACCGGGGACCCAAATCTTTTCATCTCTGCTTCATCCTCAGCTTACAGGCCTCCCTCCCACATTGTTCACTCATAGCCCAGTGGCCGCTGCACCTGTGGGCCTCTCATCCATGCTCCGGGCAGGGAGGAGAGGGCGAAGGGAGCCACAGGATTGAATGCCTACATCAGGAAAACAAAACCTTCCCAGAAATTCACAGCATCCGTCTGCTCACGTGGCCACCCTGAACTGCAAAGGCGTATGGGAGGTGGAGTATTTTCCAGTGGGCACCATTGCCCTCAATTCAGACACCCTCACTTCTGACTGACTGGCTACAGGTTTGAAGGGGCCCACTCCCCACTCAGGTTCCATCATTCATTAGAGCCATTCACAGGATTCCGGAAAGCTCTACACTCGTGATTATAATTTCATTATAACCACAGGACACAGATCAGAAACGGCTGAAAGAAGAGATGCAGAGGGGGCGGTGTGTGAGGTGCCACGTCCTCTCCCTGCGGAGTCAGAATGCATCGCGCGGTCAGCACGCTGATGCAACAATAGATGGAGTGTTACCAACCAGGGAGATTCACTGGGCTTCGGAGTCCATGGCTCTCAGTGAGGCTCCATTCGATAAGCCTGATTCATTGAATCATTGGCCTGTGACTCCATTTTCAGTCCTTTCTCCTCCGGGATATTATGTGGCTCACAGTCTCACATTTCTAACATGTGGTTGATCTTTCTGGCATGGACAATGGGTTTTCAGTGTCACCTCATCCGCACAAACACAGGTGTGGTCTGAAAGGCCCATCGTGAATAACCAAAATCATGTGCACAAACAGAACAAGACAGGACGAACAGGACAGGCTAAATGTCGCATGAGAAGTTCAAACAGTGAGCACTTCATGAGGTCTGGGGAGGTATGATGGCTGAGGGCTGGGACGTTCAGAGACGCCCCATGGAGATGATGAAGAGCAGGCTTGCACGTTGAAGAAAGAACTGGGACTTGAAGATTTTGACTTCCAGCTGTGACTTTTTCAAATTCTGTTGACTAGCCGGTAGGTCGGTTAAACTTCATAAAATAAAAACTAAATAAATATTTGGCTCCCAGCCTCAGGTCTATCAGAAATGTCAAGTTCTAACAGAAGTTGGTTCCAGCTAAAAGGAAAGCAAATATTGAATGAGCTATTAACTTTTATTCTCAGGTTTACTTAAACTACTCTTTCCCAAATGACTTTTGTACAACACTTAATCCTGGTAGGGTGGGGTGGGGGCAATTAAAAAAGAATTCTGGCCTGGCCACAGTGGCTTAGTAGTTGAGTGTCAACCTATGAACCAGGAGGTCACAGTTTGATTCTGGGTCAGGGCACATGTCCGGGTTGCAGGATCAATCCCTGATCATGCAGGAAGCAACCAATCAAATGATTCTCTCTCACCATTGACATTTCTATCTTTCTCTCCCTCTCCCTTCCTCTCTGAAATCAAAGATATATTTGTTTGAAAAAGGATTCTGTGGCCAGGGAGAGGTCAATGGGGGGGGGGGGGGGGGAAGGAGACATATATAATACTTTAAACAATAAAGAAATTTAAAAAAAAGGATTTTGTAGCTAAACGGTTTGGAAAATGACGTAAATTATTGTCACTTCTGAGAAAATTACAATAAACATTAGCAATTAAAGACTTGGAAAAGTCCTGTGGTCAACAAACTTGTTAGCTCTGTTGGACCTGTAATTCCCCTCTTATATCCAGTACCACAGCCTCTTCCGCTCACACTGACCACGATCTTGCAGAGCTAATACTGCCCACAAGAGACTCTGGAAAACACCTACATTGGGATTTTCCTTGGCACCTCAGCCGTCAGTGACAGACCTGGTCTCCCACACCCTGCTGAGAACGTGACAAAGCTTATCTCATTAGAGCATCAGCTCTTCACACGTGAAGTCACTGAGGTTCAGAAAGGTTGCAATTCAAAACCAGGTCTGTCTGAGCCAGTCCTCTCCACCTCTGTTAATAATGATTCCAACTAGTGGCTATTCCGCGCAGGAGAGCTAGCGACAATCAGAGGCAGGGACAAGGCGGGGACGACTCATTGAGTTGGCGTGTGGATTTCGCATGCGGAGTGGTGGGAAATAGGCTGGGGACATGGTTTGGAATCAGATTGTGGACACCCTAAAGGGAAGGGAACTCACCCAGGTTGACTCTGCCCACCCTCTCTGTGCCAAACATCTGCGTACAGTACTGCTTGTCATGCTCATTTTACAGCAGGGGAAATGGAAGTGTAGGAGATTAACTGGCTTAGTTGCTCAGGATCATGACTATCAGAGAGCCGAGCATGGTTTGAACCTAGATGTGGCCCCTGCAAATCCCATGGCCTTCGTCTATACATCAAGTTGCCTCCGGGAAGGGAAGGTGTCACGGCGAGGGAAGAGGCACTGAAGCTGTTTGACTCTCTTTTGCCAGCTGCGTTGAGAATAACGGGTCTGAGTTAGGGAGCTTCCGGGGCTGCTGGGATGTCTGCCTTGGACAGGCCATTGCGACTGCCCAGGGAGGAAGGGACTGCACCTCAGAAGCCGGTGAGGATCTAATGACAAGGTAACGTAGGAGCTACGGACTGAATTGTGTCCCCTCCAAAGTCATAAACGGAAGCCCAAACATCCCTTTAGTAAATGGTTAGGGTTAAGTGAAGGGAGGGAAGGAGGAAGAGGCTCCACCTGCAGTTCAGCAGCTTTCCACCAGGAGGAACCAAACACATTGGGAAAATTCCCCAGTGCGTCCTTGGGCAAACGGGGTGTGGCCCCCTTCCCAAAGCTCCAACCCAGGAGCTCTTGGAGCCTGGAGCTTACAGAAAAAGCCAAGGATCCGGTGCCAATGGCCGGCTTTGTGAGAGAGAGAGGAGAGGGGCCAAGGAAAGGGGACAGCTGCAGGGACCTGCATTGGACTTGGCTTCTTTTCTTTTTTTTCTTTTTTCTTTTCTTTTCTTTTCTTTTCTTTTTTTAAGATACTATATATATATATATATATATATATATATATATAATTGATTTTTTACAGAGAGAAAGAGAGAGGGATAGAGAGTTAGAAACATCGATGAGAGAGAACATCGACCAGCTGCCTCTTGCACACCCCCTACTGGGGATGTGCCCGCAACCAAGGTACATGCCCTTGACCGGAATCGAACCCAGGACCTTTCAGTCCGAAGACTGACGCTCTATCCACTGAGCCAAACCGGTTTCAGCTGGACTTGGCTTCTAATAAACACAGGTACCAATTGTGGGAACCCCTTTCACGTCCCACGTGGTTCAGGGTTCAGGTTCAGAGTTCAGATTCTGGAGGAGGCCGCACACAAATGAAAGAGAAAAGTATTAATTTGGTGATATTGGGGGCCAGGCGAGAGCCCAACTCTAGGGGAGGACTTCTCCTCACTCTGGCCTTGCAATCCCTCATCTTAAGATTTGGGATCCATCCATAGCCAGTAACAGCCAATCAGCAAGGATTTACAGAAGACTAAAAGGTGGAGCTTGCTTCAGTTATCATTGTCTCAATTAGACAGGGAGCGGTTGGCTCTGACCTTTCAGAGCTTCAAGCTTGACCAGCCTTCCGGGTTCCTCTCTGCTGGTAAGGTTTCCGACAGCCAACAGCCGGCCCAGCCCAGAGCAGCTTGTCTCCCTTTTCTCCAGAAGCAGATGGTGTCAACAAACAGTCCTTCTATTTTTCTTGGCAAGTTACATCAAAATCTGGGTGTCCTTTTCCCAGGGAAGAAAAAAAAAAAGAGTATATTTCCAGAAAGGAAGGAATCAAACACATGCTCTTGCTTAGAGGTGGTGTGACTGGCTTTCTAGGTTTCCGCTGGAGGATAGTCTGAAGCTTGCCCTCAGTGAGCGGTAACTGAGGTCAGAGAGACGCTGAGCCTGCGGTCACTGAGGGCAGAGAGCTGTGCATGGATGCCGCCGGGGCCCGCCATTTCTAAGGAACGTTGTTAGATCTCATGCCCTTCACAACAGCTGCCCGCCTTGCCTCTGAGCCCAGCGGTGAGCAGCAAGCACACCTGGCTGGGCCGGTCCCTGGGACTCGTGAGCCAAACCAACTCAGGGACTCAGACTGCTTGCACATTTGAAGAAATCTTTCCTTCCATAGAGCGCCAGAACTAGTGTGGGGTAATAGCTACGTTTTGCTTAGCATTGTCTTGGACAGGGACTAAAAAAGCCTTTAGAAAGCAAGATAATTTCTTAAAAGAACTGTTCATTAGTGGCCAGAAATCTGTCTCATTGCAACCAAAAGGATGTAAGTAAGAATAAGCTGGGAGAGAAGAGCCACCAGATCTCAGGACTCCATTCAAACTGTGGCTCACCACCAGTTTGGCCACCACCATGGCAAAGAGTGCCGGAGGCTAGTGGAACAAGTTTTCCTGTATAAAGGGAACTTAATGTATGAGTGTTTATACTGTTTTCTATTCATTCATATGACTTTTTTTTTTCCTGAAAATGTGTGCTTTTTACCCAAGTTTTCCAATGCATTGCGTGTAGAGTTGTTGAGGCAAAAACTGCTGCTTGCCTACCCAATATTCATTCTTCTCTCTTGACTCAAATTGTGTTCCTAACCATTGTGTTCAAGGAAAACGGTAACCTTCCCAGACTCCCTTGCATGTAGAAATCTGCATTTTTACCACTACCGTTACCACTATTATTCAAAGCAAAGCTTCCCCAGATTTAGACTCCACCTCCTACATAGACTCCATCCCCTCCCGTTCCTCTTTCCTTAGAGGAGAAACAGCCATCTTGAAACCATAAGTTGGCCAGCCTGAGCAAGAGAAGCCTATAGTCAGTTGAACACAGTTCGTTTTTGTTTTTGCTTAGTTCCACCTATCAGAGGTTTGTATTTAGTATTTTCAAGAGGCTTGTTTTGCCCTAACCGGTTTGGCTCAGTGGATAGAGTGTCAGCCTGTGGACTGGAAGGTCCCTGGTTCGATTCTGGTCAAAGGCATGTACCTCGGTTGCAGGCACATCCCCAGTGAGGAGTGTGCAGGAGGCAGCTGATCAATGTTTCTCTCTCATGGGTATTTCTAACTCTCTATCCTTCCCCCTTCCTCTCTGTGAAAAATCAATAAAATACATACATATATATATATATATATATATTTTTTTTTTTTAAGAGACTTTTTAGTTTTGGTCATTTTATTATTTCTTGTTTTCTTTTCACCTCTGCCATTATGTGTTGTATACTTCCTTCCTATTTTTGTGAGTTCGCTCCGTTGCACTTTTTCTTTTCTTTTTTACTTCTTGAGTTACACATTTAACTCAGTATTGCTAATTTTCCAATAAAGGTAGTCAGAATTTTTAATTTCCCTCATGTATTGCTTTAGTGCACATCTTGACAATGTAACTCCTCACAAACTTTGGCAATGTAACCTAGTTCTAAATACTTCATAATTTCCCTCCTCATTTCTTCTTTGGCCCAAAAGTAATTTAATTTTTTCCCCCAGGAATATGGGATTTTTAAAATATATCTTTATTGATTTTTTACAGAGAAGAAGAAAGAGGAATAAAAAGTTAGAAACATCGATGGGAGAGAATCATTCATCAGCTGCTTCCTGCACACCCCCCACTGGTGATGTGCCTGCAACCAAGATACATGCCCTTGACCGGAATCGAACCCGGGACCCTTCAGTCCACAGGTCAACACTCTATCCATTGAGCCAAACCGGTTAGGGCTGGGGTTTTTAAGTGTTCTCTTTTTATTGAATTCTAACTTTATTTCATTATGGTTTGAAATTGTTCTTTGTGACTTGTAATAGATTTCCTTTGTTGATTAAAAAGAAGTATGTCTGTATAAATATATTTTAGTTCAAGATTATTAATTGCATTAGTCAAATATTTTATTCTACTGTTTTGGGTCTCCTTAATGTATCACATTCTGGAAAAGTTGAACAGCCCAGCCGGTGTGGCTCAGTGGTTGGACATTAACCCATGAACCAGGAGGTCACAGTTTGAGATTCACGGTCAGGGCACATGCCCACGTTGTGGACTCAATCCCCAGTGCGAGGGAAGGCAGGAGGCAGCCAATCAGTGATTCTCTCTGAGCATTGATATTTCTATCTCCCTCTCCCTCCTCTCTCTGAAATCAATTAAAAATAAAACACTTTTTTTTTTAAATCTCCAAATATAATTTTGGATATATCTATTTCCCCCATTTTAGCTGTTTATTACTTTATATATTTTGAGGCTACATTGCTGAGTGCATGTATGTTTATGATTGTCTTTTTTATTTATTATTTATTAATATATAACATTTCTATTTGTTACCTATTATTTTTCACCCTAAATTCATTTTTTTTCTTCTGATGCTAACATTGTTACCCTAAAATTCTTTCTTTTATAATATGGTTAATAAAATACTATTACACAATAAATAAATATTACTTCATATTAAATATTTCATTTTAAAATATTAAATAAAATAATATTAAATGTTAAATAATAAAATGTTTTTATCCTTTTATTTTTCAATTTTGCTCCAATGATCTCTTGCTAACAATATATTATTGCATCTTGTTTTTATAGCAAATCAAAGAGTCTCTTTATTTTGATTTGTGAGTTTAATTCATCTTATTTATACTTATTAATGTTATTTTAGGACTTCTTTCTGCTACCTTACTGTGTGTTTTCCATTTACTATACTTTCTACTCTTTTACATTTTTGGAATAGTTCAAAATTTCTTTCTTCAAATGAAAAGTTTAGATTTTGTACTTTCCATTGACAAGATCAAATTATTCTGTCAAAAATAATACATTCCATTTATACTCTTCTCGTGGTTAACCTAACTTATTATGACCTTTATTTATGTTTATTCTTTCCCCTGTCAATATCTTAAGCTTAACAAATCTACACTTAAACAGGGCAAGTACCCTAGTATATTTCCATAACCCTCCGGTCTTTCCTCCCTTCATCAGTTCCCCACTCTCCTCCCCCAGCCATGACTATTTCTGAATTATCTGGAATGTATGTATTTTTATAGGACAGAAGCATTGCTGGTTAAGGTAACATTATACTTCCCTAGACTATGTTCTCCCCTTTACTTTGCATGCTTCATCGCTTCTTCCTGGATTCAGTTCCCATCTTACTGAGGCACTGCTCCCTTTAAAATGCTTTCAAGAGAGATCAGCTTTTGGAATGGTGAAGTGAGGTTCTTGGTGAACCGCTCTCCCATAAAAAAAAAAACAACAAAAATACTGACAATACAACTTAAATCCACCATTTCAGAACTTTGGAAATGTATCAAAGCCACTGAATGAACTGAAAATCATCTGTCCAAGAAAAACGACTGAACTTTAATAAAAAAGTGGTATCTGTGGAATTATAACTTGGGCCTATTCCTGTCCTCTCTCCCTACCCATATCAGTGGCCTAGTAGCCATGAAAAGTCAGCAGCCTCACAGCTATTGGAGAACACTGACCTCTTTTGGTGCTATGTTAAAAGCCATCCCTAGAGCATAGTCAATATTTGTCTGAATTAGCAGCTACCAGGAAAACATCCATTCCCAAGGTGTTGTGGCTATGTGATTTGACTTTGGACAGTAGAGGAACTTTCCCAAAGGCATTACAAAAAAATAAATAAATAAATTTTAAAAAAATAAAAAATAAAAAAAATAGCAATCTGCTGAAAATACCTAAACTGCCTAAGGCTGTGATTTTGGTTGAAACAAACAAGAGCAAAGTTTAAAAGTAAGCCCTGGAGAATTAGAAAGCCACAGGAGGGAACTTTGGAAAGCTCCAACATATTCTTGGGGATCTAGAAGGCTGCACACATGTGCATGCTTGGGAAAGACCTTGGAAAGAAGGCCCCAGCCACTCACCTTTGGCTGACCTTCAGGCCCTGGGCACTTAGAAAGCGAAAGCTAAGGCTGTTCAGGCATTCAAGCTGCCTCAAGTTTGAATGTGTACCTTCAGACATTATTCCCCTTGTCATAGGGTAGAAGACACACAAACAAAGCATTTAAAAAGCTTCAGACCACTCATTGACTCACCACTAAATTATACTGAACCAGGAGTGAACCCTAGAAAACAGACTTAAAAATAAGAACTTAAAAAGGGGCCTAGCAGAGAACTCAAGGGCTTCATGCTGCAGGGGATGTAGCATCTGTAGAATTAACTCAGAAAAGTCATTTAACAAATAATCAGCAGCAAGAACAAAAAACAGCAACAATGACAAATCTGAGGGAAGAGAATCTGATTTCAAGTTGTTTCAATATAGTATGTTAAGTGTGTAATTTTGACAAAATTTGAAAGAAATGTAAAGAAACAGAAAAGTATGTCAGATACTCGTGAAATGAATAACCAACATGTTGAAAATATTTCTGAGGAGGCAAGGATGTTTAAGTTAATAAACAAAGACTTTAATTAGCTAGTAGAAGTTTTTTAAAAAAAAAACTAAAGGATACATGTCTAAAAAATAAAAAGAAATTATGACAATAGTAGCTCACCAAGCAGAAAATATTAACAATAGAAATTAAAAAACACACATACACACACACACACACAATCAAATAGAAATTCTAGAATTGAAGAGTTCAACTGCTAAAATGAAAACTTCACAAAACAAATTTATCAGAAGAAAGAATCTACAAACTTGAAGATAGGTTAGTAGTGATTATCAACTCTCAGGAAAAGAATTTTTTTGAAATGAATAGAGCCTCAGAGAGAGACCTATAGAATAATATATAGCAAACCAATATACAGTCTCAGAAGGAGAAGGAAAAAAAATAGAGAGAACAAATAATATTGGAAAAAATTGTGACTAAAAACATCCCAACGCTCTATCCACTGAGCCAAACCGGTTTTGGCATTACTTAGATTTTCTAATTTTTACTTCAATCCTCTGTATCTTCACTTTTATTCTTTCTGATGCCTCTGGGAAAGTTCCTAAATATGGTCTTCATTCACTAATGTTTTGTTTATATCCATCCTGCCATTCAATGCACCACTGAGTTATTTCACTCAGTTTTCACACTCAGTATATCAATCAAATTTGTTCTTCATTTTTGCCTGCTTCTGGCTTCATATTTTCTATGTCTTCTCTCGTCTCTCTGAGGATATTGGTTGTGTATTTTAAACTCTTATTCCTTTGATCCATTAGTTCTGCTTCCTTTGGTACAGTTCTCCAGTCCGTTGCTTTTCTCTTACAACAGTTGTCCTCCTCAGACATCACATTACAGTGGAACCTAGGTTCTCGAACTTAATTTGTTCCAGAAGGTTGTTCGAAAACCCGAATCATTTTTTCCCCATTAGAAATCCATGTAAATTGAATGAATCCATTCCAGACCTTCAAAAGCAAAAACAAACGAACAAAAAGAAACAGGAAAATATTCACAGCACAAGTTCCTGAGATGTTCACAGTGAGGTTTAGGAGTAAATAACTCCCACTCCCACATTCTCTCCTTTGTTTGTCGCCTGAGAGACGTGTGCCTGATGGTCAGACAGGTACTGATTGGCATGAAAGAGTGGTCAGGCTGAGAACCAGCGTTCTGTTGGACAACTGAGACACACACACACCCGCAACCTAATTGTTCCAGATGGGACGTTTGAGAACCAAGGTTTGACTGTATTTTTTCTCAGGACCTCATGTGTCCTTGAGCCCACCAGCTACCATGGCTGCGATGTGAACTTGAGCAGCCGGAGAGCCTCCGGTGCTGCTGTCCATGATCAGCCACGTCCCCCTTTGCCCCTCCCAGCCAGGCGGTACTTTCTCCCTAACTCCTCAGACACTGCTCTTTCCTGGGGCCTCCTCCCTCTGAGCGCCTTGTGTCTGCGTCAGTGCTGTCTCCTCTGACCCCACTGTCCTGGGCTGGCATTAGGCTGGCGCTGGGCCAATCCTGTTTTCTTGCCACATATGGCAATAGGGTAGGAGCAGTGATCTTCCCAGAACAACGTGAAAGAGAGAATCGGCAGGGTCTGGCCCTCAGTCTTGGTATCTGGCCTGCTGCTCTAGACAGCATTGCACAAAGAGAGACATCCAACCCCTTTGGGCCTCCCGGGGATTTTCCTTTTAGTTTCTGTGTTCGGTTCACGGATCCATCAGCCTCCCTCCCCACTCTGCAGCATCTCCAGGGACGGGAGCAGGGAGCCTCTCCTGGTTTGGAATCTTGTGGGGAGCAAGAAGGCAGTCTTTTATATATATATATATATATATATATATATATATATATATATATATTATATATATTTTATTGATTTTACACAGAGAGGAATTGAGAGGGACAGAGAGTTAGAAACGTCGATAAGAGAGAAACATTGACCAGCTGCCTCTTGCACACCCCCCACTGGGGATGTGCTCGTAACCAAGGTACATGCCCTTGACTGGAATTGAACCCGGGACCTTTTAGTCCGCAGGCCAACGCTCTATCCACCGAGCCAAACCAGTCCTGGCAAGAAGGCAGTCTTGTTTGGGATCCGGGCTTTGCAGTTGCTGAAGATGGAATGAGATCGTTGTCTCCCCTTTTTTCTATGTATACTGAGGAGTTTGCAAGAGGTGACCCCAAAGCTATTCCAGCTCTAAAGTTCTGTGATTCCGTGCAGTAAATGCCAGTGAGGTATTTTAAGACTACGCAGTTTCCAAGGAGATAAAGAGGCATAATGGGGGAACACCCCACAAGAGAGAGCTGCCGGCAAAAATGGATGTCAAGTTTAGAGGGCGGAATGTCAATCAAGTTTCGAGGAACGAGGCGTTGGGAGAGGACGTTGGCAGAGGTTCACAGGGAAAAAGGAAAACCACTGACTGAAAAGAGGTTTGGAGGAAAACCGGCAAGTGAGAATGACAAACACCTTGAGGAGATGCAATATTTGCTTTCAGATTCCTTATTCAATATTCCTGACACAGCAAAAGCACACAGAATAGTTACTGAATGCATGGGTCCCCAGTGCCCAATCTAAAGCATTACCCCTCACCAATATGTAGTAATCCTCCCTCGACGGCCACCGAGAAGTAAGAACCATTATCCTAATTTGTTCTTTATTATTCCAAGTAGTGCATTGCACTTTTACTCTCTATTTTTGTACTCAAGGGCAATATTTTATCTTTTAAAAACTCCATCTTGACCTTTGAAGCCTGAGAAGTATGGCTATCAGAATCCCTGTTTGAGGTTTTTTTTTTAAAGTGTCGTTGTTAAAGGAGCCCCAGGCAAGGAGAATACTAAAGTGAATGGATCTGTTTCTGTTCACCAATTTATGCTGTTCATTATTTCTCTTAGATGTCCCAACATAAATTGGTGAACAGAAACAGTCCCGAGACAGAGAAGCAGCGATCAGACTGTCAAACCTCAGAGGGAAGGTAGGGGAGGGTGGGGGCAAAGGGAAGAGATCAACCAAAGGACTTGTGTGCATGCATATGAGCCTAACCAGTTGTCACGGACAACGGGGGGGAAGGGGGGGCAATACATGGGGAGGGGTTTGGGATAGGAATGGGGGGGATGAGGACAATTATGTGATACCATAATCAATAAAGAAATTAAAAAAAAATAAAGTGAATGGAATAACGAGAAGATAGTTCCTACTCATTTAGGTCTCTTCTACGTGATGATGTCACTGGCAGGAGCCCCCAGAAATGCCAGCCTCCTGATACTGAGAGAGGGCCACACTCCTAGAACATCAAGGTCAGAAGAAAGGGATAATTCTTTTTTATTTTTATTTTTTTGTCTTGTGACGTATTTTATTTAAAAATTTGTCACATGCTATTCATGGAGCCTGCTTTTTATTGATTTTTAAAAATATATATTTTATTGTTTTTTTACAGAGAGGAAGGGAGAAGGATAGAGAATTAGAAACATCGATGAGAGAGAATCACCAATCCATTGCCTCTTGCATGCACCCTACTGGGGATGTGCCCGCAACCAATGTACATGCTCTTGACCAGGATCGAACCTGGGACCTTTCAGTCCACAGGCTGACGCTCTATCCACTGAGCCAAATCGGTTTTGGCTATTGATTTTTATAGAGAGAGGAAGGGAGAGGGAGAGACAAAAACATGCGTCTGCCTCCTGCACGCCCCCAACCGGGGGATTGCCTGCAACTCTGGTCATGTACCCTGACCAGGAATCAAACCGGCAACCTTTTGGTGCACAGGACGACACCCCATCAACCGAGCCACACTGGCCAGGGTGAATGGGATAATTCTAAGCCCTAAACCTGTTTTAGCAGACAGACGAAAATGCATTCTAAGTATAATTTGGGGAAAAAGAATGATAATACCATAATTTAATCAACACTAACTATAATTAGGGGGACAGTGGGAGGATTTTTATAAATTTGTCTTTGAAATTACTTGTCTATGAGGAACTCATTTAATTTACAATTTGCTTTGATATTTTCCCCCAAAAAGTCTGTGCATAATTGGGAATTCTTGAGACGTGAGAGAATCAAGTCCACACATGAGTGAAATGCTGTGTGAATGCTAAAGTTAACAGCTTCTGAAGTTGGGGTATTACTTTTGTATGCATTTAAATAATAAATTATTCTCTCTTTTGTGGTTTCCTTTTTGTATTTTAGAGCCAATAATCATTTCCAGGCTTCAAACCCTGTTGTAAGCTCTTGAGAAGCTCATAGACCTTGGTTCTGTGCCCAGAGGTCCCGGAGGACCTTTTGAAGAGATTTTAGGGGAGCTCTGAGCCTAGGTCTTTGGTCATTACTGACTCTTTTGTCCCAGTTTTCCACCCCTACCTCCCCACGGTCACTTATGGTGGCGGCAAGGGCAGTCCACTGAAGACAACATCCCCGGATGTAGTCACCAGAATGCATTTCCTGTTTCCTCCCTCAGCCACTGTCTGAGTGGTGAGCTTATTTTGTTCACTGTTGTATCCAGCCTCGGAGAGTGTCAGGCAAACCTTAGGCATTCACCTAAGTATTTGTGGAATCCACAGTCACCCCTAGGAAATGGGACTGGATGGGGGATAAACAGGCCTCCGCTGTATCTTTATTGTTTGAATAAATGTATAATGAGAATGTATTCACTTAATTCCCCTCTAATCAAAACAACATAATTTTATAATGAGATATTACCTCCTACCCAGCAGGATGGCTACCATTAAAAAAAAAAGAATTAATAGAGGTGGTGAGGATGTGAAGAAATTGGAATCCTTGTGCAGTGCTGGTGGGAATGAAAAATGGTGCAGCCACTATGGAAAAAAAGTATGGTGGTTCCTCAAAAAAATGAAAGTAGAATTATCATATGATCCAGCAATTCTGCTTCTGGATACGTACCCAACAAATTTAAACAGCCTCTCAAAAGAGATACCTGCACAACCATGTTCATAACAGCATTATTCACAACAGGCAAAAGGTAGATGCAACAAGTGTCCGTCAACGGATACATGGATAAACAAAAGGTACATACATGCAATTGGATGTTATTCAGCCTTAAAAAAAGAAGCAAATTCTATCACATATTCCAACATGGATACACTTTGAAAAAGTTATGTTAAGTGCAATGAGCCAGTCACAAAAGGACAAATACCATGTGATCCCGCTTATACAAGGTGCTTAGTAGTCAATTCATAGAAACAGAAAGCAGAATAGTGTTTGCCAGCGGATAGGAAGGAGAAGGGAAGGGGGAGGTGTTGATTAATACATATAGAATGGCAGTTTTGCAAAATACAAATGTTCTGGAAATTGGTTGCATAACAATATGAATATACGTAACAATACTGAACAGTACACTTAAAATGGTTAAGGTGGTAAATTGTACGTTATGTGTATTTTGCCACATTTAAACAAAAAAATCAATAACATAATTCTACAAGTAAATGGGTTGGAATACATGTATAATTTTGAGTGTGAAATACTTTTAAACAAAACACAGAGCTCCCCCAAATAAAAAGATAGGCAGATTTGGCTGGATATTTTAAATTTCTATAATAAAAGAAAACACAAAGTAAAAGACAAAGGAAAGGCTGGGAGAAAATATTTACGTACATATGTTGGGCAGTATTGATCGTAAAGGAAACTACTGTATGCGAGCTGGAAAATGTAGTGGGCTTAGTTGGAAATAAAATAACTAAAGACGGTGAATTTGGAGGAGACACTGGGAGAAACAAAGAAGTTAAGCAGGAGGCTGCAGAGTGCTGATGCTTTTGTAACCAAGTGGTTGAGCCAAGAACACAATTATCCAAGAATATAGGACTGTGCGAGTACTACTCCAGATTGCCTCCTTCACAGGACCCCACCTCATGTCCCTGGTACCGTATGGCACATGCAGATGAGGCAAGTAAGATCTGAGAGGAGCTGGGTAAGAGTCTGTGCCTTGTCAAAGAACGAACTCACGAAGCGCGGACTCGGATTTTTAATAAAAGAGTCTGCTCTAAACCTGAGAACATTCTTGGGGACTGCAGGTCCGCTGTGCTCCCTGCGATGTGGTCACAGGGTAAGATGGCCAAAGTGCCTCCCCCTCTTCTGTTTGGTGCCATCTCTGCTTTTAAGCTCATTCTCCCAGGGATTTGATGAGTTGGCTTGGGTTACTTACTCTTGGCCAGCCTGCCATTGGTTGTCTTCCCTGCCTCTTGTTGCATCTACTGTGGGTCCAACACATTAAAAAATATTAGGATGGGTATAAGAGAGCATCGAAAGTGTGAGAGTACTACCCAGAAAACATAAACACCTCCTATAAATCAATAAAGAAAATACAAACAACTCAATTTTAATGTGCATCGAATGTGAACAAACACACAAATGGCTATGTATATGAAAAGATGCATCATTTCACTAATAATTAGGGAAATTAAAACAACAATTAAGTATCAGACAGGCAGACAATTTAAAGAGTAGTAATGTATGGTGTTGGTGGTGATGCAGAGAAATGTATGCTCCATATGCTTTTGGTCAGGATACCTACTTGCGAAACATAATCTTCAGAGACTCAAATGTGTCTGATGCACCTCACTGCATCAAGGCTATAGTCTGGCAGTACTTTTTCTCACCAGGGGGCAGAATAGTGCCAATTTTATTGGAAAATAGTTGTTTCATATCCATTGGATATCCTATTACATAATATATTTTTACATTTAACTCTATCTGTAATTTAAATTCATATAGTCTTGAACAACCACCATGCTAAAGAATTAAATCAAAAGGAAGCCAAAAAAAAAATCTCAAAACAAATGAAAACAAAAACATAACTTAAGGGATGCAGCAAAAGCAGTACTAAGAGGGGAGTTTATAGCAGCAAATACCAACATTAAAAAAAAGATCTCAAATAAGCAACCTAACTTTATACCTCAAGGAATTAAAAAACAGAAAAAGAAAAACAAACTAAATCATAGCAGAAGGTAGGAAATTAAAAAATAAAAAGTCAGAGCAGAAATAAATCAAATAGGGATAGGAAAACAACAGAAAAATCCATAAAACTAAGAATTGGGTTTTTCAAAAAATAAAATCATCAAACTCTTAGCTAGACTAATAATGAGAGAAAATTCAAATAAAATCAGAAAAGAAGGAGGAGACATTACAACAGATGCCTCCAAAAGAAAACAAATTATAAGGGACTGTTATGAACAATTACATGTGAACAAATTGGATAACTTAGAAGAAACAGGTAAATTCCTATAAACATACAATCTACCAGGATTGAATCAAGAAGAAGTAGAAAGCTTGAGCAAATTGTTAACAAGTATGGAGATTAAAGTAATCTAAAAACTAGCAACAAAGGAAAGCCCAGGACCAGATGGCTCCACAGCTGAATTCTACCAAACATTCAAAGAATTAATACCAGTCTTTCTCAAACTCTACTAAAAAAATAGAATAAGAGGGAACACTTCCAAACTCATTTTATGAAGCAAGCATCACCCCGATTCCAAGGTCAGACAAACACTGAAAAGGAAAGGAAAGAAAACTATAGGCCAATGTCTATGATAAAAATAGATGCCAAAATCCTCAATAAAATACAAGCAAACTGATCACAACAATTCATCAAGAAGTGTATACACCATCACCAAGTGGGATTCATTCCTGGGATGCAAAGTTGGTTTAACATACAAACATTAATCAATGTGATATGCCATATTAACAAAATAAAAGATAAAAAAACAACAGGATTATCTCAAGAGAGAAAAAGTTTTGAGAGAATTCAAGATGCATTCACGATAAACACTCTCAATAAAATAGATATAAAAATTTCTTCAGCACAATAAAGACAATTTATAAAACGTGCATAGCTGGCCCAGCCCCTGTGGCTCAGTGGATGAGCATGGACCTATGAACCCGGAGGTCACGTTTCCATTCCCAGTCAAGCCATATGCCTGAGTTGCGGGTGTGATCCCCAGTGTGGGATGTGCAGGAGGCAGCCAATCAATGATTCTCTCTCATCACTGATTTCTCTCTCTCTCTCTCTCTCTCTCTCTCTCTCTCTCTCTCTCTCTCTCTCCCTTCCTCTTGAAATCAATAAAAACATATATATATATATATATATATTTTTTTTTTTTTAAAGTCCATAGCTAACATATTCCATGAGGAAAACTGAAAGCTTTTCCTCTAAGTTCCAGTACAAGACAAAGATGCCAGCTGTAGCCACATCTATAATAATAAAAGCATAATATGCTAATTAGATTGGATATGCTAATCAGAACCCTTCTGGACTGCAAGGGAACCCAGGGCTGCAAGGGAAGCCCAGGTCCCGGATGCCTGCCGGCAGCCAGAGAAAAGCCTGGGTCCCAGGTGCCGAAGGGAAGCCGGTGCCGGCAGCAAGGGGAAGGAAAGCCCACTCTTGCACGAATCTCATGCATCGGGCCTCTAGTGTAGTCATAATAAAATAAGCAATACAGAAATAAAAAGAGTAAATAGTAGAAGAATCATGACCCCCGCCAATGCCACATCCTTCCCCAGAGGTATGGTTATATCCTTCTAATGTTTTTTCTATACTTAATCTCACACACACACACACACACACACACACACTGACTAGGTCACACCACACATAGTGTTCTGCATCTTCTGTTTATTATAAACATCTCTCCATGTCCATGCATATAAATCAACCTCACCCTTTATAAATTGTACTAGAGGCCCAGTGCACAAAATTTGTGCATGCGGGGGGGTGTCTTTCAGCCCAGCCTGCACCCTCTCCAATGAAGGACATCCCTCTCACAATCCGGGACCATCGGCTCCTAACTGCTCACCTGCCTGCCTACCGGATTGCCCCTAACTGCCACCCCTACCAGCCTGATCACCCCTAACTGCCTCTGGCTGCCAATCTGGTTGCCCCCAATTGCCTCCCTCTGCCAGCCAGGTTGCCCCATGCAGCCTGCTGTTCGGTCATTTGGTCATCTCTCACTAACCTCCCTGCTGGCCTTGTCACCCCACCAGCCTGCTATCCGGTCATCTGTCCAGTTGTTTCAGATGTGACTGCCCCTGGCTTTTTACATATTGGGATAGTATTACATTAAATTCTAATCTGTTTTTGTTGATTAACCATTCTTGGATTTTCAAAGTACATGATCACAGCATCTGTCATATGTAAAGAAAGAAAACTTAATGTTATAGTCTTTTTGCAGCAGCTGGAGTGTTGAATGATTCAAAACAGTGTTAAATGATTATAGTGATAGAAGAAAGCCTATGTCCTTAACTCTAACAATAACACCTTTAATGTACATTTTAATGTTATCTGTAGGGTTCTGATTTTTTTTTATCATGTGAATAAAGTGCCTTTGAATACTAATCGTTTGTTTTTTAATCAGGATGGATGTTATATTTTTCAATGACATGTTGGCATTTATTGCAACGATAATAATCCTTTTCTCTTGAGACATTGATAAACTTAATTGTATTACTAGATTACCTACTATTAAACTATTTTTGGACTCATGGTTCTGGTGGATTCTTTTTTTAATATTATACTAACTTAAATTTAATAATGTTTCCATTAAGACTTCTCATACATGAGCTCATGGTTGGCTTAGTTTTTCTTTTTTCTTTTTTCTTTGTTGATTAGTTTCTGTCTGAAGCTCTGCCTTCAGCTTCCTTCCAAACATCCTTCCGATTCTCCAGAGCACAGCACACACTGGTGTGATGCTCGTCAAGTTAGTTTCCAGGGACACAGCTGAACGACATCCCAGCCCCTGGAGTGTGGCTGCTCCCCCCAGAGGCCGGGCCACAAGAGCGGTGCTGAGTTTGTTCACAGCAGGAGGGCCTTCCCGCCCCCTTCTCTTTTCTCCCTTCCAGCGCGGCCATAGGGTCACGGAGCTGCAGGATGAAAAGGCTCAGACCCTTCACTGCTTGGAAGAAAAGCTCCCAGGAGAAGCACCCCACCAGGAAAACTCATACTGGAACTTGTTAGCTGCTTATTTCAGACCTAATACAACACAATATATACAATACAATACAATACAATACAGTACAGTACAATACCCAAGCCATCTTGAAACATAGCTCTGTGCCACATAACTACATTTGGTTTAAGGGGAGACCACATACACAACATGGTCCCTTAAGGTTACACAGTGACGCTTCAGCAGAAGCTTTCGCAGACTTCAAGCTCCATAATAAGTTTGAAAACATGCACCCCAACATTGTAAGGTTTTAATTAATAGAGAGGCCTGTTCACGGTGTATTATCTGCTTGTAAGCAAATCCATGATGGAGAAAAAGGAAACGAACCAAGCAAACCACCTTAGACATATTCCTGAGAGGGGTGATACCTCAGGAAGGGCCGGGCGGGTCCTTCCGGGGTCTTCCAGGGGAAGGCATTGTCATAGGCGAGGGGGGCCCCACACGTGGTCCCTGGAGACCCGGTGGGGTCCTATGTGGATGGAAGACACTGATACTGATGGCTCTGACTCTGTGTGGGGCTAAACTAATGTCTGTGTGTGTCTTCATTTTTAACAAAAATATTTTAAAAGTTAAAAAAAAATGTTTCAGTGGAATAAAAGCTGACAGCATAAGGACATAAAGAGGACATTTTTGCATAGCTGCACAATGTGTTTGTGCTTTAAGCTAAGCGTCATCACAGAAGAGTTGAAAAGTTAAAACTTTTAAAGTTTATAAAATAAAGATGATACAGCAAGCTAAGGGTAATTTATTATTGAAGAAAGAGAGGTGTTCTTATAGACGTGGTGTGGCTAACGCACGGTGTTATAAAGTCAGCAGCAGCGGGCAGTGTGTCCCAGCTCTTCACATCCACTCACTGCTCACTCACCGCCTCCCCGGAGCAACTTCCAGGCCTGCAGGCGCCATTCCTGGCAAGCGCCCTCTCCCGGTGCACCGTTTCTCACCTTTTACACCACATTTTCACTGTGCCTTTGCCATGTTGTGGTATGTTTAGATACACGAATGCCATTGTGTTGCAAGTGCCGAGAGCTTTGGTTGTCAAACTCATTAGTCAACAGAGCCAAATATCAACAGTACAAGGATTGAAATTTCTTTTGAGAGCCAAATTTTTAAAAAATATTTTTATTGATTTTTTACAGAGAAGAAAGGAGAGAGATAGAGAGCTAGAAACGCCAATGAGAGAGAAACACCAACCAGCTGCCTCTTGCACACCCCCTACCGGGGATGTGCCCACAACCAACGTACATGCTCCTGACCGGAATCGAACCTGGGACCTTTCAGTCCGCAGACCCATGCTCCACCTCTGAGCTAAACCGGTTTCTGCTGAGAGCCAAATTTTTAAACTTAAACTTCTTCTAACGCTACTTCTTCAAAATAGACTCGCCCAGGCCGTGGTATTTTGTGGAAGAGCCACACTCAAGGGGCCAAAGAGCCGCATGTGGCTCGCGAGTCACAGTTTGCCGACCACTGGCCTAGAGTATCCAGTACAGCCACACACTGTACAGGTTTGCAGCCGGGGAGCAACAGGCTATCCCATATGCATGTGCAGTAGGTGATACCCAGGTTTTCTGTCCACACACTATGGTGTAAGCACGTCAGACTTGCCTAATGATGATGGATTTCTCAGAGCATATCCCCGTCCTTAAGTGACACATGGCTGCATTTAAAATAACGTATCTGCAAGATTCCACATATGTGAAATAGAATATAATAAAGATAAAAAGCAGTTTCCTCGCACCCAGCACTCTACGTGCTGGTCTGTATGGCAGAATAATATTTATATTAACCTAATATTTTTTTCCTGATATTTTCTCCTCCCCCTTTACAAGCTGATAATTGTCTCAGAGGGAGACAATTGTCTCAGAGAAGGGACAGGAAGCAGAAACTATTCTGCCTATTGGTTTCCAACTACCTATATCCATTAGGAGATTTTGCTAGATGTCTCAGAGGCCAATGTCAAGATAGGAAAGGAGGAAGGGAGCCCTAGCTGGTTTGGCTCAGTGGACAGTGTCAGCCAGCGGACTGAAGGGTCCCAGGATTGATTCCCGTCAAGGGCATATACCTGGGTTGCAGGCTCGGTCTGAGGCCCAGGTTGGGACGCATGCAGGAGGCAACCAATTGATGTTTCTCTCTCTGTGTCCCTCCCCTCTCTTCCACTCTCTAAAAATCAATGGAAAAAATATCCTCTGGGGAGGATTAGAAAAAAAAAAAAAAGAAAGAAAGAAAGAAAAGAAAAAGACAATGAGGTGGGAGAGAGCAGGGTTCCCTAGGGGAGGGAAGAGGGGGAGGAAAGAAGGGAGCACAGTGAGTCTCAGCCAGCCCTGAGACAAGGCGCCCCGGAGGGGAACGGACACTTTTTTTTTTCCCCTTAAAATATATTTTATTGATTTTTTACAGAGAGGAAGGGGGAGAGATAGAGAGTTAGAAACATCCATGGGAGAGAGTCATTGACTAGCTTAGCTGCCTCTTGCACACGCCGCACTGGGGATATGCCCGCAGCCAAGGTACAAGCCCTAGACTGGAATCGAACCTCTATCCACTGAGCCAAACCCGTTTCGGCCAGACCCTTCTTTTGCTGGGTATCCCTGGGAAGATGGTGAGATCCTAGAGGATGGCGGTGGATGATGGAGATAAAGACTCTGATGACTCTCCCGCAAGGTACAGAGGAAGCGGCAGAAAGAGCCCCAGCTGTGAGGGGTACACAGGCCGAGGAGGATGTCTTGCTGCCTGCATCTGGCCCTGGCCCAGCTAATGCCATAGATGCCACCAAGGATGTGCCTGTGTGTGCCAGGCGCACTGCTGACTGGAGAACAGAGCCTCCTCCTCAGGGCTGGCATCACCAGGCCTCGAGGAAGAAGGGGGGAAACCCACCTCCATTGTGCCAGGATCTAGGGCTAACCAAGGAGAGAAGCATACCCCTGTGAGGCGCTTACCATCTTTACTAGTGTTCCTGTCACCCTGCCATGTCTGGTTGAGGGATTGGGGGGGAGGGGAAGGGGCAGGGTGAGAGGGGGATGTGGGGTGGGGGTTATACCGCTGCGTCTGCTGAGCCCGTGGGACTGGCTGCAAGCGGCCAGCTCTGGGGGAAAGACTGGGCGGTGTGACTGGGGGAGGCGGAGGTTTGGGGGGAGATTGGCGGCGCCCCCCACCAGTCTCCTCCTCCCAGGCCAGGATTGAGGGGGGATGGGGGCGGCCGGTAGGGGGCGCCAGAGGACCGGCAATGCCTCGGGGTCGGGCTTGCTGAGCAGGGACCCAGCCCCAGCCCGAGCCCCACCCGCCCACCCACCCACCCACCGCGGCTGCCCTCGGGGTGCAGAGGGTGCAGAGCGGGGCCCCGGCAGGCGGGCAGGGGCACCCGGGCCCGCACCTCCCCGGCCCCGCCTCCCACGCGGGCTCTCCCGCTTCCACGCTGCCCCTCGGGCCGGATGAGCTCGGATGGGGGTCAAGAAAGGCAGCCACCACCCAGCAAACACACCCCATAGGGAACGTCTGCAGTGCCTGGGGTGGCGGTCTTCTTATTTTAATATCCCGCCAACAGCAAAAGAAGGGTCTGGCCGAAACCGGTTTGGCTCAGTGGATAGAGAGGTTCGATTCCGGTCTAGGGCATGTACCTTGGCTGCGGACATATCCCCAGTGCGGGGTGTGCAAGAGGCAGCTAGTCAATGACTCTCTCCCATCGATGTTTCTAACTCTCTATCTCTCTCCCTTCCTCTCTGTAAAAAATCAATAAAATATATTTTAAGAAAAAAAAAAAAGGGTCCGTTCCCCTCCGGGGCGCCTTGCCGGGGCCGCATTCCCGCCCCCGGGGAGGGAGGCCTCTGCAGCCCCCGCTCTGCCTGCCCCCCACACGCACCCAGCCCCGGGGAGGGGATAGGGGGCTCAGGGCGGAGCGCCCTCCCGCGGACACCCCTGGACCGAACCCCGTTCCCTTCCTCCCGCCTGGACGCCAGCATCTATCAGCCCAGCTTCTCCCCAAAGTCCCTGCAGGTGAACGCGGGTGCAGAGCGGCCCGGCCAGGAGGGCAGGGGTCAGAGGTCAGAGGGCGCCGCCCGGCCCCACGTGTGGTCCACGGGAACCCCCGTTGCTAGGCAACCAGGTCTCCGGTGGCTGCTGCTCTCAGCCTCCAGCCGTTTCCCGTTTCCCCGGGCGCCTCTCAGACACCCGCCCTCTGGACCCCGAAAAGCAGACCGAAAGGAGAAGCGAGAGCCCGCTAAGCCCGAGCTCCCTGCGGCTCCACCACCCAACCCCTCTTTTCACGCGGAGACTGGGCTGCCCGGGCCTGAGACCGCCGCCACCATGAGTCTGGGCATCATGGAGGAGGAGGACCTGGCCGAGTACTTCCGGCTGCAGTATGGGGAGCGGCTGCTCCACCTGCTCCAGTGAGTGCCCCCCCCCCCCCCCCCCCCCCCGGGGCCTGGACCAGGACCAGGACCTCCCATTCCCACCCCTCCTTCTCCTATGACCCAGGGACCAGATTGTCCTGCCCCTTCCCCTGGCACCAATCCACCCCCATCACCGGATCCCCACCCCTCACTCATCACCCTGCTTCACCTTGCTCCTTGGACTCCCACACAGCACACTCAGCACACTCAGAGGGGGGCAGGGCTCCCTCCCCTCCCCATGGCTGTCTGGCTTACTCCCAGCCCAGCTTGCCCCAGTCCCTCTGGCCCATGTCTTGGACAGGAAGTTCCCCCACATCGAGGAGCAGTCGGACTCCCCATCTATCCAGCTCCTGGAGAAGAAGAAGGAGGCCAAGATCATGCACCATGCCATGTTGCATAAGAAGGAGGTGGGTTTCTTACAAGGGTATTTCTTGGATCACATGATCTCACACATCTAGAGGAAATAATGAACAACATAAACTGATGAACAAAAACAGACCCAGAGAAAGAGAAGCAGCGATCAGACTCTCAAACCTCAGAGGGAAAGTAGGGGGAAGGGGAAGAGATCAACCAAAGGACTTGTGTGCATGCATATGGGCCTAGCCAGTGGCCAAGGACAACAGGGGGGTGAGGGCATATGTAGGGAGGGGTTTGGGATGGGAATGGAGGGATAAGGACAATTATGTGATACCATAATAAAAAAAAAATTTTTTTAAAGAAGGAGGTGGGAGACTGGGGGAGGGGTGCAGGGGCCACTGGGACAGCCCTTCATTTTGGGGGTGGCTTTGGCTAACGCCAGGACTCCTGGACAGTGGTTCTGTGTTGCCTCTGCAGACACAGAAACAATTCCAGGATTGGGGGGTGCCTGTGTCCTGGGATGCTCTGCTCTGAGCCAGGCATGAGGTGGAAAGTGGGGGGGAGGAAAGTGGGGGGAGGGCCTGGGGAGGGAGGTGCTGGCGCAGAGGACCCTGGGGCCTCCCTTGGTTCCCATGCCAGAGGCCCTCCTGACCGTCCTGCTCCCTGCACCCCAAGACATTTCAGCGGAGAATGGAAACTCTGAACCTGCGCTGGGAGGAGCTGGGCGTCAAGGAGGCCCAGCTGAAGGCCCACATTCAGAAGTTCGAGCAGTTCATCCAGGTATCGGGGTGTGCGGCCACCCCCAGTGACACCCACACTCCGGTCCCCCACCCCCACCCCCCCACCCCCCCCACCCTGCCTCTCCTCCTCCTCCTCCTCCTCCTCGCTTTGGCTGACTCCTCACCCCGGGTCAGCTGTCTCTCGGTGCTCAGCAATGCCTGGAGCTCCCCCCATTAGGTCCTCCCTTAATGTTGTTGGTGATTTCTTGTTTGCTTGTCAGTTTCTGCTCCTAGATTTCCATTGACCATTTCCTTTTCCATACCTGGCACACATGATGAATGAATGAATGAATGAATGAATGCACTAGGGGCAGGGCGAGGCACTTGGAGGCACAGAGATGAATCAGGCAGCGTTTTAGTCTCCCCAGTCACCCCATCCTTCCCTCCTGGCACTGTGGGCCCAGGGAGGGGCGGTGGAAGGACCAGGCACCAGAGGCCACGCCTCTCCATGGGTCCTCTGAGGAGCGATGTCACCATTTTAAAACCCAGATTTCTCCAAGAAGGAATCTGGGGAGTCCTGCTCTGGAGCCCTCCGGTGGTGCTCTGGGCCTCAGCCCGGTGGGGGAGGAAGCGGAGGACCAGGCACAGTTTCCAGCGGTGCACTTCCTCTTACGGACCAGGGGAGAGCGAGTGGAGTGGCTGGGGCAGCGGGGAATTTGGGGGACAGGGTTCTCCGAATGGTCACCATTGGAGTCGCTTATTCCACATGCAGACCCTGGTGCTCCCCTCGCCTTGCTCTCAGAGGCCCCAGGCCGGGCCCAGGCAGCCACATGTATAAGAGGTCCCTCCGGGGGTGAGATGCACGGTGGGACTTGAAAACCACTGGGTTAGGGCCTCCAGTCTTCTCCGGGGCTGGCAGGGACAGGCCAGACCCCGGTGTCCTCCCCACGCGCCTCCAAAGGCTCCCGCACACACGCCATCCGTGTGGGACCCAGGGAAAGGAGCCGCACGCGTGCCCTGGGAGGGGCGGGCTGGCCCTCTGATCTGGGGGCGGGGGGGAGGGCTTTGCAGTAGGTAGCAGGGGGGCCGGCCTGGATTGCAGTGGCTGAGGGTCCTGTCTGTTTCTGGGCCTGGAATTGTAAGCACATCTCCGCCTGCCCGAGCCTGATGCCAGTGGGAGCTCCTGGCTGCGTGCCCCCTCCATGGCCTTGCCCCAGGCCCTCTGGAGCAGGCTCCCCTCCCCACCCCCACCCCCAAGCTCATCTCCCTATGGCTTGAGCACTGTTGCCCCAGCTTTTGGGAGGGGGAGAGGGGCTACTGCCTCTCATTTCTACAGTGGGAGAAACTGAGGCACCAAATACCAAATCGGGAGAACACTCAGGCCTTCTTGCCACCTGGATGGTCCCTGCCCATCCTCAGGGTAACCTGGGCTCAGCAAACAGAAGCCCCCCTTGGGGAGGGGGGAGTGTATCACCAGCTGGGCTCCAGGGAAGGGCAGGAGGGTGCCTGGCAGACACCACCTCCCTGGCCCCAGGAGAATGACCAGAAACGGATCCGCGCCCTGAAGAAAGCCAACAAGGAGAGGGACCTCAAGAGGCAGCGCATGCGTGAGCTGGCCAAGTCCAAGCAGGAGATGGCGGCCCTGCGGCTGCAGCACCAGCGGCTGAGCGCCAAGCTGCAGAACTACTCCATCTTCAACAAGTACCTGGAGAAGGTGGTGGAGAACTCCGAGGTGAGTGGGGGTGCCTTCCTCGGCCCCATCTCCCCGGCCTGGGCCTGGGGCTCCAGGGGGCGTAGGGACCCTCTGCAGGGATGCCCGCCCTCCTCCGGGGGCAGCTGGGAAAGTCCCTGGTCCGGGCTGGGGGCTGGGCGCTGTTCCTTGGTGTCTGCACAAGTGACGGCCATGCCTGCATGGGGGTGTGCGTGGGGAAGGAGGTTCCTTTAGCGGCGCAGAGAGAAGCTTTGCCTGCGTCAGGATGTGGCCTCCTCCTCCCCCCGCGTCCCCTCCTCCCCCGGCGTTTGTTCGCTTGAGAGTAAAGCGGGAGAGGAAGGGAGAGAAGCTGGGAAACACCCAGCCTGAGGCAGGGAGCTCAGTGTGTGCCGGGCCCTGGGCTCGGGGCTGCACACGCGTGACCTCATTCGGCTCACTCCCCGCCCCGAGGAGGACGCGGAGGCTCAGAGAGGGAGCCGCTCAGGGCCTCACAGCCGGCCCGCGGCTGAGCGCTGGCTTCTAACCGCCCCGCTGCGGGCCCCGCAGGGCACTGACCACTGCTCTTCCCGCAGCCGCCTCGCTCTCCCCGCCCTCTCCCCACCCATGCACCCCGCAGTCCGGCTGACCTTCGCCGACAGGGCTGTGGACCGTGCAGAGCCACGGACAGGTGACGGTCTCCGTAGACAATCTGAGAAAGCTCAGACGAGCCATGCAGCCTGAAACAGTGGCGTGCACTTGCAGTATCGATTGGTAGAGTACAGCGCTATACATGTATTTTTTCTTATTTATTATTATTATTTTTTTTTAGCAATACTCTCTAACACAGTATTCAATACCCATCACATGCAACATACGTGCAATCGACTGTTCATGACATCAGTAGGCTCCCGGTCAGCAGCAGGCTGGCGGCGGTGACGTTTCGGGGAGTCAGAGGCTGCGTGCGGTTTTCCCCTGCACGGGCATCGCCCCCTCAGCCCCGCACTGTTCGAGGGCAGCGGATCCCACAGTGTCCACCCGCCTCCTTTCAGCCTACCTTCGCCCTTTCCTCTGGGCCCTCCTTCCCTCCCGCTGCCCTCCTCCCTCCGGCCCTTCCCCCTCAGGCTCCTTCCTGGCACATGCCTCAGGTCTTTGTCCCCCCTCCACGTCTCTCCCTAATCCTCCCTGGGCCTCCGTGGGGCCGCCCTGGCAGTGGCTCTCCACGCTGTCTCCCAGGCCCCCACGTGACAGCAGGAGGAAGGACCCCGTGGGGCAGAGTGAGGGCTGAGATGCCCCTCCGTGTGGATGGATGCCCTGTGGCCGCTGCGGAGAGACGAAGGATGCCCTGAGGAGAGGGGCCTGTGTCTCGCTGTCCTGTCTCCCTCCTGAGTGCAGGCCCCTGCATCTAATTTATCGCGTCTATGACTCAGCTCATCTGCTTCCTGCCATCCCCAGCCAGTCCCTGCTGCTGTGTCTGGTACTGGTTCATGGCGTGAACACCCACAGCCTCCCTCCCACAGCCTCCACCCACAGCCTCCCTCCCACAGCCTCCCACCCACAGCCTCCCACCCACAGCCTCCCACCCACAGCCTCCCACCCACAGCCTCCCACCCACAGCCTCCACCCACAGCCTCCCACCCACAGCCTCCACCCACAGCCTCACACCCACAGCCTCCACCCACAGCCTCCACCCACAGCCTCCCTCCCACAGCCTCCACCCACAGCCTCCACTCAGCCTCCCACCCACGACCTCCCACCCACAGCCTCCCACCCACAGCCTCCACCCACAGCCTCCACCCACAGCCTCCCACCCACAGCCTCCACCCACAGCCTCCACCCACAGCCTCCACCCACAGCCTCCCACCCATAGCCTCCACCCACAGCCTCTTCCCACAGCCTCCCACCCTCAGCCTCCACCCACAGCCTCCCACTCACAGCCTCCCACCCACAGCCTCTACCCACAGCCTTCCACCCACAGCCTCCCACTCACAGCCTCCCACCCATAGCCTCCCACCCTCAGCCTCCACCCACAGCCTCCCACCCACAGCCTCCACCCACAGCCTCTACCCACAGCCTCCCACTCACAGCCTCCCACCCACAGCCTCCACCCACAGCCTCCTAACCTCAGCCTCCCAACCACAGCCTCCACCCACGGCCTCCCACTCACAGCCTCACCAGAACTTGAGCCTCATCCTCGGCTCTTCCTCCTCCTCCTCCTTTCCGCAGCCATCAATCAGAGCCCTGGTCTGATCTGCCTCCTAAGACTAAGTGTTTCTGGAATCTGGTCCCTGCCCGTCCTCACCCAGACCACAGTGTGCCTCACCCTGGCCACCAGCCTGTCCCTTCTACAGCCAGTGCCCCCCACCTCTGAGTCTTTCTCTTTCCTTCTTTCAAGATATTTTCAGTGTACTGAAAAGTATAGAGAAATATAAAACAGCACCCAAGTACTCACCACAGCTTTGTCAGATCTTAATATTTGCCCCTAATTCTTTTTTTCCCGTAATAAAACACGGTAGGCGATGTTGTGCGCCCTCCCACACCCACTCTTCTCCCCCTCCCCTGAGAGGTCACCGGGTCTCCCGATTTCCTCATTTCTCATTCACGTGTTTGTTTTCATTGCTTTGGCAACATATGGTATACCCATCAACCGCTAATACTATTGTACATGTCCTTTTGTGACTTTCTTTTTCCCATCAATATTTTAAAACCCTTTTTATTATGTAAAACTTCGAACATATGCAAAAATAGGCAGAACAGTCTATTGACTATCCATTACTCATCACCTAATTCCAGCAATTATCAACTCATAGTCAAATCCCCCAGACCTCCCACCACTGCCATTTTCAAGCAAATTATATTTTTTATCCCTAAGTATTTCTGTCTGCAACTCTCATAAAGAAGAGCTTTTTTAAATGTAGTCCCAGTGCCATTGTCACACCTAGGGAAATGTGTTAGTAATTCCTTGATGTTAAATATCCAGT
The DNA here is from genome assembly GCA_036971965.1 of Nyctalus aviator. Lineage (NCBI taxonomy): Eukaryota > Metazoa > Chordata > Mammalia > Chiroptera > Vespertilionidae > Nyctalus > Nyctalus aviator. Next base: position 9,070,737 of record CM072937.1, read on the forward strand.
TGATGTTAAAAATCCCCCCCCCCCCCTTATTGCACAAATGCTTTTTGGACCGTTGGTTTGTTCTAATCAGGGCCCAATCAGGGTCCCCACACTGCATTTGGTGGGTGTTTCTCGAGTCACAGGCATTATGATGACCAAAATAAGCCAAACCTGAAAGAGTTTGGTGATGCCACTGATGGGTTTATAAACAAGTAATGATGCGTCTTCGATGAAAGAAGTCACAATTCTGATTTCTTTGGTAGGAGGGGCAGAAGACCCCTCTAAGGGAATGTCCTATCAGCCCTTCTTCACATGGAACTAGAATCCTGCCGTAAAGGAAAGGACTCCGTAGAGCGGTGGTTCTCAACCTTTCTAAGGCCTCGACCCTTTAATACGGTTCCTCATGTTGTGGTGACCCCCCAACCATAACATTATTTTTGTTGCTACTTCATCACTGTAATTTTGCTACTGTTATGAATCGTAATATAAATATCTGTGTTTTCCGATGGTCTTAGGTGACCCTGCTAGTGGTTCTCAACCCCGCACTGTTCGAGGGCAGCGGATCCGACAGTGTCCACCCGCCTCCTTTCAGCCTACCTTCGCCCTTTCCTCTGGGCCCTCCTTCCCTCCCGCTGTCCTCCTCCCTCCGGCCCTTCCCCCACAGGCTCCTCTGGGGCTCCCCTCCCCAGCTCCTTCCTGGCACATGCCTCAGGTCTCAACCTGTGGGCCGTGACCTGTAGAGCCTAAGACCAGCCTTTAAGTAGCAACGAAAATAATTTACATAAGTTACACTAGGAAGGTTGAGAACCACTGCTCTAAGGAGTCCTGTCCTTTACGGCAGGATTCTAGTTACAGGTGAAGAGGAACCACTGCCTTAGAGAGAACCTTCCCTTCATCAACTGCTTGGCGAAGATGTCAACTGCTTGACATCTTTAAGTCCCTGTGTGGGTCTTAAAGAAGCTACCCAAATGCTCGATTCTTTTCAGAACAGCATCCTCCAAAAGCGACCCGTGCTGTTGTTACCATCATTACGAACTCACGGGTTTTTAATACGTTTAATATGTTTTAATACTTTGCACCTCTTCTCCCTGATGTTCCAAGCGTCCCATCTTTGGACAGAGGGAGCCTCTTCAGGTTGGCACCGAGTCCTTTGCCATCAGCACAAAGTTTGGAGGGTGCTCCTGGTAGCTCGGTGTGGCCCATTCCTTTCAACTTGTGTGCTGTGCACCATGTGCTGGGTGAACTTCAAGACACAGACATAACGGTCTCTCTCTGCTTCTTAAAACCCGTCCGTGGATGAAGTTCACCCTCCTCAGGGTTCTCCGGGCTTTTTTTTTTTACTTCTCCAGGTGGATTTCTCCCCCCCATCTTGAACTCGGGTCGTTCATACTAAAAAACGTTCTTGAGGTTCCTGAACATGCCACACACACCCATGATCTTTCACCAGGCTCTCTTCCCTCTACCTGTAATCCTTCCGCACCTCTCCTCCCCAAACCTCCACACACACACACACACACACACACACACACCCCGCCCCATGCCTTTGCCTGGCTATCTTCTGTTCTTACCTCTGTCTCATTTTAGGCATCCTTTCTCCGAGGAAACCTTTTTGGTTCCCACCTCCCCTGATGCTGAGCTGGGTGGCCCGTGCCCAGAGGCACCCTTGGGGAAAGGCCAGCAGGCAGATCCCAGACACCAGTCTATCCCTGGACACGCCACGCGATGGACAAAGTGCTCAGGCAGTGTCCCCTGGGTGGCCGGAGAGCTCACTCTAATAGACGCCTGGGGAGGGAAGCTGGCACCCGGGACTGGTGCTCACACCGCCGTCATCCCTTCTGCTGAGCGGGGCCTGCGAGGCAGGGCCAGCGTGGCAGGGTTCTGGTCCGGAGGAGGCAGCAGAGCCTGGCAGGCCTGCTGACCCGCTGGTACCCTCTGCAGCCCCTGCCGGAGGGCGGGCTCAGCGGATGCGGACTACCAGAGAGCGCCGCATTGAAGACATTACCCTCACAGACCATCCTGCCCCCTCCCCCAGCCAGATAAGGCTTATCGCTCTGCTGTAACTGACTACCTACTTGTCTGTTTTGCCTCCACACCACCCCAAATCGCCGACTTTACGAGAGCGGGGTCTGCCTGGCTTATCTCCTGCTCTGTCCCCAGCAGTCAGCGAATTGCTGGGTTGTGGTGGTTCTTGGTGCATTCCTGGTGAATAGGATCATCATCGCCTTGGGAAACATCTCAGAACGCACCCTCCCCCTCGCACAGACGTGCAGTTCTCTCTGCGTCTCAAAATCCTTCGGGGGTGAAGCCCGCGCCCCTCCCAGGGCTCCCTGGGCACTGCTTTCACTTCTCCAGGGGACCTCTCCCTCCCCGTCTTAATCTCGGGTCATCCATACTAACCTTTCTTGAGTTTACTGAACACACCACATATGCTGCGTCATCTTTCCCCGGCTGTTCCCTGCAGCAATTTGCAACCCTAAAATCACCTGGGAGGGGGAAGGGATTAAAGGGGAGTTGCAAAATTCAGAGGCCACGGTCCACTTCAGACCTGTTTATTAATCCCAATCTCTGGGGCTGGAGCCTGCCAAGTGTCCTTTTTAAAGCTCCTCCCATGATTCCACTGCGCAGCAAGACTGAGAACTCCTGGTCCAGTTGCGTGTACCGTTAGGTGACCAGACGTCCCGCTTTTGGCGGGACAGTCCCAATTCTTAACAATTTGTCCCGCATCCCCCGGTGTTTTAAAAAAGTCCCGATCTTTGGAAATAATCTTTTAAATTTTTTGAATTTTTTTAAAATGCCGCGGGACGCCGGACAAATTGTAAAAATCGGGACTGTCCCGCCAAAAACGGGATGTCTGATCACCTTACTATGGCCCGTGGCCCATACCAACACAAGAGGAACGAGCAGCGGGATTCCGATGTCCTCAGAGCTTCTGCCCCTTGACTTTGGCCTAGGGCCTCTCTGCCAGGCCGGAAGCTGGCGGGTAACGGGCCGCGGTAGGGCACCGGGACTGCGGGGCTGTGAACAAAGCCTCCACCCCCACCCCCACCCCCGCCACGTTGCAGTTCGAGGAGATCCACGAGGTGATGGCGCGGCACAAGACGCTGGTGAGCATGCACCAGGACCTCATGCAGTCGGCGCAGGAGGGCCAGGAGAAGATCGAGCGCGCCAAGGCCCGGCTGGCGCGCTACATGGAGGAGAAGGACGACGAGATCCTGCAGCACAATAACGAGCTGGCGCGCCTGCAGATGCGCTTCGACCGCGCCCGCAGCGACGTCATCATCTGGGTGAGCCACCCGCCTGCAGGGCAGGGGCTCAGGGCCAGGGCTGCGGGGTGACTGAGGGAGGGACAGGCGCGCGCGCGCGCACACACACACACACACACACACACACACAGGCTGCCCTCACCTCCCTCCCCCATGTCCTCCCCAGGAATCCCGCTGGGCGCACATCCAGAACACCGCCGCCAAGAAGACCCTCTTGCTCGGCACCATCAAGATGGCAACGCTGAACCTCTTCCAGATCGTGAGCAAGCAGCTGAAGGAGACGACCTTCGTGTCCCTGGAGGACACGCACAAACAGCTGGACATGGTAAGAGGAGGCGCAGGTGCCGGCTGGGCGGTGTCCGCTGAACCAGGACGGTGCCTGACTGGTTGAGTGGAGGAAAGAACCAGATAGAGCCCGGGTTCTCACATGTTAACAGGGTTCCAGTCACCTGGGGTCTGAGGAGTGCTGCAGGGCCCCATCCCAGAGCCTCTGAGTCAGCGGGACTGGAGTGAGAACCCACGAATTTCCATTTTCTTTTTAATCCTCACCCGAGGATGTGTGTGGTTTGTCTTTTTAATTGAACTTGATGACATATTGTGGTGTGTGTGTTTTTTTATTGATTTTAGAGAGAGAGGAAAGGAGAGGAAGAGGGGAAGGGAGAGGAGAAAGAGAGAGAGAGAAAGAGAGAGACAGAGAGAGAGAGATATCATTGTGAAAGAGAAAAATAATCAAACCCAAAACATGGCTCTGTACTCTGACCAGAATCGAACCCTCGGCTCTTCAGCCCTTCGGTTCACAGAACAGTGCTCCAACCAGCTGAGTCACACCAGACAGGGCTGAATTTCCATTTTCAACGATCCCCAGGTTCTGGCCTGGGTTCCACACTTTGAGAACCACAGCATTAGAACTGAGACCCTGTTGGCCCCCATCAACAGGGACAGTAGCAGGGACCCACCACTGGATTCATTGTGCAAAACAATCTTGTTAGATCCGGTGAGTTCCCGAAGGCTTGTGCCTGAGGCCCACTCTTTGGGAAAAGAGAATGTTGGTGAGGGAGAAGGGAGGACAACCAGCAAGTTTAGGGAAGTCGTAGAGACATATTAGTACCAGTCTGAGATTTTCTCTTTGAAAGGAAATAACTTTTCACTGTCTGATCCAAAGCTATTTGATGCCATGTCACGTGCCACCTAAAATCATCTCATTTCTGACCAAAGGTGAACACACCCCATACGTTAGAAGATTCCATAGCAGCCGATGCATTCACTATTTTTTTTAATATATTTTATTTATTTTTAACAGAGAGGAAGGGAGAGGGATAGAAAGCTAGAAACATCGATGAGAGAGAAACGTCGACCAGCTGCCTCCTGCACACCTCCTACTGGGGATGTGCCCACAACCAATGTACATGCCCTTGACCAGGATCGAACCTGGGACCTTTCAGTCCACAGACCGATGCTCTATCTACTGAGCCAAACCGGTTTCGGCTCACTATGTTTCTTGCAATGTGCAGAAAACCATACCTTTAAAGCAAACGTCTTCAGCGCCGCTGTGAAGGAGTAAAAAGTAAGCTCTCAAACTGTGATTTTTTGTTTTGTTCCCTACTATATCCCAGTGTCTAGAACAATGCCAGCCCCATAGTAGGCCTCAATAAGTATTTGGTGAATGAAGATCAAACACAAGCTACAAAAAGCATTTCCCCTGCTTAACAACAACAAAAAGGTGAAAGTCATGAGATATAAAGGAGCTCACCCACTGACCAGCCAGCACGAAGGCTTTCCCTAAACCAAAAACTCTGCCTCCTTCTTAAGGCAAGTGAGGGCAGCGTTATGGACGGTCCAAAGACCGTGAAGGCAGTTTGTGAGAAAGTCTGTGCTGAAGCAGCAATTCCAGCAATTCTCAAACTTTTTGGTACCTGGATACCTTCACACTTTTTAAAAAATATATATTTTATTGATTTTTTTACAGAGAGGAAGGGAGAGAGATAGAGAGCCAGAAACATCTATGAGAGAGAAACATCAACCAGCTGCCTTCTGCACACCCCCCACTGGGGATGTGCCCGCAACCAATGCACATGCCCTTGACCGGAACCGAACCTGGGACCCTTTAATCCACAGACGGACGCTCTATCCACTGAGCCAAACTGGTTTCGGCTACCTTCACACTCTTAAAATTTATTGAAAACCCTTAAAGAGCTTCTGTTTATATCAGTCATATCTACTGATACTTAACCATATTAAGAAACTCAAACAGAAAAGTTAAGAAATAGTTAATTCATTCATTTTTAAATGACAAGAAGCAAATGAACATAAATAGCTTTTTTAATGAAAAATCCATTTTCCAAAGCTATTTTGTGGGATGAGTGGCGTATTGGACCCTGTCACAAATCCCCTTAGTGTCTGGCTGCAGGGAGGTCGGTGGCTTCTCGTGGCTGCTTTTGCCTCCGTTCTGTTGGGACAGCCTGTGCCACTGAGACATCCTACTCTGGTAAACGCTGCCCACCCATGAGAGAATAAGAGCGAAAAACACAAATAACGTCTTAGATTAGAAAGAGAGTTTGGGTCTTGCAGCCCTCTCCCCAGCAGCGGGGTCTCAGGGACTCCGGGGGTCCTTGGGCCCCTTCCCTTTGGCTGTTGTGAAGACAGGTGGGCAGAGGGCTGTGAGCCCAGCTCCTTGCCTCTGCCTGAGCCATCCCTGCTCAGAGCCTCGCTTCCAGCTCATCTACTCCAAAACGTGAGCTTTCTGACTCCCTTTCCACCTTGATTTGTCTCCACAGGAATACTTACTGTGGCCCAAATGTTCTTTTAACATATCCCACTTCATCCCCAAAGGATAGGAGCCTACTGAGAGAAATACACACGACCAAGTAGCCGGAACCATTGGAAATTAGAACCAGGAAAAAACATACGTTGAAATCCGAGGTCAGAGCAAGAGAGAGAAATAAAGACTGTCGATTCTGGCCTTAGAAACGGCAGGTGTTGAAGCTGAGCTTTCTGGTGACCGGAAGGAAGAGCAACACGCGGCTCTGGTACCAAAATGAGAAAACATACAGTTTTCCTCAGAAAAAGGGAGCCTTTCCCAGCTCTTCGTTCTCACTGAAATTCCTCAAGGAGGAGGCTTCTGAGGTTCTCGGTGAACAATCCCTGCAAGCGATCCAAGCTCGGGCTTCGGGAGCCACTTACACAGAAGCAGGAGCACCGCACACAGCGCAGTCTGCAAACGGCCGAGACCACTGGATTCCACATGCTGCGCGGGGGAAGGGCCAGAGCGGCATCTTCCAAGCTGGGCTCAGACATTTCCTTGGGGGGAAATCAAAGGACTCTATGGACTCATAAATTTTGGAAACTCTGAAGTAAAACAAAGTTACATAGTTTGTAAATATGGAACTCCACAGAGTCCTGAGGCTCTCGAAGGAGATTCCATATAATTTATGTTTAATGTTTCTGGAACTTGCTGGACCACAGAACCCTCTTGGAGGGTGTGTGATAACTTATTGTGAGAACATCGTTTGGGAAACGCCAGGCTCGTCTTCTCTGTCACCTTGGGAAAGTTCCTGTGATTCGCTGACTCTTTGTTTCCTCTTTTGCAAAACAGGCATCACATCGGTAATGGTACTGGTATTAGCTCCTGACAGAGTTGCTGGGAGTTCGGGACAGTCCTATCTCCAGGGACATTCTTGAAAAGGAGAAATGCTAGAACTGAGATCTTAGGGATCATCTAGGCCCCTGGTCGGCAAACTGCGGCTCACGAGCCACATGCGGCTCTTTGGCCCCTTGAGTGTGGCTCTTCCACAAAATACCACGGCCTGGGCGAGTCTATGTTGAAGAAGTGGCGTTAGAAGAAGTTTAAGTTTTAAAAATGTGGCTCTCAAAATAAATATCAATCATCCTGTTGATATTTGGCTCTGTTGACTAATGAGTTTGCCGCCCACTGGTCTATGCCAAGCTTTTCTCCCTCTTCCCTTTTTAAAGATGAAGCTCCTGAGTCCCAGAAAGATGAAGTGATTTCCCCAGAGCTGCATGGGGACCCAGGCCTCTAACTTGTTTCCACCGTCGAACTGACCTCATGTTCCTTCAAACAGAAGCCAGTGCCCTAGCCTGTTTGGCTCAGTGCTTAGAGCACAGGTCTGCGGACTGAAGGGTCCCCAGTTCGATTCGGTCAAGGACATGTACCTCAGTTGCAGGCTTGACCCTGGTCAGGGTGCATGAGGGAGGCAACCAATCAATGTTTCTCTCTGTGTGTATCTGTCTCTCCCTCTCCTTTCCTCCCTCTCTCTCTAAATAAATAAATAAATAAATAGGAAAATATCCTGGAGTGAGGATTAACCAAAAAATAAATAGAATAAAACATAAAGAAAAGAAGCCAGCAAAGAGAATCCAAACTTCCCAGGTGACTGGAGATCAATGAGCATAAGGAGCATCAGTTCCGGGTTTCAGGTGAATGACACCTTCAAGATTATCCCGAGCGGGAGCGCACTTCTCCCCACCCTGCCGGAGCTGCCTGCCAAATGCCCCCGTCCCCCCTCCTCTCTCCTGTCACCCTTTAGCCAGATTCCCAGCCTGGCTTCCTCCCATCCCCGCCTGCCTCCGGGAGTTCCAGCTCCACGGCTATTAGTGCAGTTAATCTACGAGCCTGGCCCTCCATGGCCACTAGAATCATTGTCGAATGAGGGAGAGTGGTTGGAGGTGGTCACAGGAAGGGGGAGGGAGGGGCAGATGTGCTCTGTTTCTGGGTGGTGGCCTGTCGCTGGCAGGATCACGTGGTCCCCTTGCCTTGTCAGGTCCAGCAGTTCATCCAGGACCTGTCGGACATCTGGGCAGAGGTGAAGAAGAAGGACCAAGCACCGCAGCAGATCCGGGTGTAAAGGAGCCACGTGAGCAGAGACAGAGAGAGAAGTTCCCGGTGAGCTGGCGCTCGGTCTGCCCGGTCCAGCCCTCTGGGACCGGCGCCTTTCTGCTGGCTGACACCCTGCCGGGTTTCCCTGCAGGCCTCCGCCCAGCCCTCGCCTGCACACATTAAATTCTATGAGAAGTTTGTTCCTAAGTTCTCGTGTGGGTTATTCACGGGGAAGAGGGCCGTGGAGGAAAGGACACTCCCCACAAAGCACCCCCCCTGGGAGCTGGTCACTAGGCTGCCTGGGGTCTAGACACCAAATCTCAGGTCTCGTCTCCTCAGTGTGGCTCGCACACAGTAGGTATTCATAGGGGCTCGCACACAGTAGGTCTTCATAGGGCCGCACCAGCGGGGAGGCACCTGGGGCTGTTTCCCCTCTACCACGCCAAAGACCATGTGTGAGGTGGGTCTTTCTAAGTGGGGTGCAGAGGCCCACTAGAAGCTATGAAGACAGCTTCCGAAGTCGGAGTTCCAACTCTTCCCTGCTCTCCCACCCGCCGGGAACCCTAAAGCTACAACATGGTACCAGCCACGCTAACAGGAAGAGCAGGCTGGACGATGGCTTCTCCCAGCCAAACTAAATGGAAGAGGGGCCGACGGGAAGCTTTGCACTCAGCCCGTCCAAAACTCAGCCGCACGTTTCCAAACCCTCAGCGGCAAAAGTCAGGTCAGAGGTGGACAGAGGAAGCGGCACTTACTGAGCATCACTTAATGTCCATCACCCCGGTGGAAACTGTGTCCCCCGTCTTCCCTCACAGGCCGCTTGCCCAAGGACACCGGTCCAGAGGGCAGGGTGGGGACTCACCCTGGGCCGCCTGCCCCCCGCCTGGGCGCCCCCAGCCAGGCTGCCCTTCAGAGGACAGACACTGCCGCTGTCTCCTCCAAAGAAGGCTGAGGAGCCCGCCTGACAGGCTCCTCGCGTCCTCCCGGGCCCCGTGACCCCAGAGGGATCCCCGTGACCCCGGGGGCTGCTGCAGTCTCCCTTCTGGGTCCTGCTCTGGGCTTTGTGCACATCGCCATCCATCTCAGCTTGGCTTCTGGACCAGCGGCATCAACAGCCCCGGGGAACTCACCGGAAATGAGAATCGGAAACTGGGTGGGCCCCAGCCACCTGGGTTATTATTTGTTTGTTTTCTGTGAATCGTCACCTGAGGATACTTTTCTATTGATTTTTAGAGGCAGTGGAAGGGAGAGAAGGAGGAGAAAAGAGAGAAATACCTATGTGAGAGAGAGAGACATCAGTTGGTTGCCTCCTGCATGTATCCCAGCTGGGCTGAAAAGCTCAACCTCCAACCCAAGTAAGTGCCCTTGACTGGGAATCGAACCCGGGACCTTTTAGTGCGTGGGTTATTGCTCTAACCACTGAGCACACTGGTCATGGCACCATCTGGGTTTTAACAAGTCCTCCAGGTTTGAGAACCGCTGCTTTGCAGTGAGCCGAGCACTCTCAAGGACCGGGCTCCTGTCACCTGCACCACGTGAAGCAACACACGTCAGGGACACCCTGTCTCACCAGCTACAGTCAGAGAAGCGGAGCCACAGGGGACAGACGTCCATATGGGGCTGGCTGCCGGGGGTGTGGGTGCCCGCTGAGCACTCTCTGCAAAGTTGTTGTCTTCACACCTGACGCTGGGCCTTGAAATCCACAAGGGGAGGGAGTTGGGAGAGAAATCTGGGTGTAAAATGGGGGAGATCCAAAAGGAGCCAGAATCCATTTTCACAACCTGGGGACAGACAGAAACCCATGCAGTCCTGGTCATTTCCAAGATCCTACGTGGCCAGGACCCTTCACCTTGGAGCTGAGCACACATATCGGGCCCTTCAGCATGTCCCCCCCTGGGCCCTGGACCGAGGAAGCCTAAGTCTGGCCCAGTCAGGAGAGATTTGGGTCCAAGGAAAAGAAGATAGCATCAGGAGCCCATTGGAGTTGTCTAGCAAGGGAGGACACCAGCTCATTGGAGCAGAAGTAACTGACTGGTTCCGGAAATGAGTCATTCTCATCAGCACAGGCAGGCAGGAGGGCTCCGGGTGCTCTCAGGGTCAAGGGCAGCAAGGCCTTCAGGAACACTTCATCCCCTCAAATCCTGTCGCTCTTTCCAGTAGTAAGGAGGAGAGGAAGGGAGGAAGGACGAGGGAGGACGAGGGAGGAGGGGGCCTCCAGGTGTGAAAGGGCTCAGGCTGCAAGCAGCCTGATACCAGCCAACGCCATGGCTGTCACACACGCCAAGCCAAGTACACTGACCCAAAACGGCAACGGATGTCCCAGAGCTGCTGGTGAGAACAGACCCAGAACAAAGAGTTGAGGGTTTCTGGGGGTCTCTCTGGAGTAGCCAAGGGCCCTTGTTACTGTGGGACCAGACCCTTCCTCACACCGCAGGCTCAGGTCCCACATCTTATATACAAGGTTGCAGCCAGCTGGAGGGGCTCTGGAACCTTCCTCTTCTTGGGTTGCTCACTCAGTCACCTGAGCAAGCTGCTGTGCTCTGGGACTTTCAATCCAGGAATGTCAGAAGTGTCACGTGTGCACTGCAGGGTGCTGAGGGCAAGCAGAGTCCGGAGGCCCCTGCCCCAGGCAGCTTCTCTCTCCTGGGAGATAAGAACCCACTACGAGCTGGCCCACATGGCTCAGTAGTATTGACCGATGAATCAGGAGGTCACGGTCAAGTCCAGGTTGTGGGCTCGATCCCCAGTTGGCGGCGTGCAGGAGGCAGCTGATCAATGATTCGCTCTCATCGCTGATGTTTCTATCTCTCCCTCTCTCTCTCCCTTCTTCTCTGAAATCAATAAAAAATATATATATTTTTTTATAAAGAACCCACTGTGAGCTGCAATGCCAGCAGAGCCTGGGCCTCACCTCAGCTTCCTCACCAACAATGGCCTGATGCCCCCTAAGCTTCAACACTGAAACTTTTAACATTTTGACATTGAGGAGGCCCCCAATGTAGGCCACACAGAAGGGAATGACAAGAGCCAGGCTTGGAGGCATCCAGAGTGTGGTAACACCACCCTCAGAGGGCAAATAACCATTTGAGGAACTTCATGAAGAAACAAGGTAGGAGCTAGGTCTAGAAATATCCAACAGAATGAAAGCCAGCTGCACAGTGATACAAACCAATTGTATTAATTTTCTAGTCTGCATAACAAATAACCCCAAACTTGTTGTCTTAAACCAACACCCATTAATATCTCAAAAATAGTAGGTTGGGAGTCTGTGTGGACTCAACTGGGTTCTCCATGCATGGCCCAGATCAAGATGTTGGTCGAACCTGGCTCTTATCTGAAGAGTCCAGAGAGGAATCCACTTCTAAGTTAATTCAGTTGTTGGCAAAATTCAGGTCCTTGCAGTTGTGGGTCTGAGGCCCCCATTTCCTTGCTGTCGGCCAGCCAGGGGCCACTCTCCGCTCCCACAGGAGTCCACATGCATTCCTGGTCACGTGCTAAGGCTTCCACCTTCAACGCTGGCAATGGATTCGCTGTCACGGTTTGAATCCCTCTGACTTCCTCTTCCAATACCATCCGGAGGAAACTCTGCTGTTAACAGGCTCATGATATTAGGTTAGGCTCATCCCGATAGCATCCTTTTGCCATATAACCTGGGAGTAACACCAAGGGGTGAAGGACATGGGGTCGTTTAAAAACCCTACCCCAGTAATGAAGTGAGGATGTCAAAATAGCTTGAGAAAGAAGGGAAAGGGAGGAGGGGGCAAAAGGAACTGTGATGGGGGTGGTCAAAGGCCAAGATGAGGCCTGGGTGGAAAGAAATCCTTCCTATGCACCTGATCCAACACTTACTGATATTCTCATCAAGACAGGATTGTCCTGGAGCTTGTATCCCTCCAGGGAGTCTGTAAACAAACCTGGGTCAGTCTGGGGTCTCCTGATGTTTTCTGAAAGTTTGATAAACATCCATTATAGATTTTTCATGAGGGAGGGGGTGGAGGAGGGGAGGCAGGAGAAAGTCTACTATGTCTTTCAGTAGATTATCCCAAGAATCCTTACCCAAAAAGCAATTTTAAAAATTAACAGCTTTATTGATATATGAGTCATATACCATACATACACTCATTTAAAAGTGTACAATTCAGTGGTTTTTATTAAATTGACAGAGTTGTGCCACCATCAGTACCATCAATTTGAGAAAATTTTCATCACCCTCCCCTGCGAAATGCATACATATTAGCAGTCATTCCCATTTCCTCCCAAACTCCCAGTCCTAAGCAACCAATCATCTACTTTCTGTTTCTCTGGATTTGCCTATTTGGGGCATTACATGTAAATGGAATCATACTCTATGTTGTCTCTTGTGTTTGGCTTCTTTCACTTAGCATAGTGTTTTCAAGGTTCATCCATGTGATAGCATCTATCATTCCTTTTTATGGCTGAATAATATTCCACTATGTGGATATACCACATATATACTATCAGTTGATGAACATTTGGATTATATAATAACCCACTTTGGGGTTATTATAAATGCTGCTGCTGTGAACATTCTTATACAAATTACTTTATCATGGGAATATATATTCCTAGTATTGAACTTCTTAGTCATAAGGTAACTTCATTTAACCTTTTTAAGGACTACTACTTTTTTTTTTTTTTTTTTGGAACAGCTGTCTTTTGAGATGCTCTGGGGGCATGCCAAAAGATTAATGGCAAATTAGCAAAAAGGAAGGCCAACTGGCAAGGAATAGTCCCAAGAAAAACCAGGATTTGGTGAAGCAATGACCTGGGATAGTTCAAGGTTGATGAATTATAGGCTGTCCAGACTCAAGGGAAGGAGGCTGGACCATGAATCAGAGAACAGACAGCATCTCAGCCCTACCTATAACTCATTCACATTCCCCCACATGCACCGTCCTCCACGCCCACTACCCTCACACTGGGCTGCAGAACCCTTCTGTTGATCAACAATTAATGGTGTGAGCAGAGAGCCTTCCATGTGCCAGCTCCGACAAAAGTAAACAACTGAGGTGGTTGCTGGCTCTTGGGTCTTGTGGTCTCTTGGGAAAGAGAGACATCAGACAAACAGTTAAATAACTAAGTAACTTTCACTGCCGGGCTGGCTGGCGAGAAATGCTGGTGCTGAGACCAGAGAAGGGGGTGGAGGTGGGCAACCAGCCAAGTCCTTCTGAGGAAGCGATGTAACATGTAGGAACAGACTGATAAGATGAGTAAGTGTTGTTTTAGCCAGACAGTGATGCGAGGGAGAATGAGGACGAGGTGAAAGAGGGAGGGGAGGGCTGTGCTAACACAAAATGGGAAGACCCCGAGTCTGGAAGGAATGGCTCAGAAGGCCAGTGCCACTGGACAGGGGTGGGCAGCCTAGGTCAGGCCGGCCCTGTGGGAAGGCCTCTCTAAGGATCTTGTGTTTTATCCTAAGGGGACGAAGAGCATTGGAGGATTTTTATATTTAAAAAGAATAAGAGACCAAGGTTGAACTCTGAGTAGGACTGTATCTGTTTTAGAGTGTCGGATTTAGAAATTCAATTTGGCACAGAATCTAGGATCTCGGAAATGAGGTTTGGGGAAGGATCTTTCAATTTGAAAAATAAAACAAAGCAAAACTCGAAAACTTTCTCTGTCCTGTGCTAGAAAGGCAAGTCTCAGAGAGCTGCTGGTAAAATCTGGGCTTACTCAGGCACGGCTTTGTCCCTAGACGGAGCGCCTTCCTGGAGGCTATCCCACTGTTTGCTACAGAGCAAGGTGTCAGACTGAGGAGGATGGCCCGCAGTTGTCTTAGCAGAAGCCAGATCTGCAAGGCTATCAGCCGTCTGTCTGCATAGCATGTCAGTTGCAAGCCAGGGAGAAATATGGTCAGATTTGCCCTTGAAAAAGATGGCTCTGGCCCTGGCTGGTTTTCTCAATAGTTAGAGCATCAACCCGTTGACCGAAGGGTTGTGGGTTCGATTCCCCATCAAGAGCACGCACCCAAGTTGTAGGTTCAATCCCCGGCCCTGGTTGGGGCACGTGGGAGACAATCAATCGATGTGTCTCTGTTCCCGCCCCTTCTACTGTCTCTAAAAATCAATGGGTAAATATCTTCATTCCTGGGGTGAGGATTTAAAAAAATTGAAAGAACGGAGGCCAGAGTGGAGTCGGTCTTGCTACAGGATAGTATTTTAAAGTAAGATGATGACTGCCATATAAACATAGAATGGGCACGTCTTAAAGGTTGTATGGAACTCATCCATTGAGAGAACTGGTATGACATAAAACCCAGTTCAAATGAGAATCCAAAGAACAGGCACGCAACAGAGACCATCAGGAATGACGTTAGCTTGCTCATCGATGCAGAAATTATCTCTGCGGAGAGCAGAAGCCAATTGCATCTTCCCGGTGCAGAATTCATCTGCAGGTCTGTGAACAGAAATCATTTGCATCACCTCCGTCAGCCACCTTCTGTCCCCGAGGAACTGCAAAATGGCAAAGAAAAAAGGAAGAGAAGAGAAATGTGCAAACCCCTGTCGGATCAGATAAGCCTAGAGGAGTTCTCTGGAAACACCTTCCCTGAGAGGAAGCAGTAAAATGCTTGCCTTCTTCAAAGTCTTTCCCACATTTGGCAGCAACCTGGAGCTGCGCAGCGGCCAGTGCAAACCTGGGCTTTGCAGAGGAGCAGCATGTGAAACACAGCCGGTGCTGGGCGAGCTGCATGCTGAGGCCCCACAGGTTCCCTCCTAACCCCCCTTCCTACATTCTCCCCAACCCCCCTCCCCGCCCCCAGGCAGCTCCTGCGACGCCAGGAAGCCTGGGACTCCAGAATCTAGTTTGAAGCCTTTTGCCCTACTGGTTTCCTAGGTTCACTTTTTTTATTTTTATTTTTAATCCTCACCCGAGGATATGTTTTTATTGATTTTAGAGAGAGGAGAAGGGAGAGAGACAGAAACATCAATATGAGAGAGAAGCATGGACCGGTTGCCTGCTGTATACACCCCAACCAGGCTGCTTAGCATTCTTGGAACCCCAACCTTTTAGGTGTATGGGATGTCACTCCAACCAAACAAGCCACCCAGCCAGGCTACTTAGCATTCTTGGATCCCTGGGCTTTCTAGTTCCCCAAACCTCAATCTCAATCAATTATCTACTCTTTTTTTTTTTTTTTTTTTTTTTTTTTTTTACAGAGAGGGAGGGAGAGAGATAGCGAGCTAGAAACGTCAATGAGAGAGAAATATCGACCAGCTGCCTCTTGCACATCCCCTACCGGGGATGTGCCCGCAACCAATGTACATGCCCTTGACCAGAATCAAACCTGGGACCTTTCAGTCCACAGACCAACGCTCTACCACTGAGCCAAACCGGTTTCAGCCAATTATCTACTCTTTAGCTCCTGCTGGTATTTAGATCTGAAAATGCTGGAGATGAATTGCCTACATTCTGAGAGGCCATCTAGCATAGAGGTTTTAAACATAGACTCGAATCAGATACTTAAACTCTGTGACCTTGGGCAAGTTTCTTAGTCTCTCTGTGCCTGTTTCCTCACCTGCATAACAGCACCTCCTTGGGTTGCTTCCATGATTAAATTAATTCATATACGGGGGGCGGAGGGAGTGTGCAAAAGTAGGCTCACAGTTGTGAGTACATGAAACATAGAGTTTGTTCTTGTATTGTTACTTATCAATCTGTTTTGTTCCATACGAACAACTGTAAGCCTACTTTTGCCCACCCTGTATGTACATCACTGAGAACAGAACCTGGGACATGAGGTGTATTTTCTGTCCTTGTAATCCTAGCGCAGCCTGTTGCCAGAGCCATGTTGCTGATGCCCACCATGCTTCACGCCGGTGGTCAGTGCACGCCTAACTTCTAATTGGTCGAACTCCCGCCTATGGGGACAATTTGCATATTAGCCTTTTATTATATAGGATAGGATTGTTCGCTAGCTCCACTATAATTTAAGCTCAATGAAAGCAGAAATTGTTTCTATACTACTCAGAGATGTGTCCTTGCTGTTCAGAGCAATGCCCTGGTACATAGTAGGTGCTCATTAAGCGTTTGTTGAATAAAATAAATAAAGTATATTTTTTTAATGGAAGTTACCTATGCTGATCTTCTTTGGATCTCTACAATTCTTAATGTTGTAGCTTGAACATGATTGGAACTCAATTAACATTACAGACTGTAATTAATGTGTTTTAAAAGACAGTAAAGAAGTGAAAAATGAACAGTGGTAATCTCAGCATCCCTCACATAATGTGTGTGATCTCGTTTTATGCCCCTAAGTTTGCTCAGTGATGGATAACTATTGCCAATAGCTAGAAGTTTTTACTTTTCTTGCCTAACACTTGAAAATAAGTTGCAGACATCATGGTTCAGCTCTAAATATTTTAGCTTGTTTCTTCTAAGAACAATGACACCCCAAAGTTTTATTTCAATTTACTAGGAATTACCATGCTCTTGAATTTGAGAATTGATTAAATAATATCTAATGGACAGTTTATAAATTTCTCTCATCATGCCCAGAATATCCCCGTGGCTCCCCACTTCATTCAGAGCAAAAGCCGAAGTTCTCACCAAAGCCGTGAGGTCCTCCTTAATCAGCTCCCACCCCTGCCTCCGGCTCCTCTCCAGCCTCTGCAGCTCCTCTGATACTCGGGCACATTCCTACTTCCTGGCTGTCCCGTGAACAGAATTCACTCTCACCTCCTTAAGGACTTGGCTCAAATGGCTCAGCTGTCTCCTCCTCAATGGGGTCTACCATGGCTACCCATTCTAAAATTACAGACCCCACCCCTGATGTATCATCTTCTAGCATACGGCATAATTTCCTTGTTGGTTCTGTGTAATGTCTGTCTCCCTTGTTAGAATGTAGGTGGGGTTGTCATCTGTGTTTACTCAAGTATCCCCACTGCCTAGAACAATGCCTGGTAAAACATCAATGGATGTTTCTAGGATGGATGAATGAGTGAAGTGGGAGAAATGTCAACCATCGGGACTGGCAAAGGAGGCATTGGGTGGTGTAATGATAATGGACTGAACAGCACTCCTGAAGAAGTCTGCCACATTGTGGGGAGGCCCAGATAAAATGAGGGTGAACCTTGCTAGCTAGAGAGGGACAAAGGGGTCACAGTGTGGGGTGGATCTATTGACTGAGCCACCGGGATTACCTATGTTCTGTGTCACATCCTGTCTCAGAACATCCTCTTATCTCAGAACATTTTTTAAAACTATATTTTTATTGATTTCAGAGAGGGAGGGAGAGGGAGATAGAAACATCAATAAGGAGAGAGAATCATTGATTGGCTGCCTCATGCACCACCCTTCCCCCCACTTCCTGGGTACAGAGCCTACAACCTAGACATATGCCCTGACTGGGAATCGAACCATGACCTCATGGTTCATAGATCAATGCTCAACCACTGAGCCACACCACTGGTCTAAGAATATTTTTATACTCTCCTTTAAGAAACAGGCATGATGTATTGAATGCTTATCCTGTGACAGTTACAGTGCCAAACACTTTTAACCCTGTATTTATTTAATCATCTCAACAATCCTATGAGGCAGGTATTACCATAAAACTCATTTGCTAGACAAGGATGGTTCAGAGGTTTAACTGATTTTTTCCCCTTAAATATATTTTTATTAATTTCAGAGAGGAAGTGAGAGAGAGTGTTGGAAACATCAATGATGAGAGAGAATCATTGATCGGCTGCCTCGTGCACACCCACTACTGGGGATTGAGTCCACAACTTGGGTATGTGCCCTTGCCCAGAGTTGAACATGGGACCCTTTAGTCCACAGGCTGACACTCTATCCACTGAGCCAAACCAACCAAGGCATGACTTTTAAAATTCATATTTTATTTATTAAAATTACTATTCAAGCCGAAACCAGGCTCAGTGGATAGAGTGTTGGTCTGTGATAGAGTGAAGGGTCCCAGATTCGATTCCGGTCAGGGGCATGTGCATTGGTTGCGGGCACATCCCCGGTGTGGGGGGAGGGAGGTACAGGGGGCAGCTGGTTGATGATTCTCTCTCATCGATGTTTCTAGCTCTCTATCCCTCTCCCTTCCTCTCTGTGAAAAATCAATAAAATATATTTTTAAAAATAAAATAAACTAAAATTACTATTCAAAAATCCAAGTTCTTCCTTAAGCTTCAGCTTACAAATCTTACTCTATTTGTGTTCAACATATTTTAACAACCCTTTTATAGGGATTTTAAACGTTTGATTCCAGTTCCAAAGGTAAATTCCCTTAACCATTTTCAATTGCATTTAAGCATGCATTGTGTTCAGTTTCCTTATGTACTTTAATGGTCTGACTTAATAAACATAACCTTTCCAAGTCCTTAAATTGAAATTATTCACCCAATAAATTAAACTTACAACTATACGGAACATTGGGTTCTCCTAAATGTTCCAAAGCTAGATATACATTTGAGAAGATTTTTGGTTAAAATTATGAATCTCAATCAATTTATACTTACTAATTTTATACTGGAATTTCAAGATTTTTACTCTAAGTAGGCCAAATCATATCGAGTCATAAATGCCTAAATACCAAATGCACACAGATTCCTTTACATAGAAGCATTACTACCATGATTTTGATTTCTTTAACCTTTCCATACTTAATTGTACATCTTTAAAGGTGCTCATTCACCAAGAAAACGGTAATATTCGCCTCACACCGTTTTGAGGGTTGCCTTCTTGACTCTTGAGATTACAGAACCTCTGCTCTGCCCTGTTTGTCATTGCTGTGCCGGTGACCCCAAAATTCAAAGGAGGTGCCATGGGGCCTCAGAAGCCTAGATCTAAGTTATATGTCACACCCCCACGCAGGAAACCCTACTGCCTGATCTGATGTAGCGTGTTTTTTGGTTTTTATGATTAGTCATTTCTATCTAAAGCTGAAGATCTTTGAACCAGATGGGATGCTGCATTCTTTCCTATTTTATTGCCTCTTTAGACCATGCAAGTCTTAGAGATATTGAAGTGACATCTGATTGGATTACGGCTTAGGAACCAGCTCTTTTTCATGTCGTGATGGAACTTGAGGCATCTGTCAACAATAGAAACGGACGTGACCTGTGACATCACACCCTGTACTGCCGTGGCCTGCGAGGTCAGCCAGCTCTGAAGTCAGGAAACAGGGAGGCTTCCTCTAGGAGCCCCATGCTCCGTTCTCTCCTGCCCTCATGGATAAAGGTCACCCAGATGGGACCAGTAGAATTGGAAGCAGTAGAATTGGAGCTAAATATATTTCTCCAGAGGAAGCACAGAGGTGCCTGAGTACTTCTTCCATCTCCTTTACAATTATAGTTGTTTTCCCTTAACCACAGGGGAGAGGTTCCAAGACCCCTGTGAACGCCCGAATCCCTGTATATGCTTTTTTTTTTTTTAATGCACTCACACCTATGATAAACTTTAACTTACAAATTAGGCCCTGTAAGAAATTGACAAAAAGAACTGATGATAAAATAGAACAATTATAACAATATACTATAATGAATGTTAGCTCCCTCTTCTTTTCTCTCTTTCTCCTTCCCATCGCCAAGAGGCTACTAAGGGACAATCTGTGAGTAGCATATCCAGCATGGGGGGTTGAGATGAAGCTGGATGGCAAGAGATTTCCTTACACTTCTCATGAAAACTTATGAGTTGTTTTATTTCTAAAATTTTTCCATCTGATATTTTCAGACTGCAGTTGACCACCGCAACCACAAAAAATGGAGCCCCAGATAAGGAAGGACGATTGTACAATAAGCCTGGTTAGTAGGCTGATAGGGCAGGTGGCATTGTTCCTATTTTCCTTTTTCTTTTTTTTAAATATATTTTATTGATTTTTTACAGAGAGGAAGAGAGAGGGATAGAGAGTTAGAAACATCGATGAGAGAGAATCATCCATCAGCTGCCTCTTGCACACCCCCTGCTGGGGATGTGCCCGCAACCAAGGTACATGCCCTTGACCAGAATCGAACCTGGGACCTTTCAGTCCACAGGCCAATGCTCTATCCACTGAGCCAAACCAGTTTCAGCCATTGTTCCCATTTTCATTAGTGCATTCATTTATTCATTCCACAGTACCACGGGCAAGGTCATTGCCTTCAAAGAGCTCACATTCTACAAAGACTACAGCCAGAGCTCAGGGCTGACAGAATCTACATTAGGAGGGGTGCTGAGGAAGTGCCCTAGGGTCAGGGGAGGGAGAGTAACTGGCCTCTGGTGGAAGGGAATCAGAGGTCTCAATGAAGGAGGGGACCTTTGACATTCAACAGTGTTTATTGGATATCTATGATATGGCTCACACTATTGGGGAAAGAGGCTGGGGATGAATAAGAAAAATGAAACAAAGCGATTTCAGGTTATGAGGAGCTAATGTTTATTGAGGGCTTCTAACATGCTGATGCTGGTCTAAGTGCTCTCTATTGATTGACTTCTTTCATCCTCCCAGCCCTTCTGAGGCGGGAAGCCATGGATGTTCCCATTCTGTAGGAGGAGATGGTTCCATTCATCCATTGCTGCTTAGCAACCCACCCCAAAATGAGTGGCTTACAACGGCCATCATTTTATTCTGTTACCATTTGGTGGGTCAGGCATCCAGGTGGGGCTCAGCAGGGACAGCTCATCTCTGCTCCACAGTGTTGTTAGCTGGGCTTTTGGCTGGAGCTGGAGGGTCAAGATGGCCTTGCACGTGACGAGGGCCTCAGGGCGGGCTGTCAGCTGGCACTTCGGTTGTCCTTCATGTGACCTCTCTCTCTCTTCAGCAGGATAACTGGGACTTCTTTACATAGCAGCCGTCTTCCCAGAGTGCAAACACAGACACTGAAGGGACAGCACCAAGTACACCATTCAGTTGGTCAACAAATGTCACAGAGCCAGCCCAGGTTCAAGTGGAAGGGAAATTATCATGGGGAAGAGTGGCAAAGTCACATTGCAAAGGCCACGCAGAATGGAAAGAACTGTTGTGGTTGTCTTTGAAAGTGATCTTTCTCAGACCTAGAGTTTAAATAATTTGCTCAAGATCATACAGCTAATAGTCAGCTTTGGGTGGGGGTCAGTAAGATAGAGGTCAGACATGCAGAAATGTGGAGAAGGATATTTCCGATAAGATGATGCATGTGAGTGAGGGCCCAGAGTTGTGAACGGCAGTGTAATTGTTCACTTTGCAGGAAGAACTATGTGTATGAGAATGAGACCAGCCCAAACCGGTTTGGCTCAGTGGGTAGAGCATCAGCCTGCAAACTGAAGGGTCCCAAGTTCTATTCCAATCAAGGGCATGTACCTTGGTTGCGGCCACATCTCCAGTAGGGATATGTGCAAGAGGCAGCTGATCGATGTTTCTAACTATTCCTCTCTCTTCCTCTCTGTAAAATATCAATAAAATATTAAAGAAAAAAAAAAGAATGAGACCAACAACAAAAAAGTAGGCTGGGGCCACCTTCAGTCACAGGGCATGACTCGGAACAGCAGGCTCAGCTTTGTGGACTTAATTCTGGGGGCGATGGGAAGCTATGCAAAAGTTTGGAGCAGGAGAGTGGCTTCCCAGGGAGCTGAAGGGCGCCCTGTGTGTGCTGGCGAGTGGAGGCAGCCCGGTAAGTGAGGAGGCTCACAGGAGCCCTGGCACCATACGTGGGAACAGAGAGAGGGTGGGCGTGGATGCAGGACACCTTTCAGGGTGGATTTGACACAACCTGACAAGCTGGCGTTTTACAGAGGAGGAAAGTGTGTCTCTGAGAGGCAAACGTTCCAGGATCTCTTAGCAAAGCAGACGCCAAAGGGAGGAGGTCAGTGGCCAAAGGATAAGCGGAGGGTGGAGCCAGGTCTGTGGACCTCTGGTCCGTTCACGAACAATGGGAGCATTCACGGTGGGAACCGGAAGAGTGGGCTCCGCTGACCGTTCTGTGCTGCACGTGGGCATCAGCACGGCCTGGGTGTCATGTCAGCTCTGTCCTGCGAATTGTCCAGTGGGAGATGGCTTGAACCAACAGAAAGGGTCCGCCCTCGTGGGTGACCTGCCCTCTCCCCGCTGTGAAGAGCTGGGCCCATCGGAGTTAGATGGAGGTTGGATTTGAACAGGAAATGGAGACTTGAATTTTCCCACCTCCACATACGCCCTGAGTTGCTTTGTGGGTTTTTCTGGGGAAGAGAGAAGAGGGGGTGTGATATGCAAATTCTTTCAAAATTCTTAGTTTAAAGAGACACTGAATTTTTATTATTATTATTTTTTTTTTTTAAATAAAGAGCCTGGTTGATCTCATTCTTAGCATCTCTGGCTGAAAGGGGCTCCCCACCCCCTCTGTGCTGGCTGCTCTGTGGGATTTGTATCTCCTGTTCTTCTGACACACTTCATGCAGGGAGAGCTCATTTTGGCTCCCTCAGAAATTGGACTCTAAATTTAGAGCTGGCCTCAAAACTTCTGATCTTTGAGCTCAACTTGTCTGGCTTGGCCCAGTCTGCAACAGCCACCTCTTATCACCGTTAATGTTGTTCCCATTTGGTTCTCTAGTTGTCTTAGAAACATGACTTGGTATGATTGGTCATGGCCAAAAAATGCAAGCCAGAGCCCACCAGTCTGCCCGGTGTCCTCTTGTAAATAACGTTCTCTCAGAGCAGAACATGTTTCCCCTCGTTTTCTCAGAGCCGGGCCCCTTGGGCTCATTCCAAATTCCTCCGGTCCCCCTTCCATCTGTTGCAAGCTCCCCCCCTGCCTTCACATACCCGGAATCACGAGAAAGGGGAGGAAGCGGTGCCTGGTCTGTGCCTCGACCCAGCTGCCTGCCATCTGGACTCAGGCCTATTAACCCCTGACCTTCGGCCATCAGCCTCCCCCGCACCTCCTTCCACATAGCCCACGCCGGGAGAAGGAGCGAGGAGCCAAGGGGCCTCGCAGTCCCCACTGAGTGGTCCTTTGCCTGCCCAGCTCTCACCAAGGAGATGTCACTTCCCTCGGGGCCCAGCATCGTCCATCCAGGGTGCAGCGGACAGCTGCTTCTGAGTCCTGGGCCCTGCCCCTCACTTCCGTGCGCCTCTGGGCAAGTCACTGACTTTCCAGCTGAGCCTGTTTTCCCATCTATCCACAGTGGAATGAGAGGGCCACAATCCTTAGGGTGCTCCCCACTTAAAACCTTCCAAGCCTCTATGACCATGACCAGTTTTGGCCAGAGAAGAGGTCCTTTCAGTAATAAAGACGGGGGCATCGCTGATGGCATCACAACATCCCTGAAAAGCCACAGGCAGGGGATGCACTAGGGAGTGGCAGTACCCCCTGTGAAATCCAGAGGTGTAACCTCCAAACTCAACTCAGCGTGATCGCCCCGGAGGCCAAGCCCACCTGGATGTCCCCGGTGGTCGCTTTAAAGGTCCTCAGTATTCTGAAAGTAAAAAGCTAAAACCTTAGAGCAGCGTTTCCGGAAACGCTTTCTGTAGAACCTATAGGATCCCAAGCGCCCTTGGGTTTGCTAACCTGTTGTCCGATAAGTTGGGGGTCTCTTCACTGCAGGATTTCTCAGAGCCTTTAACAGGCTGAGGCGCCTCCAAGTTAGAACCAGTACTACAGACTCTGCTCACCCTTCACAGCAGCCTTTGTCTTCGCCATTTTGCTATTTCCATTTTGCAGGTGCAAAGGTGAAGCTCAGGCTGGCGCAGAGTCCTGCAGCGTGGAAGTGAAGGGGCTGTGGTCTGAATCTAGAGCCCACGTTCCATCCCATGTTAGTAAGCTCCAGAACAGGGTTACTGGCTCTGAGACACTGCCTTTGCCCCAGCTGAAGCACCTCTGGGAAATGGAGCAAAGGGCAGGCTTCTGGGGAAGGAGAGAGGGGTGAGGGACATGCTATGTATATACCAGAAGGGCGGGTTGTTATCGCTTGGGGACAACTCATTCAGGAAGTGGGGGACTCACCAACATGTGTGCTGCTCCTCACCGCTGGGACCAGGCTCCGGAGTAAGGCAGGGGAAGGAGTGCCAACCCTTGACAAGGAAGGGACACAAAGGAGGCCCAAGGAGGCCCATTCTGGAAATACTCATTGTTGCATCTGTACCACCCAACACCCCTCCCAAACACAGCTGATTGGACAGCGTCAGCAACAGCCCCGGTAGCCAGTCATGACGAGGGGCTTCTGAGAGACGGAACTAGTTATTAGTTACCTGTTCATTCTCCCATTTCTCTAACAAGCTCTTGTTGAAATCCAGGGACACAGCCCCCCAAATGCAGCTCAGAGCGGTCACACTGCTGTGCATGGGAGACACAATGGTGAGCAAGTCCATGGTCTCTGTTTCTCAAGGAGAAATGGGCCTTAAACAAAAGTGATGCTCACGGGTGGTGTAGTCACAACTCAGGTAGCTTCTCCCAAGGGAAGGAGCACCGTTCCAGGACAATGTGTATCAAAGGAGAGTGATCTAGTGTGTGTGTGTGGGGGAGGGGGGGGTGCTGTGTGGCCACAGAGAGGCACTCCTCACAAGGCCCTTCAAGAGACTTTGGAGCAGTGGTTCTCAACCTTCCTAATGCCTCGACCCTTTAATACAGTTCCTCATGTTGTGGTGACCCCCAACCATAACATTATTTTCGCTGCTACTTCCTAACTGTAATTGTGCTACTGTTATGAATCATAATGTAAATATCTGTGTTTTCCGATGGTCTTAGGCGGCACTGCTAGTGGTTCTCAATGTGACCCACAGGTTGAGAACTGCTAGCAGGATTGCATGTATCCCACAGGTTGAGAACCGTTAAGACCATCGGAAAACACAGATATTTACATTACAATTCATAACAGTAGCAAAATTACAGTCTTGAAGTAGCAACGAAAATAATTTTATGGTTGGGGACCACCACACCATGAGGAACTGTATGTATTAAAGGTCACGGCATTAGAAAGATTGAGAACCACTGGTCTAGAGAGACATAGAAGCATCAAACAGACCGTCCAAGCTCAAAGGGAAGGCAGAGGAGCAGGGTTCAGGGGATAGGGAGGTAAGAGATCAACCAGATGACTTGTATGCATGCTTATGAGCATAACAAATGGGCACACTCAGCAGGATGGTGAGGGCATATGCTGGGGGAGGGGGCAGGAGTGGCTGGGGAGAGGTCAATGGGGGGAAAGGAGACTATAATACTTTCAACAATAAAAAAATTAAATTAAAAAAAAAGAGAGAGAGAGAGATTCTGGAGAAATGTAGCTGCTTGACAGCCCCCAACTGCCAGGCCTCTGATCAGCCTCAGTGTTCACACCAAGGCTACGCCCTCCCAGGAAGCTCCTAGCCAGTGAGTGACTGAATTCATCGTCAGAATGTATTCCTGCTTCCAAAGGAGTCCAATAGCTCAACCTCTTTGGCAGAGTAGGTGCCTCACTTTGGACTGATTGGTTGAATGGCAGCAAATAGATGCAACGGATGTGGGAGTCACAGCAAAGTGAATTCCCATAATAGGAAGGGGGCTGTGGGGGAGGGCTTGTCATCTAGAAGGTCTTGGGGACTTTGGGGATGGCCAGATGTGCACTGGGAGCCATTTGATGCAGAGAATCACTCTGTGTGTTTTTTTTTAATATATAATATAATATATATTAATATAATATAATATATTATATATAATATATACTATATATTAATATATAGTATATATAATAAATATAATATATATAATTATATATATATAATTTTTTTATTGACCCTCCTGTAGAGAAGGCAGGCCTGGTGAAGGCACCTTGCCAGGAAGGGGTGGGAGCTGGAAGGTCTTGGGGACTTTGACCTACAGGAGGGTCAAGCCTGCAACCCAGGCATGTGCCCTTGACCAGAACTGAGCTTGGGACCCTTCAGTCCATAGGCCGAAGTTCTAGCCACTGTGCCAAACCAGCCAGAGCTCACTCTGTGTCTTGAGGGTATTTGATGAGCACGTGAGTGTGGCTGACACTACACATGTGTGAAGAGAGACAGACCAACAATGTGACTCCTAGGAAGTGTGTCCATTCTGGGTTTTTGTTGTTGTTTTTACTTTTTGTTGTAGATTTTTGAAAACATAGATAATAATGACAAG
Source organism: Nyctalus aviator (assembly GCA_036971965.1). Taxonomy (NCBI): domain Eukaryota; kingdom Metazoa; phylum Chordata; class Mammalia; order Chiroptera; family Vespertilionidae; genus Nyctalus; species Nyctalus aviator. The sequence continues at coordinate 9,096,838 of CM072937.1, forward strand.
AAGAGTGCAGTGGGTCTCCATGACCCATTATTCTCACTTCTATTGATCTCCTCCTACTCCAAGCACCTCCAACCTGTCCTTGCCTCCCACTTGACAATTAACTCATATACTTTCTCATGAAATCTTTGTTTTAGCTACTCTTTGAAACCAGTACTATTCTTGGGCTCTTCTGTTATGTGAGTCAATAAATTTCTTTCTACACTTCAGTTCCAAGTGAATTTTTATCTCTCATAATAGGGAGGAAAAACACCCTGTCTAATATAGAGACATAAAAAATCCTGTCTAATAAAGAGAAGATAGGGTCAAGTCCTACCCAGCCTTATCTGCCTGTCACCCTGAGCCCAAGTACCCTTTCAAGGGCATCTACAGTGTATTCGTTATCTACGGCTGCATAATGAATAACCCCAAATTTAGTAACTATGGCAACCAGCCTCCTCCAAGATGGCCCTTAAAGATCTTCACCTCCTGGTATTCATGCCCATTGCAGTCTCCGACAGGTGTTCATCTGGGAGCTAAACAGAATGCAGTGAAAGGGACGATGTGTGACTTTCAGGCTAGGCCAGAAGAGACATTATACTTTGCTCCTTGCTCCCCCTGGTCATATCCTGAGGTCCAGGTAAGCACACATGAGGCTACCTGGCTTGCCCTGGACAGCCAGGGAGGACTTCCTGGTAGAAGCAATGACTAAACTCAGTCCTAAAGTCTATCCTTCCCTCTGAGTGCTCAGTAGACAGGTCTCTGAAGGCACACCCTTCAGGACAGACCCTCAGATTCTAAGATGTTGGGGAACACCGCTGGTCAGTACATGCCCCCTGGGGGAAAGAAAGCCAGATAATTCCTCCAGCCTCTAGTTCCCTGCTGGATCCCACCAGAGCACTTTCTTAGGGACCTCTTGTGACCAGTGGTCAGCTCAGAGAAGTGGAATTACAGGGCCCACAGTTCCCATAGGCGAGGAAGGGGTTGTCAGAGGAGGTGTTGACCCCCCTGCAGAGACACAGGCACACAACACAGCCTGAGCTGAGCTGTCAGTTGGGGGAAGCTGGGCTAGAAAACCTATGTTGGCCCACCCTGCCTCCCCCAGCTCCCTCTGCTGACCAGCTATCTCCATCCCAGTCTGTTCTTTCCCCAAAGGAGCCCGGAACATGCTAGAATGTCTCTCCCCTTCTAAGAACAACTCCTGGCTCTCCCTCCCACACACTGTCACTCCCAGCGCCCACCTCTTCCTGGCAAGGTGCCTTCACCAGGCCTGCCTCCTCTCCCTGGTCCTCATTCGTTCGTCATCGCTCTTCTGTTCTTCCCTTTTGCTAAAGCTCCTTGCATATGGGATGTGGCAATGGGTGGGCATGATCATGTATCAGAGAGAGAGGGAGAGAATCTGTTTCTGTGTGCATCAAGGATGCTGGGGCATGGGCCAGCTCTGGCATCTGCTCAGGGTTAGTGAGCTCAGATGCGGTAGAAGGCTGGGGATGTAGGCAGAGGTCCAGACCATTTAGCACCTCTTGGGAAAGGCCTCGCTGTTCTGGCCTCCGCCTACACCCCAGGCTCTTAAGTTACAATCCTCCTGGTTTAAGGCCATTTTCAAACACTCGCAGCTCTGACCCTCGCTGTGTCCCCCGACATCTAGGAATCTGAGGGTCTGTCCTGAAGGCTGTGCCTTCAGAGACCTGTCTGCTGGGCACTCAGAAGGAAGGACAGACTTTAGGACTGAGTTTAGTCATCAACATGGAACTTACCCTCTCCCTCCTCAGCCTGGGGTTGCTGTGCCTAATCCCCATCCATTATTAGGCAAACTACTGCTTGTCCTTTAAGCCTGGCTCCAGTGTCCCGCCTCCCAGAGCCACCTTAGCGCCTGTGTCTAAGCTAAATAAACCCCCCTACCCCCTGCAGCAATGCCACTGCCTGGTCCGTCCCCCTGGGCCAGCTGCTTGAGAGCCAGAATTTTGCCTGTGGGGCCACTTCCCCCAGCCTCCAGCGCAGTGCCTGGCCTGGGGTGGGAACCGGCTGAAGGAGATGGATGCAGCCATGGGGTTTGGCTAATGGGGACAGGGCTGAGGGGAAGAGAGAAACATTAGGGAGAGGATATATATAATAATGTCTCATCCCACCCCCAGCTGAGCAGTCTACACTGAAGCTTTCTCCTGGTCGGTAAGGCTCAGGGGCAGTGCAGGTATGCTGGGGAACCTGGGTTCACTTTGATCCTTGGAAGTGGGGTGGACTGTGCCCCTCCCTCACTGTCCACACACACACCGGCACTACACCAGGCTGCTCTCTGGAAAGAATGTGCTCTCCTTCTTAAGTTACCGTCTTCCTGGTTTAAGGCCACTTTCAAACACACTCGCAGCAGCTCTGACCCTCGCTACTCATCTTCCCCATCCCAAACAAACTTCCAAGTCCGTCTGGCCCTGAGCTCCCGCCCCGTCCTGCTCCCCCAGCCAATCGCTGAGCGCCTTTGGTTTCGGAGGGAAGGTGGTGGGGGTGGGAGGAAGAGAGTCGGGCTGCAGAGGGGTTTCAGCCCGGGCTGGTTGCATACTCTGGGGGCTGACGCAACTGGAGAATTTGGCTTCTTTTTATCACATATGTCATTTTGCCATATATGGTCACTGAGAGCTACTGGCGGCGCGGCTCCGGCCCAGATGGTGAGCTCCCAGAGTGCAGTGAGCTACATACCAGCCCAGAACAAACAGCCATGGCTCACTCTCGGGACAGGTGGGTGGGCCCGGAGGGGGGTTATATATAGTTCTGGTCACATTCCTTCACTAATGCACGTTGGCCCCCACATGCACAGTCTCCATATCTGGCTCTTTTGACTGAATTTGCTAATTGCTATTCTTCCCTAACCAAGGGAATGAGAACAATCCCGGGAGGAATGTGGGGGAAGAGATCCGCTGGCTGTCAATTCCCTTCCTTGATCCCTGCCCCTCCCACCCCTCCCCCATTCCTCCCTGTATCATCCCCGGAGCCTTTCCAATGCCAGCCCCCTCCAGCGAGGGCTCCCTCTGCCGACATTGCTCCTTCGTCCCCTTGCTGGGGTCCCCTTCTTCTCTGCACGCCTCCAGCCCAAGGAAAGCTGGCCTGGTGCAGGTGACTCCTGAGGGTGGGTGGGACTCAGAGGGCGGAGTCACAGCAGGTGAGATCTCCAGCTACCTCCGGGAACCGCCTCTGGAGGATGTTGGAGGCCCGCCCTCCCCACATGGCCTATCAAGCAAGAGGTGCAGAGGGGGTGAATCCTGCCCAGGGACCTGAAGGCAGCAAAATGGCAGCACAGGAAGCCAATCCTGGGCATTCCGGCAGACCTGAATACACAGTGGTGATCCCCCAAAGTCACTGTCAGGACCTCACTTTCTACCTCCAGCCTGAGGCAGTCAAGATGCCCAAGGCTCCTTTGTCTGAGTTGGAATAAAGATGTTTGCTGAGCAGCCAGTGGCTGGGCAGGTGGCCGGGCTGCATTGTCAGCAATGGCCCCTATGTCTGCTGGGTGCTTGGTGAAGCTGCTTTGTGTGACTGCCTTTATGGGCTCCTTTGAAGAACTGTTTTGTCTGATGGTTCCTTGGTAGCAATGGCTACTTGGTCCACAATATATATATATGGCTTTCCAAGGTTTATCACCTGCCACATCAAGTAGCCCTGAACATGGATGGAGATATCTATATCCATATCGATATCATCTATATCTATATCAATAGCTATATATAAATATAGATTTATAGATATCAATATAGATATAAAGATATTATAGATATAGATAAAGGTAGGTAGATAGTATTCAGCCAAAAGAAAGGAGGATATCCTGCCATTTGTGACAACATGGATTGGAAGTTAAGCACATTGTGTTAAGTGAAATCAGTCAGATGAGAAAGACAAGTATTGTATTTCATACGGAATCTTTAAGAAGTCAAACTTGTAAAAAAAAAAAAAAAACAGAAAAAAATTGATGCTTACCAAAAGGTAGAGGTGAGCATAAGAGGGATGTTGTTTAAGGATACAAACTTGCAGCAAGTAGTAAATAGGCACAGTATAATGAACACAGACCATAATATTCAACTATCATCCTGTAATGCGATAAGCTGCAAAGTATCACTACAATAGTAGTCATATCACAACTAGTGGCCCGGTGCATGGAATTCATGCACATTAAAAGGGAATTAATTAGAGGAAATATTTTAATATTGCTTTTTGCTCTTTCTCTATAATAGAAGTGTCAGAGATGAAAGAAAATGAGTAAAATGTATATGAAAATCTCCCTCCTGTCAGAGTCTGGGGCACCCCATGGAATCTAGAGTCAAGTCCCCGCCTACCACCTGACAGTGCTTTGAAAATGCAGGAGACCCAGACCAGGCCAGAACCAACTCCATTGGGTGAGACCCAGCCCCAGCCAGCCCCATCCCTGTCAAGCCCCTCTGGACAGGTGGCACAGCCTCAGGTCCCTGGCCCAGCACTGGGGTAAGGGACGTGGCCTGAGGTCCCCCATCAAGCCCTGCTGAGTGGAGGGCACAGCCTCACGTTCCCCAGCCCAGCACTGGGGTGTGGGGCACAGCCTGAGGTCCCCTGTCAAGCCCCACAAGTTGGGGGCGAGGGGGGTGGAGGGTAGCCTGAGTCCACCCCAGCCAGGCACCATGCAGCCTCAGGTCCCTGCTGTTCAGTTGTGACATTATGGCATTCTGGCTAATTTGCATATTCCTCTATGTCAACTCTATTTCACAAATGAATTAATAAAAGACTGTAGTATGACACCTCCACCACCACCACCCCCCCAAAAAAAAAAGGATTTTTGAAAGGACTTTTGAGGTTTACATCTCCAGTTCAGATCTTCTCCTGAGCTCCCCCCACAGGTCACAGGGGGCGCTGTTCAGCTAGCCTAAAGCAAGGTCAGGCAGGGCAGTGTTAGACCAACTCTTGAATGACAGGCACAAGCTTGGGGGTGTTCACAGGAGCAGTTAAACCTCCGATGACAAGGGGAGGCAGGGCGGCCAGCTTCTCACAAGGTGTCTAGATGCCAGCTTCAGGGAGAGCACAATGGCTTTGATGGTTCCTGTCTCCCAATTTTCTCCAAATAAAAAGGGACTGGTTTGCCTACCGGGGCACTCTCTGTGCCAAGATCCCACACCTATTTCAGGGCTCGCCTGCCCAAGCACCACCGTTGCTTTCCATAAGAACTGAAGGGACTTATTGTGGCTGTCCTTTCCCATGATGCCGAGGCTAACCCCGGCAAGACAAACCCTGGGAGGAGGATGCGTCAGGTGGTGCAAGAAATGCCCCTGGCGCACTCCTGGATTCTGACACTAGCAGCGTGGTGTTTCCTCTTGCCCTCTGTCATGAGCTGCCAAGGAATGGTTTCAAAGCTTGCTTCTTCATTTAATAAGAACATAAAACAGTGTTTGGCCCCAAGATGAGGTGACATCAGCCAGCTGAGAAAGAACAGCAACCCCTCTCTGCTCAGCAGGAAGGAAAGAAAAAAATAAAAAGAACCCAAAAGGGGGTGGCTGAGTGAACAGTGGGCCTGTCTCCAACTTAGACCATCGGTAGCATGTAGAGTCAGGTCTCCCTACACCCTGCCACCCCACTTTTCATTTCCTTTGGCTCAAAATCAAAAGGAAGGGGAATTTGAGCTTACGCGAGGGTCAGAGATGAGGTTAGCATCGTGAGGGAGTGAAGATAGAAGCAGCCTGAATCAGAAAACGGAGGTTTTATAACTGGAATTGGCAAGTCCTGGAGAAGCCAATAGGCCAAGTGAGAGAGGACGGGGAAATGGTTTTGTCCTCGTGTGTTCATTGTTGACAGTACTTAACGGAACTTGGACTTGAGATACGAGGCTTCAAGGGAGGTTGCTGATTGCCTCTGCGGCACTTTGCTTGAATTTAGGGTAAGTTGCTGCCAGTGGAACTGTCTCATGATGTTGGTGCAGCCTCATTACAGTTAGCATCCTTTCCTCTCATCATTTTAATTTAACACGCACACAACTCTTAAGTTAAAAATCCAGAAAACCTAGTTTAGAGGAGAAACCAAGATGGCGGCATAGATAAACACCCAAACTGCTGCCTCACACAACAATTTTAAAACTACAACTAAAAGACAAATGGACATCATCCTGAACCACAGGAAAGCTGGCTGAGTGAAAATTCTACAACTAAAAGGAAAAAGAAAAGCTCACGGAAAACCAGAGGAGCTGCAAAGGGCTGAGGTATGGAGACATACGCTCAGAGAGGAAGGGTGGCTGAGTGCCTGGCTGGCTTGCTCTGGCAGGAGAAGGAAGGAAGCCCCAGACTGCGCTGAACCCCAGTTCCAACTGCTCTGAACCCCAGTTCCGGATAAAACCTCGTGGACCCAGGCTCATACAGGGGTAGTCTGGACTGTCAAGTAGAGAGAAAGGCACACAGAGACTCGGAGACTCGGGGAAACTGCAGCAGGCAGGGGTCTGGAGGTGCACACATGCGGATGCAGAGAAGACTGACTGCTGAGGTTGCTGCTAGCTTTTCCTAGCGGAAGGGAATCAGAAGCCCCTGACTGCACTGAACCCCAGCTCCAGGTGAGCCTGGGGGAATCTGGGCTGTTAGGTGGAAACTCAGGGGAGCCTTGGAAGGCAGAGGTTGGGCGGTGCATAAGCAAGGGCAGGGCTGACAGAAACCAAGTCTGCTCAGCCCTGAGACTCTGCCCCATTCAAGCTGAGCACAGAGGCTTTTGCAATTTTGCAAGTCTGGTCCTATAATGATGTCTCCAGCACAGGTCTCCCAGCATTGACACAGCAGATGCACATAGCTAATTGGCCTGGAGGTCAATTGCTCCCAGTAATACCAACAACAATCAAGACTTAATTACAATAAGGCTGTACACACAGATCACAAAAGGGTGCACCAATAGTGTCCACCTCAGGTGACTGGAGGCCAACCCACTGGCCATATAGGAAACCTAGCACACAAAGCTACCCTACCAACTCAGGGAAGCAGCAAAAATGTGGAGACAGAGTAACAGACCACAAATGAAAGAAATGGAGGAAAATGAATAATTGGATATAGAATTCAAAACCATGGTTATAAGGTTTTTCAAGAATTTAACCATAGGCTGATAAATTTAACCATACTCTCGAAGATATGAAAAAGGACCAACTAAAAATTAAACATACACTGGCTGAAATAAAAAATATTATGCAGCAGACTAGAGGAACACAAGAATCAAGTCAGATTTGAAATACAAAGAAGCAAAAAACACTCAATTGGAAAAGAAAAAAGAAAAAAGAATCCAAAACGTTGAAGACAGTGTAAGAAGCCTCTGGGACAACTTCAAGCATACCAACATCAGAATTATGGGGATGCCAGAAGAAGAGAGAGAAAGATACTGAAAAGCTATTTGAAGAAATAATGATTGAAAACTTCCCCCACCTGGTGAAAGAAATAAACTTACAAGTCCAGGAAGTGCAGAGAATCCCAAACAAAAGGAATCCAAAGAGGACTAAACCAAGACACATCATAATTAAAATTCCAAGAGCAAAAGACAGAGAATATTAAAAGCAGCAAGAGAAAAACAGTTAATTACCTACAAAGGAGCACTCATACGATTGTCAGCAGATTTCTCAACAGAAACTATGCAGGCCAGATGGGAGTGGCAAGAAATTTTTAGAGTGATGAATAGCAAGAATCTACAACCAAGATTACTCTACCCAGCCAAGTTATCATTCAGAATTGAAAGTCAGATAAAGATCTTCAAAGATAAGAAGAAGCTAAAGGTGTTCATCATCACCAAAACAGTATTATGTGAAATGCTGAAAGGTATTCTGTAAGAAGAGGAAGAAGAAAAAAGTAAAGATAAAAATTATGAACAACAAATGCATCTATCAACAAGTGAATCTAAAAATCAAGTGAATTAAAAATCTGAGGAACAGAATAAACTGGTGAATATAATAGAATCAGGGGCATAGAAAGGGAGTGGACTGATAACTCTAAGGGGGAAAGGAGTATGGAAGATGCAGGAAGAGACTGGACAAAAATTGTACACCTATGGCTGAGGACAGTGGGAGGGAGGGGCAGGTAAGGGCAGAGGGTGGGGTGGGAACCAGCTGGAGGGGAGCTATGGGGGGAGAGGGGATGAGAAACTATTGCAATAATCTGAACAATAAAGATTTATTAAATTTAAAGAAAACCTAGTTTGAGAAACAATAGGTTGCTATGTGTGTGTGGGTGTGTGTGTGTTTGTCTACAAGACAAAGAAAAGCCAGTTCCCAGGTATATCATGATTCTCTTTTACTAAGACCAAACTCCACTTTTTTTTTTACCTTTTTTTTTTAATAATAAATCTTTATTGTTCAGATTATTGCAGGTGTTCCTCTTTCCCTCTTCTTCCCTCATAGCTCCCCTCCACCTGATTCCCAGCTCCACCCCATGCCCTTATCCCCGCTCCTGTCTTCATCCATAGGTGTAAGATTTTTGTCCAATCTCTTCCCTCACCCCTCAGACTCCCTTTCCTCTGAGAATTGTTAGTCCAATCCCTTTCTATGTCCCTGATTCTATTATGTTCACCAGTCCATTTTGTTCTTCAGATTTTTTATTCACTTGATTTTTAGATTCACTTGTTGGTAGGTATGTATTTTATGCCTTTTGGTGGTTTGTAATTTTTACCTTACTTTTCTTCTTCTTCTTCCTCTCCTTAAAGAATACCCTTCAGCATTTATACCCTTCCTCTCCTTAAAGAATACCCTTCAGCAATCATGTAATCCTGATTTGGTGTTGATGAACTCCTTTAGCTTTTTCTTGTCTGTGAAGTTTTTATCTGACCTTCAATTCTGAATGATAGCTTTGCTGGGTAGAGTAATCTTGGTTGTAGATTCTTGTTGTTCATCATTTTAAATATTTCTCGCCACTCCCTTCTGGCCTGCATAGTTTCTGTTAAAAAATCAGCTGACAGTCATATGGGTACTCCCTTGTAGGTATCTAGCTGTTTTTCTCTTGCTGCTTGTAAAATTCTCTCTTTGTCTTTTGTGCTTGGCATTTTAATTATGATGTGTCTTGGTGTGTTCCTCTTTGGATTCTTCTTGTTTGGGGTTCTGTATGCTTCCTGAACTTGTAAGTCTATTTCTTTTACCAGGTAGAGAAAGTTTTCTATCATTATTTCTTTCAATAGCCCTTCAATATCCTGCTCGCTCTCCTCTGGCACCCCAAAAATCTGGATGTTGGTACGTTTTAAGCAGTCCCGGAGGCTCCTTACACTATCCTCACACTTTTGGATTCTTCTTTCTTTCTGCCTCTCTGGTTGGGTGATTTTTTTCTTCCTTTTATTTCAGATCTTTGGTTTGATTCTTGGGGCACGTTGATCTATAGTTGAGTTTCTGTATATTCTTTATTTCAGAGATTGTATGCTTAATTTCTGACTGGTTCTTTTCCATTTTTTTTTTTTTTTTGGTATTCTCTTTAAGGTCCTTGAAGATCTCACCAAGCTTCTTGGAGGTCTCATCAAGTTTCTCAAAGGTTTTTTAGAAGATTCTTGAGTAATTTTATAAATGTGATTCTGAACTCTGTGTCATCCAGTAGTTTACTTTCCTCCATCTCGCCCATGGGTGACATGTTTCTGTGTCTCCTCCCTGTGTTGATGGAGTGGCTTTGTGTGGTAGGTGACCTATCAGCTTCCCCAATCACCTGGGGTGGTCGCTTTTGGTATATCCCTTTGTGGGCTCAGTGCAAAGTCTTAGTGTAATTAAGCCTTGTTTGCTGCTGCTACTCTGGGAGGGATTGATCTCCCAGGCCAATTGTCTGTGAGGACCCGCGCTGTCTATAAAGGAAGAACTGCTGCGCTGGAGACACCGTTTGTTTCACTTTTTAAAAATTTTTTCCTTATTGAAATTTTCAAACATATGCAAAAATGGAAAAAAATAATACAAAGAACCCCTTGTACCTATCACCCTGTTGCCACAGTTAGCAACATCCACCCTTCTTGCTTCGTTGTTTCCTCCCACACTTCCCCCCCAGAAATACTGAAAGGCAAATTCCAGGTGTATTATTTCACCCTTAAATACGTCAGTATTTATCTCCGCCTGGTAAGGACTAAAAGATAAGGATAGAAACTTTGTTTTTGTTCTTTAACACAACCATCACAGCGATATCATAAAAGTGTTCAGAACAGGCCTCCTCAAGATGTGCTACTCTGGCATGTGAATTATGTTGAGCTGAAGGCAATTGAGGCCCTGAGGGCTCGTGAGAAACCTTTGCGTCTCCCTTAAAGAATTTAAATTAGGGCCCTTGCCCGCAGGCAAGGGTTCGCACCAGAAATAACTTTTACAACCTACGGCAGGGCAAACATCTAATTACTGAACATCTGCTCTTCTTATCGTCCTTCAGATGACCTTCCTGCCTTTCCTCCCCAATGTGCCTTCCTTCATCCCTCGCTCCGAAAGTCACAGATAACTCATTGTAACTGTCAGGCTCTGAGCCTGTCATGTGTGTGGGGTTCCCCTACGTACCTATGTCATTTGTCTTGCTGATCTGCCTCATGCCTGTGTGACGATCAGACCACCTGGAAAAACCTAGCAGGGTAGAGGGAAATTCCTCCCCACTCCCATCATTGCATCCAACAAAGTTATTAATAATTCCTTCATATAAAATTACCGGTATTCCGTTTTCTCTAATTGTCTCAAAATGGCTGTTTCTGGTTCGTTCCAAACAGGACCCAAATAAAAGTCTACACGTTGAATTTGGTCGGCATGCTTCAAGTCTTTTCATTTATAGCACTTGCCGCTCTCCTGCTCTGTTTTTTCCATGACATGTTACCTGAAGAAACTGGGTCACTTGTCCTACTGAATCAGTCACGTTGGCTGGCTGTATAGTCTTTGGGTGGTTTAACCGTTCCTCAAGGATACTGTCAGGTGTTAAAAATCAAGTCCTGGGTGTCCTCAACGCTGGCTGCACCTCAGTGTCCCCTGGAGAAATTTAAACCTTTCAGAACCCCTGGTGATTCTGATGCAGCGAACGTAGGGGACCGCCCAGGGGTCCATGCTCTAAATCTGTCAGTGATTCTAGTGTGCGTCTTTCCGTTGAGAACCACTGACGTTGAGAGCTGGGCTTTTCTCAAAAAGGCTACTGGCTATCTAGAAAGAGGGGGGCAGGGAGAAGAGGGCAGGGAGGAACTGACAAATACTTGCACAACACCAAGTGTTAACTTAGATTGGCATGGTGTTGTTGAGAGAGAAATACAAGAGGTTCAATTTACTAGTTTAAGAGTTTAGACCAGGGAGCCAAATCCCTAACTATGAAAATGCAACAAGCACCTAGCCCATATTTCAACCTATTTAAATGCAGAATAGAATGATACCATAAAGTTAAGTCGAAGTCAACAGGTTAGGAGAAATTATGGCCACATATTTAACAACTTTTCCAAAATAAATAAAGACCTCCCACAAATCAATAAAATACAAGTAACTAGGTAGGAAATGGGACAAAAATAGAAACAAGTAATTCACCCATAAGGATCTCCACATGGCCAAGAAACAAAAACATGGCCAACTACAGCGGTATCCAACATACGATGCATTTTTCACTCATACATTGGATAAAAAGTTGTTTGTTAAGGGTGGATGTTGGCAAGAGTGTGAAGAAGCCAATTCTCCTTTATGTCCCTTGTGAAAGTATACATTGTTAGGCTGGAGGTCAATTTGACCACATCTGTTGACATTTCAAATGCCTGCGCCTTTTGACTGAGCGCTCCACTTCTAGGTACCTAATCTGAAGAGACAATAGCGTGTACATCCACAGAGACATTTACAAAGATGATCTTTCACTCACTTAGCCATTGAGTGACTCCTGTGTACCAGACACACAGTGGTAGGCACAGGAGGAAAAGGGAAGCAAAAGGTTTCTCTTTGAGGAAGTTGAAATTCTAGGGCTGGCAGACAGACAAGAAACAAACGAACATTCCAACAAATGTCTAAATAGGATAAAAATCAGAAGGTAATGAATGTTATGAGACAATGTTTAACTCAGCATAGTAATGAAGAAAATTTGGAACCCACTTAAATGTCCCTCAAATGGGAAATAGTTTCAAATAAATATATCCATACTATGAACTGCTATGTTGCATTTAAATAGGATGAGATAGTTCTCTGTGTACTGACATGGTGAGTTTTCCAAGACATACATTTGCTAAGTTAAACCAAACCAAAACAAAAAAATATGCCAGACACAAAACCTTGCAATTCTGTAAGCAGAATTTAATCCCATCTGTGTAAAAAAGCCCATACATGGATGGAAATGAATACACAGAAAAGGGATAATATGGTTGTTTCTAGGCAGGGGATTAAGATTTGAAGGGAGAGTCAAAGAAAATATTTGCTTTTTCTGTATGATTTGAATTTTTTACAGTGAGAATGTTTTTGTAAATGCCTCAGAGGTTACATGGAATGAAATAACAGTGATAGAACATAGAAAAAGTGGAAAGCTTCCCAACTCAATTTACCAAACTGGCGTAACCCTGATATCAAATCTTGCAGTGTTGGCACAAATAAAGATTAGAGATTAATGTCGCTTAGGAATATGGACGGAAAATTCCTATGTGGAACATTAGCGAATGGAATCCAGCAGTATATAAAAACCATGACTAAGCAGGGTTTATTCCAGGGTGGATGAATATCAGGAAATCAATTAAGACAATTTAACAGGACAATCAGTACTGCCCACTGCCCCTGACCGGGCCAATAGGGCTCCCTGCCCTGATCCCCCTTCAGGCCTATTTCTCTCAAAGACTAGTCCTGTGTTTCTCCTCCCTATTAGACCAGAATTTGGGCTACCAGGACTCTAAAACTGCCTGCTCAAATGGCCCAAGCCCATTCCCAGGACTTACCCAGGCCTCTTCCCTGGTCCCACCCGCTCAAGGGTGGGTCTTGCCACCAGCGTGGTATACATCCCAAGGCCTGAGGGATGGCCAAGGTCAAGCTGCTTGTCGGGGGTGGCAGGGTAGTAGGGTGAAGCCTGGGTTTGTGGGCTGGGCTGTCCTTAGCTGTGCACAGGAGGTGCCTCCTGGTGTGGGATAGAGCTGGGGATGCGAAGAGTAGGATGGCAGGCCTCAGCCTGAAGTTGGGGGTGGGCAGGCTTTCTCCAAGCTTCCATATTCCAAGGAGCCTGAGAATTCTAAATTGGAACTTGACCTCCAAGTTTTTTATGAAGGTAAATGTCAAGGTAGGAGGAAGAACATGTTTTATTTAACAGTTTGACATATTCATTTTGGCTTGTAATTTATAAATATTTAGAATTATAACAAGCCAGGCCTCCATTTGTACTCTTTTTTAAAATATATATATTTTATTGATTTTTTTCAAAGAGGAAGGGAGAAAGATAGAGAGTTAGAAACATTGATCAGCTGCCTCCTGCACACCCCCTACTGGGGATGTGCCCGCAACCAAGGTACATGCCCTTGACCGAAATCAAACTTGGGATCCTATAGTCTGCATGCTGACACTGAGCCAAATCGGGTTCAGCTCCATTTGTACTCTTGGTCCAGGCCCCACTATTGTTAAGAACAGCCCAACAACAATAAAATGCAGGAGGAAAAAACAAAAAACAAAAAAACATGATACCAACAATATAAAAACACTTTGGAAAGATGAATTGAGAGGGAGAAAAGACAGACAGTGAGAGAGAGAAGATGACAATGGAAACATCCTAAAATGTAACCACTTGGTCCTTAACCTATGTTTACCAGCATCTTCCCTCTGCTGGGTGGGCTGGGGAATATCAGTGTCAGGCGGGGTAGGCAAGAGACCCTATGAATTTTGAAACTTTGAGGGGATGAGAGTGGGTCTATAATTTGAAAGTTGGGAACAATTTTCTATCCCTGGAGATGGAGTCTTTGATTTATCTTTAAAGCCAACTGTTTTCTATCCTGCTTGTTTGGGGAAACCCCACTCCAATGGATTCTTCATTGAACAAATTAAGGCAGGTTCCCATCCCACATAACCTGAGTGTGTGTTCATTGTGGAGGTGTTCCGGGGCCAGTCTCAGAGTCTGCTGACTCAGAAGGTCAGACATGTCACCACGCTGTCCTTCTGTGCAAAGGTGCTTTGCATCTCTTTTTTAAGGGAGATTTGATTTCTGGAAATGAGAATCCAAGAAACAAAGCACAGAGAAGACACTCTGGGATTTCTAAGGGGTCTTCTATCTTTAACCTCACCCCACCTCTCGGAATGATTTTTTTTAAAAATTGCTTTATTAAGGCATAATGTACATATCATAAAATTCACCCATGACTAAGGTACAGTCAGACAGGTTTGAGTGATTTATACAATTGCGTAACCATCACCAGAACCCAGTGTTAGAATATTCCCATCACCCCAAAGATCTCCTTTGTGCCTATTTGGAGTCAATCCTTGCTCCCACCCCCACCTCATGTCACGCAACCCTTGACCTGCTTTCAGTTTCCAGTTTAGTCTTCCTAGAAACTCCATGTAAGCATAATCACATTATACGGTCTTTTGTAGTCTGGCTTTTTTCCTTAATATAATATTCTTGAGCTTGCTCCATGTAGACTGTATCAGTCCTTCACACTGATCCCATATTCATACCCTGCTGACCAACAGCCACTATGTGGATAGATCACATTCATCTATCCATTCACCAACTGATGGACACTTGAGTTGTATCAGTGTTTGGCCATTATGAAAAATGTTGCTTTTGCCGAAACCGGTTTGGCTCAATGGATAGAGTGTCCGCTTGGGTACTGAAAAGTCCTGGGTTCGATTCCGGTCAAGGGTATGTACCTTGGTTGCGGGCATATCCCCGGTAGGGGGTGTGCAAGAGGCAGCTGATCAATGACTCTCTCTCATCGATGTTTCTAACTCTCTATCTCTTTCCCTTCCTGTCTGTACAAAATTAATAATAATAATAATAATATATATATATATATATATATATATATGTTGCTTTAAGCATTTGCCACAAGTTTTTAAATGGACATGTTTTAATTTCTCTTGAGTATATTGCTGAGTCAGGTGGGAAGTTTATGTAAACATTTTTAAGAAGCTGCCAAACTGTTGTCTATAAAGTGTCCACAGCATTTAAATTCCCACCAGCCCTGAGGGCTCTAGTTTCTTCCTATCCTTGTCTACACTTAATGTCGTCAGTTGTTTTGTTATTATAGCCATTCTAGTGGGGTATTTCATCGTTGTTTTACTTTGTACTTTCCTCATGTCTAGTGAAGTTGGCCAGAATCGAACCCCAGGCCCTTTGGTCCATAGGTCGACGCTCTATCCACTGAGCCAAACCAGCTAGGGCAGGTATTTTCATATTATTTTAAATCCATGTATAAGTGGGCCCACCAGTTCACACCTGTGATGCTCAAGAGTCCGCTGTATATGATTCCCATGGGTTGGGGCCTTGGGTAGATGAACTCTTGGAGAAGGAGGCCCTTTTATTACTCCAAAGCCACGTGACTTCTGATGAGTGCGAGACACAGACCTGAATAAGGCCAGCTGTGAGCCAGGTGCTCCACACCCCTAGGCTGGGGATCCCCTAGAGCTATGAGGACGAGGGAGGATCTACCCAGCCTGGACACAGTTTCCAGATCTTCTAGATTGTGATTCAGAGACCCTTGTCTTAAAGAGGCCTCTTAAGTTGTGGGCATTCGTTTCTTCATTCTGATATATCCATTAGAAAGAAACCTCTAGGATATATGGCTATCTATTATCTGGGAGTGGGTAGGCAAAAGGGGTCAGGAATTAGAGGCAACATTTTTCTTTAGATAACTTAGAACAATTTATTTAAAAATAATCTCAACTTTACATGAAAGCTGAAAGTATGGTAAAAAAACAAATCATCTTTTTTTTTTTTTTTTTTCTGAACTATTTGAGAGTAAGTTGCCGATATGATGCCCCATTATCCCTGAGGACCTCCGTGTGGGTTTCCTACAATAAGGACCTTCCCTGACATAATCTCAGAACAAATTTAAAAATAGAGAAATTGGCACTGCTCAATTTCCACCACTCAAGTTTCACCATGCCCCGGTAACGTCCTTAATAACATCAAAAGTATCCAGCTCCTAACCGCATGTTGCCTTCGGTTGTCATGTCTCCTTCGTCTTATCCCATGTGGAAACACTCCTTAGTGCTTCCTCGGCCTTCAGCATCGCCATGTTGGATGTCTTTCTGTGGTTTTACCCGGCGTTTTCTCACCTATGGCTTCAGGTTCTGAATCTCGGGCAAGAAGGTCACAGATGTGACACGGCATTCTATCAGAGGTCACATGATTGTTATTTGTCCCTTCGCTGCTAACGCTAACATTAAGCACAGAGAAGAGGTGAGGACCAGAGGGCATCGGGGGTGTAGTGTTGGGAAATAAGGGGTGAACTGCAATGGGAATGGATGCCAACAAGTAAAGGAACAAGCTCTAGGGCCAAAGAGGGATGTTGGGGGGAGGTCAGTGAGGTCCCTGCTCACTGACACTTCATGTTGGACACCAGGCCACCATCCATGAGGTTGGGACCCAAGTGAGGACAACGGGCAATGCCTGTCTAAGGGGGCAGAGAATCAGCTCCGAGAAGGCCTGGCACCTTCAGTAAGGAGATGTGTCTTTTTTTCTTTTGTTTGAAATATACTTTATTGATTTCTTACAGAGAGGAAGGGAGAGGGCTAGAGAGCCAGAAACATCGATGAGAGAGAAACATTGATCACCTGCCTCCTGCACACCCCACACCGGGGATGTACCCGCAAACCAAGGTACATGCCCTTGACCGGAATCGAACCTGGGACCCTTGAGTCCAAAGGCCGATGCTCTCTCCACTGAGCCAAACCGATTAGGGCATGTAGCTGTGTCTTGATGGGAGACCTTTGAAGAAAGGACAGCCCGGGAGTCTGCCAGTCTGCGTCCCAGAGGTGGACCTCAGCCCAGCACTTGAACTTGGACAGCGAGGCCAGGATGGAGCAAGTTGTCGGCCGTCGCTGGATCCTTTGTACCCTCCACTTTTGAAACCCAGGAAGTATCTGCCACCTTACATGAATTATGCTTAACGCCATTCGTTCTATGCCTCTCCCCCAGGCTTTGCTCTTCCCACCTCTCAGCCACGGAGTCCGCTTATCACTCCTGCGTGCACGGGATATTTTAGGAAACTGTTTGTCTGTTGGCAGCTGTCCCTCGCCAGAGCACACCTCCACAGACAGACACATTCTGCAGATTTCTAACAAAGCAAGTATGTTGACTTTGGCCCAGGTTAGCCCAAACTTATCAGACTCTATTGCTTGGATGACTAGGAGAAAATATCTAGGGAAAACACATTTTATGACTTTAATTGTTATTATAGGTGCTCTCGACAAATAAATCTGTGACCTGCAATATATTCCAGTGAAAGAACTCACATCTGGTCCCGATTAGCTCTGGAGTCTGCTGGCTGGCTGAGCACGGGAGCTGTTCTGGAAGTCAGCTCTGTGTCTCAGGGATTTTGTTTTCACCCCGGAGAGGCACAGTGGGGACCTTGTTCCAGCACAAAGGCATTAACTGTTGGTGTGACCCTCCCAAGTGTGGCAGTGCTCACCAGAGACCCTAACGCGTCAGAATCCTGTCCCGAAGGAGGGAGACAGGTGTGTCCGAGGACACGGCAGGATGGATGGAGAGAGGGTTCCAGAGGAGCTGGACAGACTCGGTTTCGGCCATTGCTGGACCCTTTCAACCCCCAGTCACAGGAAGGACTAACAGAAGCTTTGATAAAGATAGGGCCACCTCTCACCCTCGTTCTTGGTCAGAGGACAGAATCAATAACAAACACTGTGCTATGTTCGCTTTCATCATGAGCAAGACGATAAGATCACCTTGTAACAGACATCCTGGGATAGCTCCTTTTTTTCTCTCTAAAGATGATAAGAGCTGTGATAAGCACACTGGCATGTCTCACTTTATTTACAGGCAAGAAACCAGGCTGATGATAAAACTGGGTGAAATGCAGGCAACGCAGCAAGTAGCTTCTGGGTCGTAGACTCTAAGGAGGCTACAAAGCAGTGTCTAGGATGAGAATCCTTGGACCTGAATCCTTATGGTAGTTTCTGCCTAACGGGGGTATCACAGCTCCTCATGCACCCTTCTCTGGGGGTAGAAAGAACAAGACATCTTCCACCTCCAATTCCTCCCTCTCAGCTCACCTTCTCCTCATGGACGATGGAACCTTAAGGAAAAATAGCAGCCCGGCCTGCTCTGGGGACATGCGTGGGTGGGTCTCGCTTGGGGTGGCCTCTCCTCACTCTCCATCCGCGTGGCCCTTCCTCCATGGCCTTCATCACACTCTCCACACGCCATGTGCTTAGCTACATCTCCCTCACCTCTCAGAGGAGACAAAGAGACCAATGTTCACCAGCTCCACATGGAACAGTGAGGTAATGCTGTCTTTGAACAAACCTATCTTGATAGGGGAAGACTAGCTTCTTTCCCAGCTGCATACATGCATCTACGTATAGATTTGAGCCTTCAAAGCCTTTGACAAAAGGCTCCATGGAAGGCTGAATGAGTCATTGACTGGATGCCTGGTCATTTTTTGTCACAAGCTGGGAGCTACCTTAGGTGAAGGGATAAATGGGTGCTTCTCTGGATGGAAATGCATGAGTAATCATTTTTAAAATAGCCAACGACTGAGAACTTACTCTGTACAAAGCATTGCTCTAAGTACGTCCCAAGTAGTCACTCACCAAGGCTTTCTAAAGGAGGTGCCATCATGATGCCAATTGTACAGACACACGTGAAGTGACTTGACTGAGGAAACTCAGCTAGTTCCAGAACAATCGCTTCTGTCCTTACCATCATTCGTTTAGGTTTTATAATAAAATCTCACTGTCATGTTTGTGAAGGACACAGCACATTCACAGGTATTGAAAACTCCATGAGAATAAATCGCAGAAAGGGCCTGTTAGGCTGCTGGCCATCGTGTTGGCTCTGCTGGTCCTTAGTCACCTGACAGTTCTGACCCTGCATCGCCCCCAACAATGTCCCTCCTTCCCAAGCCCCTGCCATCTCAGTCAGGCCTTACTCTGTCTGCCCTGAACTCTTATAAAGGCCTCGTCCCTAGCGTCTGGCTTTCTGTTGCTTCTCCGCTCCAATGCAATATTACTGCATCCCTGCCAGATTACATAAGCACAGAGCAGCTCTGTCCCAGCCCTGGCCAGCGCCAAGCCCACCAGTGTCTCCGGTCAAGGCCTCCCACGGCAGGCCACAGCTTTTCCAGCTTTGCCTGATGATGCTCTTTGACTCATTACATTTTTGTTGAGTGACAACCTCCAGCCAAGGACTGTGGCAGGTTATGGAGATCCAAAGTGGAAAGGTCACAGTCCACTTCCTCAGATTGTTTTGCACAGTGAGAAGACAGACTCGTAAACAAGGGCAAAATCCTAAGTTCGTTGTTCCAAAACGGAAGGTAGGAAGGACAGGAGGAGGAATGGCACCTACAGCCTGGGGGCATCAGAAAGGTCTCCCAGAGATGGGGAGCTCTGAGCGGAGAGGAAGAGCCAGAGTTCCCAGTGGACCCAGGCAGCGAGTCCCGGGAGGAGGGCACAGTGCACAGTGACACTGTGGAAGGGAAGCGGCGAAGTCTAGTGGGAGCCCACAGTTTGATGGGGCGGGAAGGAAGTTGAGAAAGCAGGGGCCCATCGGGGCCCATCAGGAGTTGAGCTGTTATATGGATATAAATCCGACTCCCAACTACAAAATGATTGTGACATTTGTCTGGAAAAAGTAAGTAGAATAATTGCCAAGAATTTTTTAAAACAATAACAAGGAAAGAAAAAATGCTGTTCTACTAAATAATCAAATACAGTGGTACCTCGACATACAAGTTTAATTCGTTCCGTAACCTTGCTCGTATCTCAAAGCAATTTTCCCCATTTAAATTAATTGAAATGCCATTAATACGTTCCAGCTCCCAAAACACCACCTCAGTTGTTTTTGTTAAGTGTTTTTGAATAAGAAAAATGTATTTACAAGAAGAAACATTTATAAATAACAAATACATATTCTATAAAAACATAATAAAAAAAAAGTGAAGTGCTTACGGAAGCCCTTAATTTTCGTCACTGGTCTTCGCTTTTTTCGTCACGCTTTGCTCATTTTCACCTGCGGATCGTTTAAAAAAACTGTCCAAGGAGGTTTGTTTCTTCCTCCCTTTCAGGATACGTACAGTGGTACCTCGACATAAGAGTTTAATTCATTCCATAACCTTGCTCGTATGTCAAATTGTTCGTATCTCAAAGCAAAATATCGCTTGCTCGGCGGCTCGTATCTCAAAACACTCGTATCTCAAGGCACTTGTATATCGAGGTACCATTGTATAAGATCATACTGCTCAGAATTGTGTGACAATTAGAAAGATACAGGGATAGAATGGGAAGTGCAGAAATGGGTCCTACTATGTAATACTAGACTTACATGGTGGCGTTCAAATCGGGACAACTGCAGTAGGTTATTCAAAAGATGTTGTTGAAACAACTACCTGAACTACCTAACTTCCCCCTCACTCACACAATGAATCGTAGATCAGCGCTATCCAATAGAACTTTCTGTCTAACATACTCTATGTCTGTGCTGTTCAGCATGTAGCCACTGTCCACACGTGGTTATTAAATGGGGCTAGTGCACGGAAGAACTGAATTTCTCATTTTATTTTCTTTTTTCTTTTTTTCTTTTTAAATATATTTTATTGATTTTGTACAGAGAGGAAGGGAGAGAGACAGAGAGTTAGAATCATTGATGAGAGAGAGTCATCAATCAGCTGCCTCTTGCACACCCCCCGCTGGGGATATGCCCGCAACCAAGGCACATGCCCTTGACCGGAATCGAACCCGGGACCTTCCAGTCCCCAAGCCAAAGCTCCATCCATTGAGCCAAACTGGCTTCGGCTGAATTTCTCATTTTAATTAGTTGAAATGTAAATGGCCATTTGTGGCTGGTGGCTACCATATTGAACAGCACATTCTAGATGGGCTACTTGTGTAAACATAGGGAATAAGGAAGTACTAGAATAAAATATAAGTAAAAATAGAATCTTGGAGTAAAGAAGGTGTTCTTTGGGATTTTATCAGAAAGAGACATCATGAAAGAAAAGGCTGTTTTGACTAACAGATACAGAGAACAGACTGACAGCTGTCAGAGGGGATGGGGGTTGGGAAGCTGGGTGAAAAAGGTGAAGGAATTAAGAAAGAAAGAAAAAAACAAAAACACCTAAAACACTAATAGACGCAAACAACAGTATGGTGATTACAAGAGGGGAAGGGATGGGGAAGGAAGAAGAGGATAAAGGGAGGATAAATGGTGATGGGAGGACTGACTTTGGGTGGTGAACACACAGTACAATATACAGATGATGCGTTAAAGCATTGTATACTTGAAACCAATATAATTTTATTAAGGAATGTCACCCCAATAAGCTTACTTTAAATCCAATTTTTAAAAAGACAGTTTTGACTACCTAAAAATGTTAAACTTCAGAATACATGTAATACAATAAAATAAATTTAAAAATAAAATCAGACTAAACAGCTAATAGATAACAGATAAAAGGTTTATGTTTTTTATATTGATCATAAATTATACACTGTAAATAAATTGTAAATTAATATTGTAATTAATAAGTTAAGAATCCTTAGAAAAATAAGCAAAGGACATGAACAATAAATTCACAAGAGATACAGATATCCAGAAAGTAGGAAGCCAGGGTTTGAAACCGGCTCTGTGTCCAAGCCAGGCTCTTGCTGCCGGCAGAGCTCCGGGGCCCGACGCATCACTGAGGCCCCTTGGAGGGAACGTGTGGCCGGTAAGACCCTGCCAACAGCGGCTTCCACTCCGGGCCCCCGGAGCAGCAGCTGCAGCCTCACCAGCGAGGGCAGGAGGACAACCCCAGGACCACACATTCCCGCAGACCTATCAATCTCTTAGCTCCCCCTGGCCTGGGACCTGAAGTAAAGAAAACTGGTGCCCGGGTGGCTCAGTTGTTTGGAGTGTCATCCCCTACACAAAAAGTTGCAGGTTCGGTTCCCAGTCAAGTCACATGTCTAGGCTGTGGGTTTGGTCCAGTTGGGGCACATACAAGAGGCAACCAATCGATGTTTCTCTCTCACATCTCTCTGTCTTTCTCTCTCTCTCTCTCTCTCTGTCTCTCTCTGTTTCTCAGTGTGCGTGTGTGTGCACACCGGCGCGCCTGTCTCTGTGTGTCCCTCTGTCTCCATTCTTCTCTCTAAAAAAAGAAAAAATTCAATAAACATGTTCTAGGGTATTTAAAAAGAAAGAAAGAAAGAGAGAGAGAGAGAGAGAGAGAGAGAGAGAGAGAGAGAGAGAGAGAGAGAGAGAGAGAGAGAAAAAAGAAAAGAAAAGAAAAGAAAAGAAAAGAAAAGAAAAGAAAAGAAAAGAAAAGAAAAGAAAAGAAAACTGGTGTGTGCGTAGGTGGGGAGGAGCTGGGTTTTAACTCCTCTGCAAAGACTGACTTGCCGAGGCTGAGATGGGGCAGAGCTCGCAGAAAAGGAATCTGGGGAATTGAGTGTCCTCAGACTTTTCCATCTGCCGTTTGACAAGGCTCTGCCAAGTGACGGCGGAATGCTGTGTGTGTGCCCAGGCTCGTCCCCACGGGTCATCCATCTCCCTTGTTGGGCTGGAGCCACAGTTCTGGGGTGAGCTCGGAGGCTGCCAGCTCCCTCCTGCAGCATAGCTGGGGCTGAGCGCTGTGCTCAGAGGAAGTGGGGTGGGCCAGCAAAGCCAAGCACCATTTGGTCTCCATCAGCGCTCAGAAAGCAATTGGGTCAACACTGCCATCACAGTTAGGTCTGTGGCAGGGGGACGGCAGCTGGACCTGCCCGGAGCACAGGAGGAGGATGGGGGAAGGGAGGCCTCCACTGGGCAGGGAGGGTTAGGACAGGGATGAGTAGAGGCGGGCGGACAGATCACTATTTTGTATCTGTTTCACAGGAGGTTAGGGAAGCAGCTGTGTGAACGTGGACCACCACGTTAGCTCTGTGGCACCTCAGCGGCAGTATCTGTGGATTGGAGGAGTAAACCAGAGGGGTACCTTTCCGAGTTCTCAAACTCTCTCCAAGATAGGATCACCCAGGACACTTGTTTAGAACGTTTCTTTTTCTCTTTAAAAAAATATACTAGTATTTTTATTGATTTCAGAGAGGAAGGGAGAGGGAGAGAGAGATAGAAATAGCAATAATGAGAGAGAATCACCGATTGGCTACCTCCTCACGCCCCACACTAGGGATCAAGCCCACAACCCGGACATGTGCCCTGACCTGGAATCGAACTGTGACCTCCTGGTTCATAGTCGACGCTCAACCACTGAGCCACTGAGCGGGCTGGCCTGTTTAGAACATTTCTAAGTTCTGCCCCAGGCCTCCTCAGTCAGGACCTCTGGGAAAAGGGCCTGGGAACCTGTACTTGATTTCATTTTATTTATTTATTTTTATAGGTGAGGATGCTGAAGCACAATTTATTTACTTATTTACTAATATAATTTCATTGCTGGATAATTGGCATGCAACACTGTGTAAGTTTAAGGCATGCAGCATAATGAGTTGACATATCCTATATAACAAAAGCCTAACATGCTAAGTGCCAGTCATCTGGTTGTCTGTTCAACCAATCAAGGCGTAATATGCTAATGATGTGCGAAGGCTGCTCAACTGCTTGCACTGACCACCAGGGGGCAGACGCTCTGACCCATAGTTTAGCTTGCTGCTAGGGTTTGGCCCATCTGGACTGAGCAAGACCAGCCACACACGCCCTGGAGCCCACCCATGGTCAACCTCCCGCATCCCTCCCCACCCTGATTATGCACTGGTGGGGTCCCTCAGCCTGTCCTACACCCTCTTGCAATTCAGGCTGAGGGACCTCCCCACCCCCCAGTGCATGAATTTTATGCACCAGGCCTCTAGTATATATATTGCAAAATTATTACCAAAATAAGTTTAGTTAGCATCCATCATCTAATACAGTTACAAAAAAAAAAAAAAAAAAAATTCCCCTTGTGATGAGAACTTTTAGGATCTACTCTCTTAGCAACTTAAAAATATACTTAAGTGGAGGAGTTTGAGTTATCTGTTTGAGTGCCTGCTCTCAGTTATTTTGGACCCATATGCCCAAAAGTGGAATTGCTGGAGCTTTTCTTGGGCTAGTGTTCTATGGAACATGGTTTAGAAACACTGTTCTTTATCGCTCTGAGGGAGCACTGGGAAGTGAGAAATATCCTTCTCCAGTGTGGAGGCGGCCCATTGTGATTCTCATTCTCTCTCTCTCTCTCTCTCCCTCTCTCTCTCTCTCCCCTTCTCTCTTCCATCTGAAATCAATAAAAAATGTTTTTTAAATAGATATATACTATACAGTATTGTAAACTAGACATCCTCAGGACTATTTATCTTATAACTGGAAGTTCATACCTTTTGGCTCCCTTCACCCATTCCCCCCACCCCCATCCCCTGCCTCTGGCGACGGCCAATCTGCTCTCTATTTCTGTGAGTTGCATGTTTCTGGATTCCACACAGAAGGGAGATCATACAGCGTTTGTCCTTCCCTGTCTGACTTATTTCCCCGGCATCTATTTCAATCAGCACCCGGAGGAGTCTTGCGTCAGGAAAATCCAGGCGCTGCTGTGGGGGGCGGGACCTCTCCATGTGGAGAACGGAAAACACAGCCCGGAGGCTGGCAGCTCTGGCCTGTGAGGGCTCAGATGTCAAGGACGCGTTCCCCAAGTCCTGTCACCTCTGGTGTCCCTGGCCTGCTGGCCAGCAGCCCTGGGGCTCAGAGGGTCTTCGGTGAACTTACTCACACAGCTGGGCGCCCAGAAGGGACGACGGGAGATCACACAGGGGTTGGGGGACATAATCCAAACCGGGTTGAGGAAACAGGGATTCTGTCTCGCCCCTGCACCCATCTTGGCAGCGTGGTCTGAGTGGTCTTGAGCCAGGGCCTGCCTCCTCGGGGCTCCAGGTTCTTCATCAGTAAGTAGGAGCCACCCCTAAGCTCATCGGCTGTTCCATAGTCAGCACAGATGACCGAGGTCGAGCTTCTGGGGACCATCTTGCAGGCTTGCTGGCAGCAGCCGGTGGAGTATTGACAGAAGGACTTTGAAGGGAAGGCAGCTCTTTTTATCCGCATTTCCAGAGTGAGCACGTGGGGCGGGCTATTAATAGTGCCCCGTGGAAATGAAAAGGGTCTGTATGCAGTGGAGGAAACGCTTGATTACATCCAATTAAACAGCCTTTGATTTAGGACTCCTCGGAGTCTTTCACTGAATGTGCGCCGCGGCAGCCCGGGCGGAGGCTGTGTGAACAGGGGGCGGGCGGGGTTCGGTGTCAGACCTCCTGAGACTGGTTTGTCTGGTGACACCACTGATTAGCGGAGCTCTCCGTGTGTGTGTGTGTGTGTGTGTGTGTGTGTGTGTGTGTGTGAAAATAAAACTAACACAAAATGTACCACCTAGGGCAGTGATCAGCAAACTCATTAGTCAACAGAGCCAAATATCAACGACTGACATTTCTTTTAAGAGCCAACATTTTTAAAACTTAAGCTTCTTCTAACGCCACTTCTTCAAAATAGACTCGCCCAGGCCGTGGTATTTTGTGGAAGAGCCGCACTCAAGGGGCCAAAGAGCCGCATGTGGCTCGAGAGCCGCAGTTTGCCAACCAAGGACTTAGGGGCATTTAATACATTCATATTGTTATGCAACCATCCCCACCATCCATCGCCAGAAGATTTTCACCTTCCCAAACTGAAACTTTGTACCCATTAAATGACTCCTCATTCCCACCCCCACCCTCACCCCAGTCCCTGGCAGCCACCATTCTACTTCCTGCCTCTGTGAATTTGATCATTCCGGATACCTCATATAAGTGGAATCACGTCATACTTGTCCTTTCATCACTGGCTTATTTCACTTCACGTCATAGAGTTCATACATGTTTCATGCAGCATGTGTCAGACTTCCATTTCTTTTTAAGGTTGAATAGTAAATTTCCCAGTGTGTGTGTGTGTGTGTGTGTGTGTGTGTGTGTGTATTTATTTTTTTGTTTATCTGTTTGTCTATCAGTGGATACTGGGTTGTTCCTGCCTTCTGGCGATCGTGAGTGACACTGTGAACACGGGTGCGCAGGCATCTGTTAGCGTCCTGCTTTCACGTATGTTAGGTGTACGCCCAGACGTGGAACTGCTGGGGTATCTCTTGGGCTAGTGCTCTGTGGGACACAGTTTAAAAACACTGTTCTCTGTAGCTTGGAGGAGCACTGGGAAGTGAGAAATTTCCTGAATTTCCCAGGGCAATTCCCACCTTGATGGATGCAGTGAGAAAATACCTCGGGTTCGGTGCTGGGACTCGCCTGTCTGTCTGACGAGGGTCTCTGTGGACCTTCATTTCTGCAACAGTTCATTCCGCCTGACAACTAGATGACCTCACTCGGTCCCCTCCCCTGTGATGTGTCGTCGGGACAAAGAGGGACGGGCGAGGGGTGGGGAGAGCATGCCACTAGGGACTCTTTAATGTCTTGGTCCTTCCATCTCAGCATTTTCATTTTGTAACCTCTTTCCTTTAAAGGGGAACACAGTATTTTGCTCTGTCCTCGCCTTCACGTCTCAGGATCCAGTTCTCTCTGCCTCGGAGCTGTTCTGTACGGCTCTCGAGCTGCCACCGAGCTGGTGGGTTTCCTCTGCTCTCGGGTCTCCCCACCTCAGTCATCACACAGCTGTTGGCTGACATGTCCCCTCTTCCTCTCCTGTTGGGAGACGGCTCTCCTGGCCTTCCAGCGTGTCTCCAGGCCTCCGGGAACCAGCCTCAGGAGCTACCCTTTCCCGTGAGAGGAGCAATTTCCCACGTTCCTCTCCCATTCGGAGTCTCTGGCGGCAACTTGGATTTTAAATATAAAAACCAGGTTTATGCATGAAGCAAGCTTTGCCTGGTTCCCTTGGCAACGGCTCTAACTTTTATAGCTTGCCAGAGCTCATTCTAAAGGAACATGCAGATTTCGTGATACTATCGTCTCTGATCCAGAAGGAGGGGGGAAAGTCGTAACCTTTCAGAAGGATGAAAATCTAAAACAAAACCTTCTGTCGTCTGCAATGACCCTCACAGGGGCCCACACAAAGGACAAAAGCCTTTTTTGTGAGAAAAATCTCTAGACCCCAAAACTGCACTTACTCTTTTTTTTTTTTTTTTTTTTTTTTTTTTTTTTAACACATCACAGACATGTTAGCAGCAGTGTTGAACCATCTGGTAGCCCAAGGACAAAGGAGACAGAGACACTTAAAAAAAAAAAAAAAAAAAAAACATAGCCGTAGTACTGTGCTGTGACATTTGTGATGGATTCCAACCAAAATGACTAAACTAAACAGGGCCGGGGCTTCAGAGATAAGCCTCAGTTAACTGGAGAACTCATGTGCTCCAGAAGCTACATAGCTAAAGCACCGCTGTTGTTTCGAATAAGTAAACCTAGCAAGGCATTCCAAGATTTAAGGTCTACCAGTTGGATGAACCACTAGTGGTATGCAGGGTGAGGGTGTGGGGGAGATCTTGGCTAAACTAGATTTTATGAAAGTTTAGTATTTCTGAGCAGGAAAAACACAACATTTTTTATTTTTTATTTATTTTAGCAGAAGGGTCATGGATTTTGTGTTTGTTTTTTTTAAGATTGTTTTAAAATTGATTTTGAGAGAGAGCAAGAAAGTGAGAGAGAAATATCAACCGTGAATCCAGCCAGCAAACCCTTTGGTGTCTGGGTGAGGATCAACCACTGAGCCACACAGGCCAGGCAAAAAAACCCATAAAAAAACGAACATCTTTGTGCACAGGCAGTCTCTCTGTTAGATCCAGGCTGGGGAGGTCAGCCTGAGGACAGCTTACTGCTTCGACCTGGGGGAAATCTGCCACCGGGCTTGGGTTTTGTAAAGGTAGAGCGAATGTGTTACCCATTACAGAACAGGGCTGTTCGCTTCTCTGCAGGATGGAAACTAGAGTCTTCCCTGTGGGCAGAGCTACGCCATGTTCTTCTAAAATCATGGCTTCTTCTGGGGAGACGTGTGAGGCAGGCTTGTCCAAGACCAGACACCGGCACCAGAAGGTTCAGGATCGAGCCGGGAATTGGTGTCTCAGCTGCAGGCCCACGGACGCCCCTAAGGGCAGCCTGCCGGGCATGGCCTGAGGCAACCTGGACGCCACAGGCATTCCCCGGGCAGGCTAATTCTAGAACAGCTGTGCAGCTCTAGTAAATGTGCTGAGGAGATTGTTCCGATGCCCTTGGGGCTGAGGCAAACACCGCATTATTCTGGGCCTGGGTAGGGCTTCCCTGAAAGGATTGGATGTTCCCAAGCTCAGTCATCCTGGGGCCTAAAATAGGGACTGGGAAGGAGCATCCACTCTGACTCTCCGAGGGGAAACTGCCTCTTGCTCTTGGAATCTTGAGCATCGCAAAGCCTGGACCTGGGCAAGGAGGGGTCTCCAGTACCCTTCCATGGAGGAGAGCAAGTTCAGTTCTGCAAGGGCCACAGAAAGTCACTGGAGGGGAGAGGGTTGCCAGATAAAATGCTGAATTTCAGGTAAACAACCAATAATATTATAGCATAAGTATATCCCAAATGATGTTTGGTTTCCAATGTGGCACGGAGCGTAGTTACACTAACACATTGCTGGGGGCACCTGAGGGAGGGGTCTGTGCCATGCTCAGGGTGAAGCCATGCTGATGGGAGGACTCAGACTCTCGGCTCAGGAGTGACCCAGGGTCACAGGATCACTCCATAACTGAGGTGGGAATGGAGGTCAGGGAGATTTGTAGCTTTGAGAGCATTTCTTCTGGAATCCTAGACACCTCAAGGTAGAGACTCTGGTCAAGGGGGCAGGGCCCTGGGCTAGAGTGTTCCGGACATCCAAGGGCAGCATGACCTCCGAAGCCGATGAAGTCTGACAGCCTTGAGCTACAAGTCCAACTGCTGGCATCAGGGCTGGGGACTGTGATTTTGTACTAAGAAATATATATCTGGCCTCCAACCCCATTTCTGGCACAGAGCTCCTAAAATCCTTGAGATATCCTAGGTGAGGAGGGCCATCCAGGTGTCTTTTGTTATATTAATGAGGTGGGGCTTGAGCTGACCTTGGGATGGGGGCTGTTTGCCAAGAGGATCAACCTTGCAATTAGTGGATTGGAACTTACAGTCCCGCCTCCCTGACCTCTGGGGAGGGGAGAGGGGCTGGAGGTTGAATCAATCGCCAATGGCCTGAGATTTAATCAGTGATGACTTTGTAATGCAGGCTCCATAAACACCTGAAAGGAGGAGTTCAGGGAGCTTCCGGGTTGGCGAACACGTGAAGATTTTGGGAGTGCCGGGAGCTCTGAGAGGGCATGGCAGCACGAAGTCCTTTCCCCAGAGTGCACCCTGTATATCTCTTTCATCGGGCCATTCCTGAGTTATTTATATCCTTTATAATAAACTACTAATCTAGTAAATGGAATGTTTCTCTGAGTTCTGTGAGCTGCACTAGCAAATTAATCAAACCTCTGAACCATGGCTGCTCAGTCAGAAGCACAGGGTGGTAACCTGGGCTTGTGACTGGTGCCTGAGGTTTGGGGTGAGGCCCGGGGGAGTCTTGTGGGACTAAGCCCTTAACCTGTGGAATCTGAAACTAACTACTGTATTTTCCGTGTATACCACGCCCCATATATAAGAAGCCCCTCACCTTTTCAACCCCAAATTAAGAGATCAATATTTTAAACATTTTCCTCTTAAGGCCTTCTTCTTTTTTGGTGTCTTTTAAGGAGTTATTCTTCCTATTTTCTCCATTGTCTGACCCTACACTCAATGGAAGGAGGTCCAAATTGTCTCTCTGAGGCTCTATTTCCATGCTCTTTTGCATAGCTGATTACATTCAGTTGGAATTTTGCAGAGTAAGACAATAAAAAGATAAATCAGGTACTTATCTTTTTTATTTTTTGACATCTTTATGGGATCAGAACGCTTGGTCCCTGTTGTATCTGTGCACTCTCCACCTTCACCGTCAATTACAGCATCAGCTGATGTCAGTAACAATAAGGCTCGTGATTGGAGGAAGCCTGTTGGACAAGGTATCCGCAGCTACTCAACTGCACTGCTCCCTCCTTGGCTGACTTTTGTGAATAAGACAGCCCTCAATTTTCAGTTTAATGGTTTTAGAAAAAAATAGCATCTTATACACGGAAAAATATAGTAGCACTTCAGGTAGCTAGTGTCAGAATTGAGCTTAATTATAGGACACTCAGCTCTGTCAGAGAATTGCTTGATGGTATGGGGAACTCCTGCCCCACCACCATCTCACACACACATACACATACACACACACATATGCACACACACACACACACACACACACACGCAGTCATGTTGGATTTGGGTGCAGAAACCTGACAGGGACACAAGGCTGTCCTTTCACCTCTGAGTTATGACCTAAATCAATGATTGCCAACTGGAGGTCCATGGACCACTGTTGGTCCATAGAGGTCTGAAAGGTTGGCGACCGCTGACATAGATTATTAGCATGCAACTTTTCCTGTTGTCTGTTTCAGCCAAGAACATAGTATATTCCAAAGACTTCAGACTATCTGTGCAGACAGAACTTACTGAGGAGATCCAAAAAACTGTTCTGGGGACTCATAATGTTAGGAGCAAAAATACAATATTGGGGACTAGCTATGGTTACGGGAAATATTAATCATGCTCTGTTAACCACGATTGCCTTGTTCTGATTAAAGAAAGGGCATTCTAACTTGGCTGGAAGTTGTGTGCTCCTGGAACCTGGGAGTCAACCCTGGAGTGGAAGTCAAGCTTGGAAAGCAGTTCACTCCCATTCAAGACCTGCCTATTATCGTGGCAAGATGAACAACCCTGTTGCCTGAACAATGGATCCCGCCCCAGCCTGCATAGCCTACTTCCTCATGCCTGTAATCTCTACTTGCCCACGTAATCCTTATAAACAGCCAGTTTTTGGTGGGGCAGGGAGAGCAGATTTTGGGGGATGATCTGCTGCTCTCCCACACGCTGCCGGCAGTATTGGGATGAACCCTCATATATGGTTCAACCCTATCTCTGCTGAATTGGCTCAAGTAGTGACAGGCAGCCCAGACCCACTGATGGTACGGTTACAATAGCATCAGAAGGCTGTGTAACAGGAGTTGAGGTAGCCGCAAGGACATGGAAAGGGAAGATCTAGCCAAGTCATCAGGACGGGGTGCCAAGGGCAGAAGTGGAACAGACCTTCAGGTGCTGAGCGGGGCCGGCCCGTGCGCTGGAGCCCGCCACACCTGGGACACAAAGGGGGAGCAGGCCGGTGGCTGCTGGGAACAGGCTGCACTTGCACTGTGACGGGACACGGGTGAGTGGACTTTCCCACGGGCCTGTGGCCCCCGGAAGGCGGCCAGACTTCAATTCTCTTGAAAAGAGACTCCATAATGAACCTATAAAGAATCAGGCTGAGTGCCCCACAAAGGAAGGGTGCATGCTGTACGGTACCATTAACAGTTTAGAGAATTTGAACTTACCCACGTGCCAGAAAGCAGAGCAGTGGAGCCTGGGGGTGGGGAGGAAGGGAAGAGGAATCATTAAGGGCCAAAGGGAAGCTTTTTGTAGTGATGCAATGCTTATTATCTTGATTCTGTCTCGTCGGGCCCCTTCAAAAGACAGAACGTACCACGTAGCGCTCTTTAAATATGTTCTGCTTATGATTGCATGCCAACTACGTCTCAGTAAGGCTGTTTAACCAAAAAAGGACTCCACGGAGGAGGGTCTTGTGCCGGAGCCAGGTTACCCCAGAAGAAAGAGGTTGCTGCGGAAGCTGGTGGGGGGAAGGAAGGGCTCCATCCTAAGGAGTGAGCCAGGTAGCACATTACTTGGGCCAGAAAGTGGTGCTGAGGGATGTCCAAGGGGAAAACTCTAGGCAAGTTTTCCCTTTAATGTCCATAAAAGAGGCCTTTGATGGCCTGGTCAATGTGCTCAACGGTTAGAGCATGGACCCGCTCGACAAGGGTCTCAGGTTCGATTCCTGGTCAAGGGCACTTACCTGCGTGTGGGAGGCCAATGTGTGGGAGGCAACCCATCTAAATGTGGGAATAAACAAGTAATCTTTTCTGTCAAAGAAGGGCGTTTAGGCAACCACCATTTTGGCTCTCATGACTTGCAGCTCACCTGGGGGCCGCCATTTTGAAACGGCAAAGGTCAACCCCTTCCTTTAAATTAGCCAATTGGGAAACAGTGTGAGCTTAAGCTCTTCCAATCAAGAGTGAGGGACAGATCACGTGCATTAGAGATAAAAGCCCGAGCAGACCACCTGCTCAGTGTATGCTACTCCCAGACCCTGAGTGTGGGCACCCTCCTGCAGGAATAAAGATATTCACTTTGCCGACTGGCTCCTGAGTAGGCTTTGCGTTCTACCAGAAGCCCTGGTTTTGGGGGCTCACCTTATTTCTAACAGTGAGAGAGACACATCCATGTTTCTCTCCCTCTCTCTTACTCTCTCCAGCCCTCTCTCCCTTCCTTCCACTCTCTCTAAAAATCAATGGGGGAAAAAATGTCCCATAAAAAATGTCAGATAAAAGATTAACAACAGGTTGTTGCCCAAACAATGGAGTCCCACCACAGCCTGCACAGCCTACTTCCTCATGCCTGTAATCTCTACTTCCAAGCAATCCTTGTCCTACCCTATATAAGCAGCCGGCTTCTGGTGGGGGGAGAGCAGAGTCTGACTGAGGGCCTCACTGACACATTCGAATGAGGAGGAATAAATACGCTGTGTTTCACTGGGCCAGTCTCTGAGAGTCTCTCCCTGAAGGACAAGCGTCAAGGTACTGGGTGATCATGTCTCAGCTATTTCAGGATGACGAGGATGCTGCAATGTTATTCTTGTCTCAAGGCAGACGGCAATAGCTCCACTCTGTCAAGTGCTGAGGCCACAGACAGAGGGAGAGAGCCCGGGCTCCGGGCCAGCCATGCTGTTTCCTCTTCATGCTCGGATCAGCATTCTCTGGGCCCAGACACTGGCCAACAATTTTCCGTGAAGCACCGTGGGGGCCCAGGCTGCTGCACCGCGTCGGGCAGACACAGCAGGTCCTCCTGGGGTGGGTTTGGTGTGGGGCAGAGTCTGGGGCTGGAGGCTATGCCAGAGTCACAGAGAGGGGGGATTTCTCACTGTCCTTGAGCCTGGAGGCCAGTGCAGCCACTGGACTGGAGCCGTTCTTGGTCTCAAACACTCTGCTTGGCCCTCAGAGCATCTCAAAGCCCTCCATCTAGAGCAGGGGTCTGCAACCTTTAAGACATAAAGAGCCACTTGGACCTGTTTCCGAAGGAAAAAAAAAAACCTGGGAGCCGCAAAACCATTGCGACATTTAAAACAAATATAACACTGCATATATTGTTTCTTACCTTAATGCTATACACCGGATCGTGCAGTTAGCTGTCAATCTGAAGAAAAAAAAGGACTTTTTCACTTAACAATGTAAAATATATTTTTGCAAATTAATAGCTAATTAAAATATTTA
Source organism: Nyctalus aviator (assembly GCA_036971965.1). NCBI lineage: Eukaryota > Metazoa > Chordata > Mammalia > Chiroptera > Vespertilionidae > Nyctalus > Nyctalus aviator. Next base: position 9,130,301 of record CM072937.1, read on the forward strand.
ATTTACCTGGTTAATGGGATTTTTGCTCCTGAACCTCAGTGCACAGTGTCAGCACATCAGGGCTGTAAGACATTACCTTCATTTTAACACAGGCTTGCAAGTTGTCGGAGCCGCAGTAAAGCTTCAAAAGAGCCGCATGTGGCTCTGGAGCCGCAGGTTGCCGACACCTGATCTAGAGGATGCAGGAAAACAAAATGATTGCAGGGGGAAAACAGAGAAGGACGAGCTGCAGAAGAGGGATAGAGAAATTCCATCGAATGTCAGTTCTTATTGGACAGCTTTAATCTTATTCTCTGTCTTCTAATGGCTTAAAAACCTTCCCAGCCCTGGCCGCTTGCTCAGTGGTTAGAGCACCGACCCTCAGACCAAAGGATCCCCAGTTCGATTCCCGGCTTGGGCATGGACCTCGGTTGCAGGGTCCCCAGCCCCGGTAGGGGAGCATGGGTGATGCAACCAATCGATGTGTCTCTCTCACATTAATGTTTCTCTCTCTCCCCCTCCTCCCTCCCTTCCACTCTCTAGAAATCAATGGAAAAATAATATCCTAGGTAAAGATTTTTAAAAAACAAAAACCCTTCCAGCATGGGCCATACAGCTATTCTCTCCCTCATCTTATCACTCTTCTCCTTATCAGTTTAATTTAAAAATGACAAACATTTATAGATTGCTTTCTGACTAGTACAAGGACCAACCAAGGGGCTTGGGCCACACAGACAGGGTTTGGCTCCCAGGCCTGTGCCGGAGTCTCAGTAAGGTCAGCAGTGTCTGTGCTGCAGCGAACCTCGGGCTCACAGGACCTTCCTGCTATAGGCAGGTGCCGAGGGTTTCCAGCAGGAAGTAGTATTTGAGCTGTGCTTTGAAGGATAATGTTCCCCCAAAAGGGATAATGTTCAAGCCCTAACCCCCAATACCTGTTTGTAGATAAGATCTGGGGTCACTCTGAATTAGGGTGGGCTCCACTCAAGAGAGAAATTTGAACAGAGACACAGACACAGATGCAAGAACATCAGGAGGCAGACATTGGAGCAATGTGTCTAGGAATGCCAGAGATGGCCAGCAGCAACCAGAAGCCTCGGAGAGGCCAGGAAGGATCAGACAGCATGGCCCTGCTGACACCCTGATTGCAGATGTATCGCCTCCAAAACCTTGAGAGAATAAGTGTCTGTCAGTTAAAGCCACCCATACCCTGGCCTGTGTGGCTCAGTTGGTTGGGCGTCGTCCTGTGCACCAAAAGGTTGCTGGTTCGATTCCCAGTGGGGGCACCTGCCCAGGTTCCAGGCTTGATGGCCAGTAGACTGTGTGCAAGAGGCAGCCAATAAATGTCTCACTCTTACGTTGATGTTTTGCTCTCTCCCTGCCTCTCTCTCTTTAAAAGTCAATTTTTTAAATCTTAAGAAAAAATAAAAGCCACCCAGCTTGTGGTAATTTTTATGGCAGCTCTAGGAAGCCAATATAGATGGTAGGACTATGAGATAGAGAGAAAGACTGTGTGTTGACAGAGCTATGAGTGAATGCAATAATTTTTTTAAGTATATTTTACTGGTTTTTTACAGAGAGGAAGGGAGAGGGATAGAGAATTAGAAACATTGATGAAAGAGAAACATCAATCAGCTGCCTCTTGCACACATCCTACTGGGTATGTGCCCGCAACCAAAGTACATGCCCTTGACCGGAATCGAACCTGTGGCCCTTGAGTCCGCAGACCGACACTCTATCCACTGAGCCAAACCAATTAGTGTAATGCAATAATTTTTTAAACCATCCATGTCCTTGGGGAATAATTAGTATTTCGATGTGGCTGGAGCAAAGGAAGCGGAGGAGAAGCCAAGTATTGTGGGAGATGATGGAAATACAGGCCGGGCCTCCAGTGCCAGGCTAAGGAGTTTGGCCTTTATCTTGTATGAGATGGGAAGTCATTACCGGTTTTTATTGGAGTCTGGACTGTACTTGAAATGAACTACTCTCATTAATCAGCACTAAGGAATTGCCTTCCCAGCACTGCTTTGGGTTTCTTCTCACCCTGCTCACTGGTTTTGGGCCCAGTAATGTTAGATGGCGCTGGGCTTAGTGCCACGGGATGGGTAACTCAAACACAGGGACCGGGTTTAATTCGTCTTTGTATCCTCAGCATGTAAAATGGAAAACACGTTGTATTATTGAGGACTTCAGCTGGAATAGAAACAATTTTGCTGAACAACCAGGGGATTCACCGGCTCACAAAACGAGGCGGGGGGAGGGGGGAGACGGTATATGAGTTTCCTAGGGCTGCTGCGATCTTGTAATTTATAATAAGAAATATATATTTAGTCTTTGTCCCAGTTCCTGGCACGGAGCTCCGAAAACCCTTGGAATTTCCTGAGTGATGAGAGCCAGAAGAGGTGTCTGGTTACATTAATGAGGTGACTTTGGGGAAACCCCTAGGTTACTGAGGGATGGGGGCTGGTTGCCAGGGGAACCAACAAGTGATTAGAGGGTTGGAACTCTCAGTCCCATCCCCCACTTCCCCACTTCCAAGGAGAGAAGAGAGGCGAGAGTTCAAACACGAATTGCCGACGATTTCATCAGTCCTGCCTACGCAATGAAGCCTCCATAAACCCTTCCCATTGGCGACCATGTGGAGGTGCTGGGAAGTGCTTTTCTGAGTTTTTTAAGTCACCTAGCCAATTAATCAAACCCAAGGAGGGTGTCATTGGAACTTCCAACCAACTTATCTCGGGTCAGTCAGAGCACAGGTGACAACCTGTGATGGGCTCTGAGGTGAGGGAGGGCAGTCTGTGGGGCTGAGCCCGTACCTCTGGGATCCGAAGCTCTCTCCAGGTAGCCAGCGGCAGAATGGACTTGAATTGTAAGGCATCCAGCTGCTGTCGGAGAATTGCTTAGTGTGGGGGGAAAACCCACACATCTGGTACAGAAGTGTTGTGAGTCTGATAGTAGTGTGAGCGCAAAGAAGAAACACAGACGTAGTATAGGTTTCCTTCACAGCTGCCCTAACACATCACCACAAAGTGGGTGGCATAAAACAACAGAAACTTATTCTCTCACAGTTCTGGAAGCTGGAAGCCTGAAGTCAAGGTGTCAGCAAGGTTACTTCTTTCTCTTCTTCTTCTTCTTCTCCTTCTTCTTCTTCTTCTTCTTCTTCTTCTTCTTCTTCTTCTTCTTCTTTCTCTCTCTCTCTCTCTCTCTCTCTCTCTCTCTCTCTCTCTCTCTTTCTCTCTCTCTCTCTCTCTTTCTCTCTCTCACCCTCTCCAGACTCTAGAGGAAATTCTGAGTGATGCCTTTCTGAGCTTCTGGTGTTGCCAACAATCCTTGGCTTGTAGACACATCACTCCAATTTCCTTCTCCATTATCACATAGCGTTCTCCTTATGTGTCTGTCTCCATGTTTCTTGTTCTCTTCCTCCAAGGACTGGTGTCTTTTTATAAGGACACCATAAAAGCTCACCTTAACTTGATTACATCTGCAAAGACCCCATGTCCAAATAAAGTCACATTCATGAGAACCATAACTTTCTGAAGGACACAATTCAATCCACAATAGAGGGATAGCTGGTTTCAGGGCTTAAACAATATCACCAGGTCTCTGTCTCTTCACTATTCGATCGGCTCTTTGCCTGATGGCTGCTAGCAGCTCAAACATGTGAGTGCATGCTGACGGTACAGAGGGTTTGCACAGGGAGGTGGCTCTTGTGTTTCATGTTCATGGATGCTAAGAGAGATAGTGAGTGAGTGAGGAACTATGATAAGAGCAAGATGTGATTGGGTGAGAAAGGGTAAATCAGAGACAAATTAAAAAGTCTGGGAAAGGCCCTAGCCCAGTGGTCGGCAAACTCATTAGTCAGCAGAGCTAAACATCAACACTACAATGGTTGAAATTTATTTTGAGAGCCAAATTTTTTAAACTTAAACTTCTTCTACACCACTTCTTCCAAATAGACTCGCCCAGGCCATGGTATCTTGTGAAAGAGCCACACTCAAGGGGCCAAAGAGCCGCTCGAGAGCCACAGTTTGCCAACCACTGCCCTCGCCATTTTGGCTCAGTGGTTAGAAAATCAGCCCCCAGACTGAACGGTCTTGGGACCAATTCTGGTCAAGGACCTTGGTTGTAGGTTTCCTGGCTCCAGTGGCGTGTCGGAGGCAACCAATCAATGTGTCTCTCTCACATCAATGTTTCTCACTGTCTCCCCCTCTCCCTTCTATTCACTCTAAAAATGAATAGAAAAATATCCTCAGGTGAGGAATTACTACAAAAAAAATTGGAGTAAGGAACAGAGCAAGTGGGGTGTGCAGTGGAATGGAGCTATCCTGGTTCCTGGACACTCTGTCACCTGGTTGGGACAGCTCTTTTTAGAGGGTCCAGTACAGAACAGGTACCCAACAGTAGGTTTAAGGAAGAGCAGTCCTTTTATTTATGTAGGACTTGGTATCCCCTTCCAGCATGGGTAGAGTGGGATCTGTTGTTTTCCCTATCAACTGCCATTCCCATTCCTTTGGTAGCAGTACCATTATCCTTTAGGCCAGTGTTTCCCAAACTTTTGACATATGTGCACCCCTTCTATAATTTTCGTAACTCTGAGTACCCCTCATACTCATGAGAATGTAGAATTAGGCGCAGCTAAGCATGGTGCAGTGCATATCCCCACCAAACTCCGGTGCAACGCATACCCCCACCAAACTCTCCCTGTACCCCTGGCGGTACGCATACCATACTTTGGGAAACACTGCTTTGGGCTAATCCCTACCGCCAGAGCTTCCAGCTCCTGCTCCTGGGGTCTCCTGAAAATCCAGGACTGGGCCATCAAGAAAGTTCATCCCCTTGGCCACAGGAAAAGGGCTCCTGTGTGTCTGGTGACTCCTAATTTCTAAGCTTCTTCTGGAACTACTGAGAAAGAGAAGCACTCTTTTCTGTGGGAGTGGCTAAACTGGTAGGGTATCAGTGTGAGGCTGCCAGAGACTGTCTGTGCCAGCACCTGGGAGAGCCCACCCCGGATAGAAAGCAAGACAGGAGAAAGCAGAGCTGAGAAATGGAGATAACCCGAGGCCTGGCAACATATTTCAGCAGATGTATTTATAAACTGAACTATATATATATAGAAGGCTAATATGCAAAATGTCCCCTTGGGAGTTCGACTGGGAGACAAGGAGTTCAATTGCTCGCTATGATGTGCACTGACCACCTGGGGGCAGTGCAGAAGGAAGGAAGGCTCCAGGTGGCAGCTGGCAGCAGGCAGCTGGAAGGCCCTGATTGGCCCTGATTGCCAGCCAGGCCTAGGGACACTACCATGCACAAATACGTGCACTGGGCCTCTAGTAGTTTATAAAGTGTTCTTACTGCTGACCTATGACAAGAGAGAAGTGAGACTGGGCCCCATTCACTCATTTATCCATCAGTTTGCCCAGTAAATATTTGATAATGAGTTTACAGTAATAAGATGTGGTCCCTGCCTTCAAGGACTCCTGGTCTATGAGGACCGTTAAAGACATCTTTCCAAATTACATGGTTAGAAAAGTAGAAAAGGGCAAACCTTTGAAAGGCCCAGGAAAAATGCTTTGTACACCCAGAAGAGATTGTTTTCATTGTTTTCAGAGGGAGACTGACATTCTTGGATATCTTTGGAAGACAAGTAGGATGTGGACAGATGCCGATGAGGTGAAGGGCATTCCGGGAGAAGAAACTACGTGATCGAAATCATGGTGTGGAGGAGGAACTACGTGAGCGAAATCATGGCGCACCAAGGCGATGAGCCAAAAATTGGATTTGACCGGAACATGGGAAATGTGAAGGAGGACTTGGGAGAGCTGGCAATGTCGAGTTCAGAAACAGATCTTAGAAGGCCAACAGGGCAGGCTAAGAAGATGGTGCTCTGTTCTATTGACAATGACTGGCTTGTTTGCGTTGAAAAGCAGGAGCCCCGCATAGTTTCCACATGAAGACAAACAGCAGGGCGGAGCATGGTCTGGGAACCGAGTGTACGGAGCGTTTTCCAGGTAAGAAGCTGAATAAGGTCCTGACAACGGTAATGTTCTGACATCACCAAATCACCCCCAAAACGTAAGGGTTTGAATGACCACACTTTTCACACCTTCTAGTTGTGTGCTCAGCCACGATTGTGTAGATCAGCCCAGGGCTCCGCTGAATGTTTCTTCTGCTCCACATCACACCCACCCGGAGTTTCTCAGCGCTGCCCGCTGACAGGCTGAGATAGGCTGGAGGGTTCTGATAGCTTCTCTCCTGACTGGCTCCTGGGAAAGTCTCAGGGCTTATCCAGCTGCCCGGGGCTCAGAGAGTGAGTGTTTCAAGACACAGGAAGTAGAAACGGCAGACCTCTTAAGTCCTCAGCCTGCAGACTACACAGCATCACTTCTACTGAGTTCTCTTGGTTCAGGCAGTCACAGCACCCACCCACACGCAGGAGTTAGGGACATCCACACCGCATCTCAACAGGGGACGTTTGTCAAAAAATGGTGGCCATCTTTAATCCCCCACAGGAGATAACAATGGGAATGAGAGGGATGACAAATGGAAGGTGAAACAGAGAGAGAGAGGCCGAAACCGGTTTGTGAACTGAAGATAGAGCGTTGGCCTGTGGACTGAAGCATCCCAGGTTCCATGCCGGTCAAGGGCATGTACCTTGGTTGCAGGCACATCCCCAGTAGGAGATGTGCAGGAGGCTGCTGATCAATGTTTCTCTCTCATCGATGTTTCTGGCTCTCTATCCCATCCTCTCTGTAAAAAAAATAAAAATCAATAAAACAGAGAGAGAGAAATCACAGGACTTGACAACTGCCTAGATTCATTCATGCATAAATTACTAATTTAAGTGTGTTCGTATTGATTTCAGAGAGGGAGAGAGAAATAAAAGCATTAATGATGAGAGAGAATCGTTGATCAACTGCCTCCTGCACAACTCCCCTGGGGATCGAGCCCGAAACCTGAGCAGGTGCCCTGACCCCCTCGACCTCCTGGTTGGTAGGTTGACAATCAACCACAGAGCCATGTCCACCAGGCCAGGCATAAATTATTTAATGAGCATCTACGACACATCAGGCAATGTTACAGACGCTGGGGACATGGCAGTAAATAAAAGAGGTAAAACTCTCTGCTCCATGGGGCTTCCCCGCTCGTGGACTGGAGAGTGAAAGATGTTGCCGACGTTCCTGTGTGCGCACCTGGCACGGCATGGGGCTGCCATGAGCACAGGTAAGGAGCCCAGGAGGCCAATTTGAACGCAGGGTTGATAACATAACCAAGAAAGTAAGTGCTCAGTTCCCCGGCACTTCAGCTGCGATCATAACCACAGTCCCAGCTCTCAGGACTACAAGCTGTTAAGGAAATCCAGGATTTCACTTCCAGCCACAGGCCGTGCCTGCGAGATTACACAGAGAAAGACAAGCACTTTAACAGCCTCGGAGATTTCCTGCCTTTCCCAGGCAGGAAAAGCGCTGGAATCGTGCAAAAGTCCACAGCTCACTGCCAAGCACGCTCCAGTGACCAGAGGGCTCTGGCGTTGAATTCACACTCTGACACACTCAGCTTACGTCCCCGCACTGGTTTGTTTTTTTTTTTTTCTGGAGAACCTCTCCACTGACCCCTATTTAAATAAAAACAACACAGACACTTCTGGCATTAGGAAACTGTTCTTGGGCCTTTGGGAATTCAGACTGGTTTTGTTTCAAGGTAGACTGAAATGCCCACAATACATTATTAATTAAACCAAAAAGCAGCCCTAACCGGTTTGGCTCGGTGGACAGAGCGTGGGCCTGCAGACCAAAGGGTCCGGGTTCGATTCTGGTCAAGGGCACATACTTTGGTTGCAGATTCTTCCTTGGCCTGGGTCATGGTTGGAGCTCATGCAGGAGGCAGCCAATCAACGTGTTCCTCTCTGTCTACTCTCCCTAAAAATCAATGGAAAAAATATCCTTGTTTAAGGATTAACGAAACACACACACACACACACACACACACACACACACGCAAACTGAAGAGCTGTATGTGTAACATTTGTGGGGAAGCATTTGTTTACAGATGCACAGCAGAGGTGTGGAAGGACTTTGAATCTATCCGGATAGGTGAGTACGTCCGGTGATAAATGACGGCGAAATCTCAGTGTACGCCAATGGTTATTTGTCCTCTGCACTAGTGTATCCTGGGCTGGTGTGGCTCTGCTGTCTTCACTCTGGGATCCAATTTTCTGGAACAACGTGACAGAGAGAAAAGAGGGCCAAGTACTGGCTCCCGAGGAGACTCCTTCCGCTTATAGTGTTTTGGTCAAGCAAGTCGCATGACTAAGTCTGAAAGCAACACGGCGAAAGAGTACATTCCCTCCTCAGAGCAGCATAGTGACAATGTCTGAACAGTAACGCAAACGTTCCCACAGGACCTACCCTCCCATCACCTCCCCTCTCCCCCCACCACCGTGAGGTCACCGTGTGGGGCGGGCTGCAGTGAAGGAGGTTTCACCTCTCAGTTTCTGCACTTCTATATTATTTTAATGTGTTAAAAAAAAAAAAAAAAGCATGCACTTTTTTGTACCTAAAAATACCTTTTATGTATTATTTATTTTTAACGTTTAATTATGGACAATTCAAACATAAGCAAAAACGACAATAGTTTGGTGACCCACCCCCCATGACCTGTCACCCAGCTTCCAACAATTCTTAACCTGTAGACAATTTTGTTTCAGCAATAACTCTATCCACCCCTCCCAGATTATTTTGAATAAGATCCAACATCATATTACTTTGTCTTAAATATAGCCATCGGTACCTCTAGATAGGGATTCTTATGTAACTTCTCCCTTAGCCATAATTTGGCTATTTTGAAGTGTGATATGTATAGAAAAGGCGGAATAAATGTTTGATTGATTTTTTTACTTCTACTTGTTTTCGAAACCAGGAGATTATTCCCTTGCCCTCTTCAACGTTAACTAATAAATCCACTGTTTTGTTTTAATCATTAAGAACTCATGTTTTTAAACATATGTAGCGTGTTTCCCTTCATTGCCATTATTATCATTACTAGAGGCCTGGTGCATGAATTCATGCATGGGTGGGGTCCGTCCGGCCAGCCTGCCCCAAGATTGGGGCCAATTGGGCTGGCGACAAGGGTGGGGGGCACCCATAGGTGGTTGGCCAGTGGGCCCTGCCCCCTGGTCAAACACCTGGTTGAACTCCCTGTGGAGGGGATAATTTGCATAATAGCCTTTTATTATAGAGGAGGATACTCACACTGTGCCTCCCATCTTTGGCCAGACGGAGTCTCTTCAAGTTAGTTCCTGAGTCCTTTAGTCACAACTTAGTAGTTACTGATATTTTGTTTCCTTACTTTCTGTTTTGACAAGGTGCTGCAAGCTCATCTTGTGTATTTCCTGCCTCAGACCCGGACTCGGCAGTTTCTCCAAGGAACTCTGGTTAGTGGGAAATAATACTTATAGACAACAATTTCTTTCTTTCTTTCTTTCTTTCTTTCTTTCTTTCTTTCTTTTCTTTTTTTTTTTTTTACCTCAAGACACTTCTTTTTGTCCTTAGGGCAGGGGTCTGCAACCTTTAAGACATAAAGAGCCACTTGGACCCGTTTCCGAAGGGAAAAAAAAACCTGGGAGCCGCAAAACCATTGCGACATTTAAAACAAATATAACACTGCATATATTGCTTCTTACCTTAATGCTATATACCGGATCGTGCAGTTAGCTGTCAATCTGAAGAAAAAAAGGACTTTTGCACTTAACAATGTAAAATATATTTTTGCAAATTAATAACTAATTAAAATATTTAATTTAACTGGTTAATGGGATTTTTGCTCCTGAACCAGTGCACTGTGTCAGCACATCAGGGCTGTAAGATGTTACCTTCATTTTCACACAGGCTTGCAAGTTGTCGGAGGCGCGGAAAAGCTTCAAAAGAGCCGCATGCGGCTCTGGAGCCATAGGTTGCCGACACCTGCTTTAGGGTATGTCCCAATAGAAATGTACACTCAGGTTTCTATGCTTTAAAGTCAACTGGGATTGTTTTTTCTCTGTATGGTTATGCCTCAAATTGGACAGAGTACGCTCCTTTTTTTTTTTTTTCATTTACTTTAGATTTTTTTAACTTTGATTTTGTATAGTTTCTAGAATATTCACATGGCTCCAAAGTCATATCTGTATAAACAAAACGTGTTCTGAGAAATCCAGTTTCTATCTTATCTCTATCCTATTCTCTCTCTCTCTCTCCAGATATTTTTTTGAAAACATGAAAAGAAAATATGGCTTACCTTTTGTGGCAAACAAGCAAACAATAAAAGATACCTCCTTCCTTACATTCTCTCCTTACTTTTCTCCACCTTGCTCTTTTCATCGGAGATGATGTTGAAGAAGAACTTTTTAGAACTTGGCAAAAGGGCTACCCCGGGCCTCTGCCCTGCACCCTGTGCTTTAGGGGCCCCATCTAAAGTGTATTTTAGGGGTGCCTGGGACACTAAATTCCAAGCACAAAACACTGTCATGTGCAGGGCCCTACACACCCTCTCTCATCACTAACACCACGCAGGCCCCAGGGGAACACTGCTCCTTGTCTCTTGTCCTGTGGCCTTGACATAAGGTGACCGTGTCTAATGTGATGAATGTGTGTGGGTTGTGCTGCTGCCAACAGGGGAGATGGACACAGCTCTGAGGTACGGGAGGAAAGTGCTCGGGTGAGAGCAAAGACAAATAAGCCAGCGTGTCCCATCCTTCCTCCCAGCCCAAATGCAACAGGCTTCTGCGCAGTGAGATACAGCGCCCCAGAGGTCCCGAGTGTGCCCTTTTCTCTGCCACCTTGCCAAGAGGGTGCTGTAAAGCTTTTGGGTTTGGGCCAATCTGGTAGGTTAGAAATAGTATGCATGTTTTTTTGTTTTTTTTTCAAATATATTTTATTGATTTTTTACAGAGAGGAAGGGAGAGAGATAGAGAGCTAGAGACATCGATGAGAGAGAAACATCGACCAGCTGCCTCTTGCACACCCCCTGCCGGGGATGTTCCCGCAACCAATGCACATGCCTTGGCCGGAATCGAACCTGGGACCTTTCAGTTCGCAGACCGACGCTCTACCACTGAGCCAAACCGGTTTCAGCAGTATGCGTCTATTTTTAATTTTTATTGTTCCTGTGATGAGCAAGTTGGAGCATTTTTTCGTGTGGCTAAGGGCCGTTTTCATTTCTTTTCCTGTGCATTATCTATTCATACCTCCAGCCTAGTGGTCGGTAAACTCATTAGTCAACAGAGCCAAATATCAACAGTACAATGATTGAAAATTCTTTGGAGAGCCAAATTTTTTAAACATAAGCTTCTTCTAACGCCACTTCTTCAAAATAGACTCGCCCAGGCCGTGGTATTTTGTGGAAGAGCCACACTCAAGGGGCCCAAGAGCCGCATGTGGCTCACGAGCCGCAGTTTGCCAACCACGGCTCTAACCCATCTCTCTGTGGTGCCACTGGCTAGTGTCTTCTGTGTTTTTAGAAGCTGCTCACACGCTGGGACCTGCGCCGTTTTTCAGGGGACCCCGGCAGCCCCTCTCTGTGCTGGGCTCCGGGCTGGACTTGGTGTGTTCAACCAGATGTAAGGCATCACCCACGCTCCAAGGGAGCTTAAAACTTAAATAACAGCCAGAGATCTAAGTGATTTTATGACGCAATAAGAAGATATGTCAAAGGAGTACAGACTTACTTGCCGGATATAATGACCTTAGGAGCTCAGAGAAGGGAGCGATCCGGCTCGGGTGCCCAGAGTCACGGGCAAAGCCCTTATCGCGGGTGTAGTTTGAGATTTCAGGTCTGCAAGATAAATTGGAAGCACATAGAGAAAGTTGGAAAGTGGGAAGAGCCTTGAGAGCCGGGTCCCGGAGTACGGTCTTCTGTGCTGGAGATAGAGGAGGATGACATGTGCTAAGACATCAGATGAGAGAATGTGGGACTTTGCCCCCGAGACCAGAGTACATGGCACCAGCAACTCCAAAACTCCCCCTTAACCACAAGATGGAGTGATCCATGCACCCTCATTCACACACTCCAACAGAGAGAGAGAGAGAGAGAGAGAGAGGGAGAGAGAGAGAGGGGGGGGGGGAAGGGAAGGGAAGAGAAGGGAAGGGAAGGGAAGGGAAGGGAAGGGAAGGGAAGGGAAGGGAAGGGAAGGGAAGGGAAGGGAAGGGAAGGGAAGGGAAGAGGAGAGACTGGGCATTATCAAAGAGGACTACTTAACTAATAAAATGAAACAAATATTTCAACTGGATGAGCCACTTAGTTCATCCCACTCCCAACACGTGAGAGTGGGAGTGGCAGGAGACTCCCGAAGGAAGGCCTGATTAGTTGCAGACACAATGAAACACATTTTCTCCACACAGCTCAGCTGCAGTTGAGCTGAAATATTTGGCCTCACTATACCACAATACCCATCTCACAGGGCTGTGGGAAGGAGCGCCGGAGATAACACACTCACGGCGCCTGGCACACAAGTACCAGACCGGTGTTAGCTACTCTACTTGGTGGTCACAAAACAGTCCCCGGGGGAGGGAGCAAAACATTGAATCAAAGGACGAATGACTGACCCACTGGCAGCAGTCCTTGACAGGAACGGTAAATGCCATGAGGGGGGACAGGCCGGTGCCCTGTACCCAGTGCCCTGTGCCCTCCCTCTGAAAGCCAGAGCGGCTCCCGCCTGAACCCACCCTTCCCCAGCAGGCACCGGTGCCGGGCTGGCACACAGGCGCCTTGGCCGCGTTCCTCCAACAATTATAGCTGAGGAATTCAGCTTGTTTTGGGTGAAATCCCTGGAAGTCCAAGTTCAGCTCTCCGTCTGGGCCATGCAGCCACATTTTCCAATGAGTAACTCCCTCCAATATAGCTCCTGGCAGGCGACCCTCTCGGCCGCCGAATGTGCCGTCATGCGTGGTAAATAGTAAGACCACTGTGTGGGGCTTGACTCATCTGTCAGAGAAGGAATATTTTGAAACCTTGACCTCATTTGCCAACATGTGTCTGCACATACCTCTTGTCAGATGCAGATTTTCCGTTCCCAGGATAGCTCTTTCTAATTCTCCCCGAAATGGAAGACGCGGCCGCGATGAGGAAAGAGAGGGAAACTCTTCATGGGTCTTGATTCCAGGTATGTTCCCGGGGAGCTCGTCTGTCTCTAGGCCAACCTCATGCTGACGCAGGAGCCAGAACTATGGAGACAGAGGAGCCAAGGACCAGAGTGACCACAGCTGTCAGTTACTGAGCAGTGATCTGTCGCCAGGCCTTGTGCTTCCCACTTGATGTACAGGGGCTCCTAGACCCACATGGTGGCCCTGAGCTTGCAGGAAGGAAATTGGACACTCAGAGGCTGTGACTAGTCCTAGGTCAAGTCTCTACCGAGCTGGGATTTGAACTCAGGCTGCTTACGTAGAGCCTCTGACCATCCAATTGAGGGGCAGGGGGGGGGGGGGACAGGGGGGCAATCGTAGGCATTTTTACAAGCTTTTAAGCATTGTGGGGAAGGGAGGTAACTGGAGGTTTCTGAGATTTGTAATTAGACAGTTTGGGGAAGAATGGGCATCCTTCTATTTAAATCTCCCTCTGACTTCTCGATCTGCTCCCCGTTATCCTGCTGCCCTGAGCCTTCCTCTCCACACTCTGTCTGAGCTCAGCCCAAGCCCCGTGTCTATGCGTTCCTTCCCATCCCTCCAACCCCTCACCTAAGCATGCCAGAATCTACTGACTTCTAGTGACTTTTCCTGAGTTATTTTTCTCCACACACAGTAGGAGCTCTGCACGCAATAGGAGCACCGGAATATTGTGGGGCTGACCATGAGGACACGCAGAGAACCCTGGGTGGAGAGCGGGTTTAGAGCCAAGTTCTAGCTCTGCATTGATTTGCTGCCTGAGCTTGGGCAAGCCTCCGACTTGGAACCTTATCTGTGAAGTGATGAGAAGTCAGACTATTATGTTCTCTGAACGCATAATAATCTGGCCACTCAGTGTATATCCTATATAATAAAAGGCTAATATGCAAATTGTCCCCTCCACCAGAAGTTTGACCAGCAGGCAGACCAGCCAACCACCCATGTTCCTTCCCCCTGGCCAGGCTGGCCGAACCCCACCCATGCATGAATTCATGCACCGGACCTCTTAAAAAATAAATATAAATATAAATATAAATACACACACACACACACACGCACGCACACACACACACACACACACACACACACTGAGTGGCCAGATTATTATGTGTTCAGAGATCATAATAATCTGACCGCTCAGTGTAGATTCGGTGGCTCCCACACGCCCATGTGAAGGGCAGACAGAGTCGGGACACAGACTCTGGGCAGGGCCTCTGCGTCTCCCTCCTCTGCGCCAACTTCCATCTACCTGGTAAGGACAGCAGTGGCGTTCTCTGTGGGCTCTCGGTCATCAATGTCCTCAATAGAAGAAAACTGGGAAATCTCCTTTTAAGGGCAGAGCAGGAATCACCATTTCCTAACGTGCTCAAAACACTGCACAAACTACTTAGAACCCTTGAGTGCCTCACACGGGAGAGCTCAGTGAGGCTCCCTGACACACCGCAGCCAGCGGTCCCTTCAATGGCTCCCCAACCTCCGGTGGACAGGCTCTTCCAAGAGAAAAATCAACTAACTTGACCAAAATATCCATACTCACACACAAATGGGGTTCTGGAGAGAACCGCCTTCCGTTCTCAGGTGGCCTGTGCATCTGATGGTGACACTCCATTGCTCTGATCCAAACCAGAGTCACACGGATGGTGGGAAGTTTGGGACAGACAGGCAGGCAGCACCATGGAAGCCCCTGGGGAAGGGTTTCTGGGCAAACAGAGCCTTGCAATGGCCTCGGAGAGTAATGGTGGGGGAGGCCGCACACTTTGCCAAGACGGCAGATCCATCCTCATACAAACACTGTTGCGATCCCAGTCCGTATCCCCGAGTGCCTCTAGGCTGTCATTTGGCCTGGTAGATCTAATGTTTGCTGCACTATCGGGTCAAGAGGCGTGAGGGCTGGAGGCTCTCGAGGGCCTAGCCCAGTCAAATAAAAAATCCCCGTGGTGGTCCAGCCTCTGCCACAGGTGCCTCACAATTACCCTGAGAGTTTCGGCAGCCACACAAATCTGAAAACCACCTCTCGATTCTGTTCCTTGGCCAGGCCGCAGTGTAACTCCCCCCTAGAAAAGAAGTAAAGAAGCAAATTGGCCCTGGCCAGTGTGGCTCAGTGGGCTGGGCATCAGTCCCCTGTACCGAAGAGTTGCCGGTTTGTTTGCCGATCGGTCGTCAATCGGGAATTGGTGATGATGATAGCACAGACAGAATGGAATTGTTTTAAGAATCAAATAAGACAACCTTTGCAAAGGCAAATTGTATCCTCATGTGGAGGCTGGGGAAGGGGGCTAGGTGGGTCTCAGTAGGGGGCAGGCAGGAGGCAGCCAAATGATGTTTCCCTTTCATATAGATGCTTTCTCTCTCTCTCTCTCTCTCTCTCTCTCTCTCTCTCTCTCTCTCTCTCTCCCCCCTATTGCTTGTTATTTGCCAACATTAACGCCAACAATCGTTGACTACTTTGTTAACATTCTCCTTTCTTTTTGTAATCCTTTCCTGTCTTCTGTTACTTTGTCCTCTTACTTCTCTTTTCAATTGTTCTTTAAATATTTACTGATGAAAATTACACTGGATGCTTGAGAATCCCCAGACGTATAGAGAGTGTGGTGTCAGCTTTCAGGAACCTCCAGGGACACATCCCACCTTCTTTTCTGCGGCATGTATCCCACACTGTAACCAAACATTATTTCAGGCCACTGTTGCCTGGTATCACCTTTTCTCGCCTTTGCCCATGATTTGGTTCCTTGCAGCCCACCATCCTTTGTCATCGCCTATATTGTTGCGGCTCAGTATTTGGACAGGTTCAAGCCTCGGACTAATGAGAGGGCACAGTCCTCTCACGGCCACGAGCAAGTCCCAGCCTGGAGGGCAGAGCCCTCCCAGCACAGTCATAGCCAACAGCTGTAGTTGTAAGCTTGAACCTATGGTCTGAACATGCAGCCCCACGGGTCTGAGTGATGTGGGCTTGATAGAGTTCAGGTGCATGTAACTGAGTAGGATAGAAACCCACGAGAATGTTGTAAACATCCTGACCATGCCCTTACCTATCTCGTGGCATCTGGCTGTACAATAAAGACACGGCTTGTAGTCCGTGGTGCTGTCTCTCCATTCGGCAGCAGAATTTCACATAAACCCAGCTTTTATTCTCTTGTCTGTCTTTTCTCAATCCTTCACCGCCCCCTCTCAGGGTCACTGAACCTGGATGAGCTGGCATGGCATAAGGCGCCCCGGGGCTGAGTATGCCATGGCTGTGCCGGCTCGCCACATATTGCAATCCTGCTCGCTTTTCAGGCTCAGATAAAATATTGCCTGGAAATATGGATGGGACCTCCTCATCCATCTATCCATTTGGCTATCTTTCTATCTGACAAACATTTAATGAGCAGCTGCTATGTATCGAGCGCTGAGATAGTTCCCTGGGATACAAGTTGAACACACTGGGCTTGCCTGCAAGGAGTTTATGGTCTAGAACTGGTCTGTCCTATGTGGTAGCCACCAGCTACAGATAGCTGTTGAGCACTAAAAATGTGGCCAGTCTGAAATGGGATGTGCTCTAGGACTGAAACACACATGGATTTTGAACACTTAGCATAAGAAAAAGAATGTGCCTAAACCAGTTTGGCTCAGTGGATAGAGCGTCAACCTGTGTACTGAAGGGTCCCGGGTTTGATTCCGGTCAAGGGCATGTACCTTGGCTGCGGGCACATCCCCAGTAAGGAGTGTGCAAGAGGCAGCTTATCAATGATTCTCTCTCATCAATGTTCTAACTCTTTATCCCTCTCTCTTCCTCTCTGTAAAAAAAAAAATCAATAAAAAATATTTTAAAAAAGAAAGAAAAGAAAAAGAAAAAGAATGTAAAACATCCTATTAATGATTTTTAACTGGTTACATGTTGAAATGTAATATTCTATTTACATTGGGCTAATATGTTAAAATTAACTTTAATTATCTGTCTTTACTTTTTAAATATAGCTGCTAGAAAATTTAAACCTATATATTATGTGGCTTGCTTTGGTCGCTCACATTCTACTTCTCTTGGACAGCACTGGTCTTAAAGGAGGTAAGAAAAGTGTGAAAAAATAAAATGATGTCATTTTAGTTAAGCTGCTAAGTTAGTGAGATCAAGTAGCCTGAAGAATGAGAAAATGAGTCCACTCTTCTTTTAACTAGCCTGGGAACTTAAGCTTTTAAACTCTCCAGTTATGCCTGGAAACGTATATTTATATGCATGTGTATGTATATCTACACTAATAAAAGAGTAAGATACGAATTGACTGTACCTTCGTGACACTGCCAGCCAATCAGGCATGAGTATACAAATTAACCCAACAATGATGGCAGGTTAATTTGCATGTGCAGGTGCCGAGGGGGCGTGGCGGGATGCTTGTGTCATCACCAGGGTGACCATGCAGTTGTTCTGCACTGTCCCAGCCACTTCAGGCCTCTGGGCAGTGTGAGAAGGCAGAAAGGCGGCTCCAGCCAGAGAGAAGGCAGTGCTGGCAGCCAGGGGAAGGAAGGCCCATTCTTCCATGAATCTTCGTGCATCGGGCCTCTAATATGTATATAAATCCTATAGTTAACCCTCTGATTACCCCCAAAGGACTTAGGGGAGAATATTTATATATCCAGACCATCTGACATCTATTATCCAGAACAACAGAGATCTGGAAGATCATCAGTTTAGATCAATCCAGAAGTTAAGAATGCAGGACCGATTCTCCTGAAGAATGAACTTTTCACTGTCAGAACTCCAAACTTTTCTTTCTTCTTCAGAGCACTCTGGGTTTTGCTTAGTTGGGTTTCTGGTTAGAAAACCCTAAGTACCCTGAATAATGTCATTCCATTCCAGCCAAATGCTCCTGATTCATTTACACTCAGTTGCCATAGGACCCAGGGATGGATTTGAACATGTGTAAGGAATTTTTGTAGGTGCTTTTTATAAAAGTGTGTACAGGATGCACTGAGGACTTGCTTTTAATTCAGGAGGCCATGAGAGGAAGGAGGAGGGGAACCCATTTGTACCGTGTCAAGCATTGTGCTAGGCATTATAGACATCCTTACGCACTTCGCTAGGCACTTTAATGTCTTCATGCATCAGCGTGGTACCTTGCATACTCCCTTAATCCTCACCACAGCGATCACCACAGTCTGGCCAGGCCTTTCCAGCCTGCTGTCCCTTTCTTAGACCAAGTCACCATCATCTTTCATCCGGACTGTTTGACAGCGGCCTCTCCTGAGTGGTCTCGCCTGGCTCCACTTCACTCCTTTCTCCACATTAGGACCAGAGTGGTTCTTCTAAAGCACAAACCTGATCATGTGACCCTTCAAAATAAAACTCTTCCACTGTTCCCCACTGTCCTCTGGATAAAATCTACATTCTGGCTCGTGGTGAATACATACATCTGGCCCGGTGGACCGCCTCCAGACCCCTCACCCTCCTCCATGCTTGCTCTCTCTGCTCTCTTGCTCTCAACCTTCTGGCCACTCTGAACTTCTTTCTGATCTTGAAAAGCCCTGCATTCTCCAGTCTATAGCCTGTTTTGTTCTGAAAGATATTTCCTCCTGTTCGTCTGGTTAATGTCTTATTCTTCAGATTATATTTTCAAGATAGCTTTTTCTAAGAAGACTTTCCAGAACTTCCTTCCACTCCTGCCACATTCCGGGTTAAGGGCCCCTCTTATTATGTCCCTGGATCTTGCTGTCCTTCCCATAATGTAGTACTCACCATACTGCATTGCATTCTCTCAACCTTCTTGGATCAGAGGTCTTTGTGAGAATCCTCTAAAAGCTATAGATCTTCCAGAAGAAGAATGCACAAGGAATCTTGCATATAAATCAGAGGTTTTATAGAACCTATAAAGTCCTTTAGGTTTCCATGGACTCAATATTAAAAACCCCTGCTTTATTATAATTATCTGCACATTTCCTTATTATTTCCTGCTAGCCTGTATGCATCTTGAGGGTAGGGACCCTGCTGTGTTGATACAGGTATTTCCTCAGCACCTGGCACAATCCCCAGATATAAAGCACACTCAATAGGCATTTGCTGCTGAGGACAAACATGTGATACCTTAATCAATAAAGAAATTATTTTTAAAAATAGGCATTTGCCACAGCTATGGCTTGTTCTAAGACAGTGGTCGGCAAACTCATTAGTCAACAGAGCCAAATATCAACAGTACAGCGATTGAAATTTCTTTTTGAGAGCCAAATTTTTAAAACTTAAACTTCTTCTAACGCCACTTCTTCAAAACAGACTCGCCCAGGCCGCGGTGTTTTGTGGAAGAGCCGCACTCAAGGGGCCAAAGAGCCGCACATGGCTCGCAAGCTGCAGTTTACCGACCACGGTTCTAAGACATCAGGAGGCAAGAAGATACACCTTCATTTTTCTAGATCAAATTAAATCTGACTTAGTCTTATCCCATATGGTTGACAAGAGATCTTACATTAGTAATTTTCAGGAACTTTTCCTCATGGCTGTTTCCCCAGAACTCCAGAGCTTATAAAGTCCAAGAAAACTCTGGAAGGTTCCATCTTTCTCAGCTCATTCAGTCTCTGCTTTTACATCACTCCTTCTATTTCAAGATTCCACAATTGAGTGCTGATCCTTCTATAGGTCAGGTGTCATGTCCTGGGGGAGCTGTGAGATGCTTATCACAGTCTGCGTCCGCAGGTCCTTCTACATCCAGGAATCCTGTTGAAAGGAGAGGTCCTGTCTGTGCTTCTCAAACCCCCCACTCCTTCACCACTATCAGGGAAACAGCTCTTAAGACTCCAAAATACTACCTTTCCTCTTACCTTTTTCACATTTTCTGTCATGAAATCCCTCAACAGGCCTGTCAGAGACTGAAAACTAAAATAAATGCCTAAAAAGGTCAGGCGAAGAATGTCAACGAATAAAGCAAATCTGCTTTAAGAGACAATAGGGTCCATCCAATGTGGCTCAGTGGTTGCGCATTGACCTATGAACCATGAGGTCATGATTTGATTCCTGGTCAAGGCATATGCCCGGATTGTGGGCTCATTCCCAGTGTGGGGTGTGCAGTGGATCAATGATTCACTCTCACCATTGATGGTTCTCTCTTTCTCTCTCCCTTCCTCTCTGAAATCAATTGAGAAGGAGAAGGAAAAAAAAAGACAATAGGAAATAGTGACAACTGAGGCATACTGGAGAGCATAGGCTTTGTTTAAAAAGGAGCAGCAATTAAGGCATTATTAACCAATTGCTGCTGAATTTCCAGATCTTCCGATTTTTTCAAAGGAAGCCTGAAATCTGGATTTTTTTATGTGATAGCTCTTTTTTCTTTATCTAAAAATGTACATTATTAAGGTATATTTTGTGAATCATGTAATTCACAGTATAAAATTCAATAATTTCTAAAGTAAGTGTACCAAGTTGTGCAACGATTACCAAAAATAGTTTTAGAATAACTTCCTCATCCCAATAAGATACCTCATGTCTATTTACTGTTAATATCCCTGCTGTCCCTCCTCTCCAGGCAACTACTATCCCCCTTCCTGTCTCTTTTGCATAGACTTTATGAACATTCCATATAAACGGAATAATATGATATGTGGTCTTTTGTGTATGGCTTCTTTGGCTGAGCACTATGTTTTCAAGGTTCGTCCATGTCTTTGCACGTATCTGCAGTTCATTCCTTTTTATTGCTGAATAGTATTCCATTGTATGGATGTAGCACAATTTATCTATCCATTTACCAGCTGATGGCCATTCCTTCCATTATGCTATTACGAATAATGCTGCTATAAATATTTGTGTGCAAGTCTTTGTGTCCATATATGTTTTCCTTTTTGTTTGTTTTTTTTGGTAGATACCTCTGGGTAGAATTGCGGGTTACATGGTAAATTTGTTTAACTTTTTAAGAAACTGGCACACTATTTCCCAGAGAGGCTGTACAATTTTATTTTATTTTTAACTTATTTTTTTAAATTTTTTTATTTCAGAGAGGAAGGGCATGTGCCCTTGACCTCAACCAAACCCAGGACCCTTCAGTCCATAGGCCAACGCTCTAGCCACTGAGCCAAACGGGCTAAGGCTGTACCATTTTACTTCCCACCAGAAATTACTGAGGGGTCCCATTTCTCTGCATTTTTGCCAACATTTGCTATAGTCTGTCTTTTAATTATAGTCATTCTCCTGGGTGTGAAGTGGTGTCTCATGGTTTTGATTTGTGTTTCCCTAATGGCTAATGATTTTGGATAGATCTTGATTTTTAAATGTTGGCATTCAAATTTTTAAAATGCTCCATATCGGCCCTGTACAGATGGAACAAACCTGTTTAGAACAAAACCCGTTCACCGGCAGGACCTGCCCTTAGGGAACGAGTTTGCACTTCTGACCTAAATTCTGAAAAAACAATTGTCTGTGAACTTTTCCTTTTTGGGGTAAAAGCAGCCTAGACTGCCAGCAAAAATTACTATACAGGGGAAATTTTTCTCACTCTTTTGTAATGAACTCATAGACCAGGAAAAAAAGACATTTTTTAATCTGTATATTCATTGTGCCACTTTTTTCTCCGGTAAACCATCCTGTTATACAGGATTGAATTAGTGCTTTACGTATACGTATTCGTGTCCCACGAATATATACGTAAAGCAGTTAAGAAATTTGCCAAAGGTTAAAGACCAAGGAAGTGGCAGAGATGGACTAAAGCCAGGTCTATCCAGTTTTAAATTCTGTGTTTTCCACATCAAAATGGCAACAGAGTCTGGGATGGAGCTACATGGGGTGAGCCTGGAGCCAGAGGAGTCTGGCTGGATGGATGACAGAGGTAGAGGGAGACATGATGTAGGAGCGAGGGAGAGCAAGGAGCCAAAGAAGTTTCAAGACAAAGGAAGTTGGGAAGAGAGGGTTTTGGGGCGGTGGGATGAAGTGGAAGTGGGAAGAAATTAGGTTTGGGAC
This sequence comes from Nyctalus aviator, assembly GCA_036971965.1. Taxonomy (NCBI): domain Eukaryota; kingdom Metazoa; phylum Chordata; class Mammalia; order Chiroptera; family Vespertilionidae; genus Nyctalus; species Nyctalus aviator. Next base: position 9,152,318 of record CM072937.1, read on the forward strand.
TAATTGCTATTGCAGTGTCTCTCCCATCTAGGTAGAGATGTCTAGTAGACAGTTAAATGTAGGGCTGAAGTGCTGGAGAGATACATTTGGGGACATTCTCTTTATTATTGGCTTCTCATCAAGACTACCATCTTTGTGATGTTAAATTCTGGTGAGCTTCCTGCCCTCCTCTTCTATGGTCCACCGCGGGTTTTTGTCTTTGTTTTTTTTTAATTATGAAAACCCACAGACTTGGTGGCTAATGGGGCTATATTTGTACACAGATGCTCTAAGCATGGGTCACTGCATTCAGCAATGACTTTGGTGGCTCACAAAGCCGAGATTCACACCCTAGAGACATTTTAAAAACACCACTCACATATTTTGTACAGTTCACGCATACTCCATTGCAGGCTGCACTAGGAAGGACAGATCTCTTTATGGAGCCAAGTCACAAGACACCTGGACAAGGGGCAGCTTACCCAGCAGGCAGGTGGGGGAGGGGGTCCAGATGCACTTGGACAAAGGACAATACAGGACCTGATTCGGATTTCCCCAGGAAGGACTCTGCACTTGGCTGCCTTGGAACCTTCTCTGAATTCCACCGGCCTGTCCTTATCTTTTCCTGCCTTGTTTTGTTTATTGCTTTATTCTTTTTTTTTTTTTTTTTTACCAGACTGGAAGTTTCCTAGGCTTAGCCACTTATATCACATCACCCGTAATAAAATGCACCCATATCCAACATGAAGGAACTATCTCTTGCTGTAATTTTTTTTTGTGAAGCGCCTTTATAATTTCATTCTTGTAAAAAATAAACCATTCAGCCGAAACCGGTTTGGCTCAGTGGTAGAGCAGCGGTCTGCAGACTGAAAGGTTCCAGGTTCAATTCCAGTCAAGGGCATGTACATTGGTTGCAGGCACATCCCCGGTAGGGGGTGTGCAAGAGGCAGCTGGTAGATGTTTCTCTCTCATCGACATTTCTAGCTCTCTATCTCTCTCCCTTCCTCTCTGAAAAAATCAATAAAATATGTTTTTAAAAAATAAAATAAATAAACCATTCACTTTATTGTTGTGACTTAAACTTTATTCTATGTATATGTAAGCATTTGAGTCGTGTTGTCGTGGACTCAATTGTGCAGGCATTCCATTAAATGCTTATTCCCTTTGATTTTTTTTTTTTCCAGTTTCCTTATTTTGGAGCCATTTTCTTTTCTTTTCTTTCTTTTTTTTTTTTCAGGTCTCAAACGTTTCTAAGGCTTTTGGGAAGCTCATCAGCCCGATGGTGATTTCACAGCCCCGCAGAACCTCCCCGTAGCTCCTCTCACGGAGGAAATGCCATCTGATGAAAGATGAACGAATGAATGAGGTGAAGGAAGTCCTTCCCCCAAGTCCTCTCTCCCAGGCGGTGCTGGTTTCACCTTCAGGAATCCAAGCCCAGCCTGGAGGCTGGGTGGGAAGGCCCCTCCCCTCGCCAACATCAGAACTGCGGCATCGGCAAAGCTGTCCCGTCAGCGCCCAACAGACCTGGGGAGGTTGCACCGAGAATCCCTCAGCGGCCGGAACGCAGAACACAGTCGGGGACCACCCCTCTATCCCCTCTCCGCAGAGGCAGTGCGCATGGGCAGAGCGGCCCCCCAGCCCGGCCTCTCCTCCCCCACTGCAGGTGAGCCGCGAAGCCGCGGTCCCCACCCCCCGCCCCGCAGCCAGGGTGACGTAAGGCCTCTGGACCGCGCTCCCGCCCCGCCCCGCCCCTGCCGGCAGCGCTGGGGGCCGGTGACTCTGCGGTGGGAGCGGCTCCGCTGCGGGGCACGCCGGCGGCGGCGGCGGCGAGCCCTGTGGGCATCCAGGCGCTCGAGTGGGTGGTCGCGGCGGCCGCACGCCGAGGCGAGGCGCGGCCGGGCGGAGCTCGGCGCTCCTGCGGCGGCGGCACACCTGCCCCGCCGCCCGCACCGCACCGCCGCGGCCCCAGCAGAGCCTGCATCCGCTGCCCCGCGGGATCGCAGGGCGCCCCGGCCAGCCTCAGCTGTCCATCTCTGCCCGAGCCAGCCAATCGCTTGCGACCGCTCCGGCCGCACCTCCCGGAATCTGTGACGGGCGTGCGCCGCAGCCTATGAGGGTGGGGCCTCTGCGGGCGGGGCTGGGCGCGGGAGCCAATGAGCGCGGTTCCAGGTGGGCGGAGGGAGCGGACCTCGAGAAGGTAGCTTCGCTCGCGTTGCTAACGTCTTCCCTTGGAGATGGGCGCGCAAACGGACCAGTGGGTCTGGGGGCGGCGGTGACGGGCGTGGGGCTGGCCCAATGAGGGCGGGGGTGGGAGGGGCAGCCCGGAGCAGCAGTGCTAAAGGAGCCCGGCGGAGGCAGCGGTGGGTTTGGGACTGAGGCGCTGGAGCTGTGGTCGCGGCTCGGAACGTGCGCGCCGGCGCCACCATCTTCGGCTGAAGGTGAGAGGCGCGGCTGTCCGCGGCCGGGGGACGGCGTGTGTGGGGGGGGACGGAAGGACCCCGGGCCGGGCACCCGTTGGCCCTGGACGACCGGAGCGGAGCCGCCGTGGGAGCGGGCGGGGGAAGCTGAGGAGCTCCGGGCAGAGGGGCTTGTGTGCGGGGATCGTAGGTTCCTCGGGGGAAGGACCCGGGGGTAGGGTGACGGGACCCCAGTGGGTGGAGAGCCCCCCCTGGAAGGGCGGGGAATGAGGTCCTGGAGCGGGACACCCCTGCGGGGATCAGGGCCTGGGTGTGCGGGAGGACGACCCCTCGGGGGCTGGGGATGGAGATCTGGGTGTGGGGATGAGGGGAGCTGGGATTCGGTGTGTGGGGTCCGAGTGCCCCGGGGTTGGGGGCCCTGGTGTCCTGGTGGGAGTCTCGCCGGGAGGGGGGGCGTCCCCGAGTCTGTCCGACTCCCTGGAGGGGTGGGGGTCCCGGGCGGGCTGGGAAGCGCGATCCCGGTTGGGGGTGGGGAGATGCTGGACGGGAAGGGCCCCCGGTGGGTTCCTGGGGGTTAGGCCGGGTCGGGCACCCTGGGTGCGGTGAGGGGTCCGCCGGGGGTTCGGCCGGCGGCCGGAGCGCCCGGGACCCAGGGGTCGGAGGGGCCGGAGGCAGGGGCTCGGCGCGGCCGGGGGAGCGCGGGGCGGCGGAGGGTCGGAGGAGCCGGGAAGGTCGGGCTCCGCGGCTCCCGGGCGGGAAGGCGGGAGGGGCGTCCTACAACGTGCTCTGCAGCCCGCGGGGGCCCGGGTGGGCGCGGGCGAGGCCCGGCGGTTTGGGGGTGGGGTGGGGGGCGGCGAGGCGGGAAATGTGGCGGCGGGGGCGCGCTGCAGCAGGGCGGCCGGGGGGAGGGTCAGCCCTCGCTTCGGGATCCCTTTATTGTGTGAGGGATCTGGGGAATGGCTCGCCGCAGAGCCTTCCCGGCCTTGTGCATCTGGGGGTCACTCCCGGATCCCATAAAATCAGCCTGGAATGGGGTCAGAGGGAAGTGGGAGCCGCGGAGTCCCGGCGGGTTGCGGGCTTTGTGGGCCTGCGGTGGGCGGATGCGGCCCGGGGACCTCGGAGGCCCCCCGGCCGGCCTTCCCCGGGAACCGGGGCCTTAGGAAGGAGAGGTCGGCGACTCGGTGGGTCTGAGTTCGGCCAGGGAGGTTTGGGCACCGCGGCCTCTGCCGATGGCCTCTGCCTATGACCGTTATCTGTTTCTCGGGGCCTCTGCAGCTAGCGAGCTCCCTTCAAGATCACTGCGGTTGGTGGAAGGGGGTGGGGTGGGTGGGGTAGGGGGAAGCAGGCGGGGTAGATCCAGACTGCAAATGAAACAAAGACTGCTGTTTTCGCTGAATAATATAATACCAAATATAATACTTTGGCTTTGCTGAGATTTTTGGTTTTTTTAGCATTGAAACTGAGGATTCTTTGAGTCTCGGGCTCAATGATTCTTGATAGTATTCACTCTGGAAAACTTTAACCTATTTATTGTTTTATTTCCTCCATCGATCCGTCCTGATTAATTATTTTTTTTTTAGTCCCGTGCTTTTGGTGCTGATGTATGCCCTGTCTGTCTCAGATTCTGGAAAAGGGGCCATTTTATGCTTCTCCATACTTCTGCATCTTACAGTCAGTTCTTCCCCGTTCTTATCTGGGGAAAGCATATGGTGTCATTGTGCGATAGGGCACAAGCTTTTACAGCAAAGGGATGTGACCCGACAGCCTGGCTTTTTATTTGGGCTCCTTGGGGAAATCATTACAATGAAGACAGACTGGATGGAAGGTGAGATGGAGGAAATTTTGAAGGGCATGGCGTAGGTACGGTGAAAGACTATATGCGACTGTGGCTTATGTACTTTCTCATCCTATAGAAATTAAAATTCCTGCTGCTGGTTCACATTGCAGAAATATGTAACACAAATATTATCTGAGAGATGGTGCAGGCCATGGTGCCCTTTCGCGTTTGGTTTGTGCTCATTTGATTAAGCAGAATATTGATAAATTAATAGACTAGCAGGTCTCTGTAGTGCAAGTGACCTCAGCGGGTGGTGTTACACAAATTGGGACAATTTCTGTTTTAGTGTATCCGTCATAAAGGGGTGCACTATCATGGAAAATTTATCCATTTTTGTTTGGCTGTGTGTGAAAGATATTCATAAAATTTAACTGTTTTCTTGTATCCATACTTTGCTACGTGCTGGACGGCAGTTGAGAAATGTTCCTGGTGGCATTTTATTGGAAGTCAAAAATGGTCCGGTGGGAGGGAGCCCAGGAGTGTGTGTCCTAAAACCAATGACGGCCATTGGGGTTCATTCATACACATATAAATGATTCAACTATAATTAAGCAGTTATTTCAAATGACACCAAGAATCTTTGTGTCTCCTGCAAAGAGGTTCCTATTTATTCATTTTTCCACTAAGTATAGTTGTGGGGTTTTTTTTTATAAAATAGAAAGCATTTCCTAGGTTGTGCCGGTGTGTTTATTGGCCGAGCCTGTACTCTTGAAGCCATAATCGATAGGGTTTTTATTTAGTAGAGAGGCAGTCTATAGTGCACATCATGCCCTTCAAAATTCCCTCCCTCTCCCCTTCCACTGTTGTGGAATGAACTCAGGAGCTGAACTCTGGGTTTGCGCCCAGCCCTGCTATTTGTTGGCTGGTTTTTGGCTTTCTCTGTGCCTCAGGTTCCTCATCTGTATAATGAAGATATAAATAGTGCCTACTTCATAGGGCTTTGTGAGGATTAAGAGTTGATATATGTAAACTGCTTAGAATAGTGTCTGGCCATAATTAGTGATATATAACAACAGCGTTTGCTATTTTAAATATTGTGATATTATCCTTTCCACACGACAAAGCATTTGGGAGTGGTTCACTTTAAATACCAGTATTATCAAGATTGGGTCCCAAATGTACAATGGAATGAAAACAAACACAACATATTTGGCAATCACAAATGAAGAATTAAAATGAACAACAACAAAAATCTTCAGTGGCCTAATGAACACTAGCAATTAAAGATTGATTTGAGTACCTACTACCTGCTAAGCTCTCTTGGCCAATGCACAAGAGGGCAAGAAAAATGCCAGAAGAGCAGCACAAAATGTTAGGTGGAGGAGAAGGATTCAGTTGCCAGATTGACCTGAAAAGAACTTCTGAAAGGGTGGCATTTGGGCCAGGATTTGAAGGATGGTAGGTTTTTGGTTGTGGAGGAGAAATAAGGGTAGGACCACTCATGTACTGTTTGATCAGTAGGTATAGATTACCTCCTTGGATCCAGGACTAGTCTGAGTGCTTACCATACAGTAAGAAATAGGAAATGTCCTGACAGTGTTTAGTTGTAGAAAACTCTGGAAAAGTAAAAATTTGTAATCCCACTTCCCAGTGAAGACCCATGAATAGTCACTCCCTTTGTTTTAAAGTGTGTGTGTGTGTGTGTGTGTATGTGTGTGTATGTGTATATATATATATATATATATATATATATATACAATTTCCACCCACAAAACAAGGAACATTTTGTAATTACACTTTTGTGCACTTTTGTGATGTATTGAGTTTTTTGTTTTGTTTTGTTAATTCTCACTTGAGACTATTTTTCCATTGCTTTTAGATAGAGTGGAAGGTAGGGAGTTGGGGGAGAGAAACATTGATGTGAGTCTCATCAATAGGTTGCTTCCCTATGCTGAGGATTGAACCTACAACCCACGTATGTGCCCTGACTGGGAATCAAACCTGTGACCCTTCAATGTGTGGGCTGATGCTCTAATCATTTAGCTATATCGGTAGGAACTATTATAAGCACTTCCCTATACAAAAAAAGTACTAATAAATTTAAGATGTAGAATTCGATAAAATAATTTTTAAATACATAATTTACTTTGAGAAAAATAACCTGCTGTAGAAATGATCAGTTATTCTAATTTATAGTAAAATCTTTAAGCATACCCAAGGTAAAAGTAAAGAAATGCGTGTGTGCCAATTGGCAGCAAGACAGTTTCCCAAGTATTATATGGGACATACAGTTAATACCTAAAAAGAATATTAATAATAATTTGTCATATTTTGTTGTAGTTGGGTATTTTTGCCTTGGATAGACTGTCCTTGAATCAGAGTGTGTGTCTGATTGTCTCTTAATTTCATCTGGGCTAAGTCCCACTTCAAAGACATGCCTCCTCCTTACAGTGTTTAGTATAGAAGCTGGGAAGCCAGAATATTTGTTAATGATCTTATAGAGTAGTCCCTAGAGGTAATGGTCTTTTGAAGCTATTCTTTTAAAATAAATAAGTATATATTATTGATTTCAGAGAGGAAGGGAGAGGGAAAGAGAGATAGAAACATCAGTGATGAAAATCATTGGTCGACTGCTTCCTGCACACCTACTGAGGATTGATCCCATAACCCAGCCATGTGCCTTTGACCAGAATCAAACTGGGGACCCTTCAGACTGCAGGCTGATGCTCTATCCACTGAGCCAAACCAGCTAAGGTTGAAACCATTCTTTAGATTGTACATGTGTCCATAAATATTTCCTGTAAGAAGGCAAATGCTAATTAAAAAACATGTTAGCTAATAATTTAATAAAAAAAGAAAAGAAATAAAAATTTAAAAAAACATGATAGCAATTTTATTAATAGAAGTCTTAATGTTACATGCTTTGTGACTTCTTTTATTTTGTGATTTTTTTTTTTTTGTCCATGTCTATTATCCTTAAAACATTAACGTAGTCTTTAAATCTCAGTATGAATTAGTACGGAACATTGGTTTTCAACTTTGTTTTGTTTTTACCTCAAATACCTGTTAGTAACAGTGGCTTACCATGGCAGCCAGAGAACTTTGGAGCAATGATTCTCAAAGTGTGGTCCAGGATCAGCAGCATTAGCATCATCTGGAATTTGTTGCAAATGCAAGTTCCGCCGAAACCGGTTTGGCTCAGCGGTAGAGCTTCGGTCTGCGGACGGAAAGGTCCCAGGTTCGATTCTGGTCAAGGGCATGTACATTGGTTGCTGGCACATCCCCGGTAGGGGGTGTGCAAGAGGCAGCTGGTATATGTTTCTCTCTCATCGATGTTTCTAGCTCTCTATCTCTTTCCCTTCCTCTCTATAAAAAATCAATAAAATATATTAAAAAACAAACAAACAAACAAAACAAAAAAACAATCTCCTTAAAGACTTAAAAATTTTTTTTTTAAATGCAAGTTCCTAGGCTCCGCCCCAGATTTAACTAAATCAGAAACTCTGGGGATGCGGCCGGGCAGTGTGTGGGTGCTGCCAGTGCACATGCCAAAGTTTGAGGACCATGCATGGATGTTCGTGATGCATTATTACTTTGGAACAAATAATTTCTGAAGAATCTTAGCTATTTGATTCTAGTAAATTCTCAATAGCAGTGAAAGGGGTAGTATCTGCACCCACTATCAGTGATTAATTTTTTAGGACACAGGATCTGAAGGAAGCTGTGAGTGTTTGTTCTCTCTTTAGAAAAGCATACATACATGTATAAAATGAGTGTGTAACTTTTTTATACCATTTCAGCTTGAAATTTGTCTATGGAATCAAGGTTAAGAACCTCTTTAACAACTTTGGACTGTTTTATGGTTAATCTTTTAGCCTTCTAACCTGCCTATAAAGAATCCCCATCACTTGGGGGGCTGGGAGAAGTTGGAAAGATTTGATAAAGCTAGAGTAGGTACTCAGTTGGCTTCTGTATTGATTTGGATGAAGTCATGGATGGCATCCTTGCTTATGAAATTTGTTAACCACCTGGAACTTGGAGTAATAACAAAAGTGTTTAATGATGGTGCTGGATTCCAAAAAGATGTTGTAAAGGAGATAAGTGAGTCTCATCAGAAAGGTGAGTGGTGAATGTAAAATCTTGTCGTTTGATCCAAGAAGCCAAGTGCACAAGTATAGGAGGGGAGGTAACTTAGAGCAGCATGTATGGAGGTTTGGCTGACAGCTCATTCTGAGCCAACAGTGAATGAGGACAGATACACTGATTAGGTCTTCAAATACATGAACAACTCTCCCTAGTGTGGCCCTACAGTTCCTTTTCCTTTGGTGCTGGTGGAACTGTAGGTGGAATAGTATGTTTGCTTCTGGTCACGCTCTCTAAAGGGACGCACGTGGAGTCTGTTTGGAGGCAAGAGTCAGGGTGGTGGAATGAGTCTTGATGAACGATGGAATGCTGAAGAGGAGCGGAGGGAGTAGGAGCAGCTGCAGGAATGGGAGTGGAGACCTGAATAGCTACCGTCACATACTTGAAAGGCTGTCATGTGAAGCCGCATCACGTTTTTCCTCTGTGGCCTTACTCGATCACATTAAGACCACATTGACATAGACGAGCTATAGGGAAACTGACTTGGTGTATTTATAAGGAAGAACTTTGAGTCTGTTGTCTGAGGATGGAATGGGAGGCTTGTTTTAGACCTGATGCTTTCTCTTCTGTCATCCCTCATGTGTTCTGTAGCTATATCCTGGTGGTTAAACAAATTCTGGTGCCTCTCCATGGGCTTTTTATTATGAATTTTTGTTTTCTTCCTCTTTATTCTCCTTTCCTTTGTTAATTCTGTTTAATTTGTGATGAGGGTGAAAGAGGAGATGAAGAGGGGGAATAGTCAAACTAGAACTTTGCTTTTCCCTTCTGCTTGTTTTCCAGCCCTCGGTCACTAAGGGCATGTCTTGAGTGGTCTTCAGACAACCAGGGTCTAATTTGTGGTCACCCCTGAAATTTACCTTGGAAACTAAATTAATATGGCCATAAAGAGAATACCCCTGATTTTTAACTCAAAGTTTATGCTTTCTGTTTACCAAAGGAGTAAAATTTGTGAATTCTATATATAAATATAAATAATTTTATATATGTGTGTGTTTATTGAGAGGTGGGAGAGAGGGAGAAAGAGAGAGAGAAACATCAATGGGAGAGAAACATTGGCCAGCTGCCTCCTGCATGCCCCCTGCTGGGGATCAAACTCACAACTTGGGCGTGTGCCCTGACTGGGAAGTGAACTGGCGCCCTTTCCGTGTACAGGATGATGCTCAAACAACTGAGCCAACATCATCCAGGGCTCATTTTATATTGTGAAGCATCTAACTTTATCCTCCTCCTCTTTTCATAGAGGCGATTGCTCTTGGATCCTTCTGTTTACAATGGCACAGAGAAGCGGACTTGAAGATCCAGAGAGGTATCTCTTTGTGGACAGGGCTGTCATCTACAACCCTGCCACACAGGCTGATTGGACGGCGAAAAAGCTGGTGTGGATTCCATCCGAACGCCATGGTTTTGAGGCAGCTAGCATCAAAGAAGAGCGGGGAGATGAAGTTATGGTGGAGTTGGCAGAGAATGGAAAGAAAGCAATGGTCAACAAAGATGATATTCAGAAGATGAACCCACCTAAGTTTTCCAAGGTGGAGGATATGGCAGAATTGACGTGCTTGAATGAAGCTTCTGTTTTACATAATCTGAAGGATCGTTACTATTCAGGTCTTATCTATGTAAGTATTCCCTCTAAATAATCACGTGAAGTGTGCTGACTGGGGATTAATGTAAATTATACATACTGTCAGAATCAAATGAGAGTGTGGACTATTCACACACTCTGTTTAACATTGTTATTTCTAGTAAAGATAGTCTCTTGCTTATCCTAAGGCTTGCTTTGCTTTAAATTTTTTTTTTTAATGAAATATACTGGGTGGTATGTGAAGACTTTTGTGGTAGTGCTCTGGAATAGTAGGATCCAGACAGCAAATTAGTAGGAAATGCTGTGTAAACCCAGAATTGTAAAGTGGAGGGGTGCAAGCTTAGACGTTTCAGTGAAGAGCAAGAACCAGTTCACTGGGTGCAGGGAAATGGGGAAGATGAGACTGAGGTTTTTAAGAGGAAACAGTTCAGGGTGAGATTGAGGCTGGGGTTGTCCTGTGGTTAGCAGTTGACACATACAGATGTTGTAGTCACTGACCATATAAAAGTCATTGAAAATAATAAGGGGTCAGGAAGAGGGAAAATGCAAGCCAGGGCCTGAAAAAAAATCTAGAATGACAAAACAGGTTTGAAGGGATGGTAGATGGAGTTGGCAAAGATTTAAAGAAGGTGGTATAGATAGAACTTAGATTTAGAATGAAGAGAAGGAGACAGAAAAGTTGACATTGTAATTGTCTGGATTTGGAAAAGAATTTTATGCAAAAGTGTGATACTGAAGCTCGTTCACAATTCAGAACTTCAACAAATCAGAACGATCTCCACCATAGGAATCATTTATTTGGTGAATATGTACTGAGCACCTCCTGCCGGGGAGAGTGTGGTGGTCAGGACAGGTTCCTGCCTCCGTGATACATCTTCTAAGGAAATGAAATGGGAGAGAGTAAGTAGGAGGCTTTCCCCAGCAGGTCAGTAAAACACTCTGAGAAGGTAGCATTTGAGCTAGAATCTGACTGATAGGAGGGAGCTAGCCATGGGAAAAATCTGAGAAATGAATAGCTCATTCATGACCTTTGCCAAAGAAATTTCAATGAAGCCCGAAGGTCTCTCTCTTATTCCCGCCCCCCCACTCCCACTCACCTCTGCTGTGAGGTAGGGTGGGTGGGGAGGAGAGAATAACAGAATATGTATAGTGACCACATTTTTGGCTATGTGGTTTTGCCATATTTTTTTTTAAACCTTTATTATTGAAAGCATTGCATATCTCCCCCTTTTTCCCCGCATTGACCCCCTCCAACCCATCCCATACCCCTGCCCCACCCTATTGTCTGTGTCCATGGGTTATGCTTAAATATGCATACAAGTTCTTTGGTTGATCACCTCCCACCTACCCACCCTCTCCCGCCTTCCCTCCAAGATTCCACAGTCTGTTCCATGCTTCCATGTTTCTGGATCCACTCTGTTTATCAGTTTATTTTGTTAATTAGATTCCACATATAAGTGAGATCATGTGATACTTGTCTTTATGTGACTGGCTTATTTCATTTAGCATAGTGTTCTCCAGGTCCCTCCATGCTGTCTTACAGGATAAGAGATCCTTCTTTGTTACTGCTGATAGTATTTCATGGTATAAATGTACCACAGCTTTCTATCCACTGTCTCTGATGGGCACTTGGCTGTTTCCAGATCTTAGCTATTGTAAATTGCGTTGCTATGAACATAGGGGTACATTCTTTCTGATTGGTGTTTCGGGTTTCTTAGGATATAATCTTGGAAGTGGGATCACTGGGTCAAATGACAGTTCCATAATTAATTTTTTGAGAAATTCCATACTGTTTTCCATAATGGCTGCACTAGTCTGCATTCCCACCAGCAGTGTAAGCAGGTCCCCTTTTCTCTACATCCTTGCCAACACTTGTCATTCATTGATTTGTTGATGGTAGCCATTCTGACAGGTGTGAGGTGGTACCTCATTGTTGTTTTAATTTGCATCTCTCTGATGATCAGTGACTTTGAGCATTTTTTCATGTCCACTTTGGGGAAGTGTCTATTGAGGTCCTTGGCCCATTTTTTAATTGGGTTGTTTGTCTTCCTGGTGTTGCCACATTTGTAGACTTATCTAAGTCTGTGAAGGCAGGAGAGACTGACCACTGTGTGTCTCCACTGCTGGCACAGCTCCTTTCTCTTCTCTCTCTTGTCAAACAAGTCAAAAGGGTCTGGAGTGAAGGAGAGGAGAAACATGGAAAACTAAGAGATTGTGGTCAGATCGTAATGTTGAGCAAAGATTTGAGCTGTGGGTCAATTTTGGATGGTGTCTGGTGCAGTGACTTGCGAAAGGCTGGAAGTGTGACGACACAACCAAAACGTTGTGGAATGGAGCCAGAGTCGCTCTGCCAGTCTTCACTTCGCTCCCCACTTGGGGCCCTATAGGTTCCTGCAACCAGGAGAGAGGAGGGAACTAGAAAAGAGAAAGATTATGGAATAAAGAGAAGGGGTGAAAGAAAAGACATTTTATTTGTAGCCATGCTTTATAACACTCCCACAACTTTTCAAGTATCTTTTATTGTGTTTGAGTTTTCCCCACTCAACTCAGGTATAAGCTGAGGGACTGTCCAAGTTTCCTTTCAAACCATGATCCCCTTGGTCTTTAAAAAAGGGAAATCTGAGGGTGTGTGTGTGTGTGTGTGTGTGTGTTTAAAGATTTAAGGTCTCAGAAGTGGGGGTTTGGGAGGATCTTGTCCATAATTTTCAATAAGTTGTTTATTCACAGGTTTAGTTTCCTTATATTTTCTTTGTATTTAATCTCCCTGACATACAACTTCTCATCCAATATTAATTTTTTCCCCCAGTAAAGCCATTTAAAAACTGGGACTGTATCCCCTGGTACTGTTTTAGCTCACCTCGCACAGTCTGTTCTGTAGTATTTGTATTATTTAGTTCTAAATATTTTCTAATTTCTATTATGATTTCTGATTTAACCTATGAACCTTTTAAAAGTATACTTTTAAAACTTCTAAATGTTGATTTTTAAGTTATCTTTTTATTATTTATTTTTATAATATATTTTTATTGATTTCAGAGAGGAAGGGAGAGGGAGAGAAACATCAATGATGAGAAAGAATCATTGATTGGCTGCCTCCTGCATCCCCCTACTGGTGATCAAGCCTGCAACCTGGGCATTTGCCCTTGACCAGAATCAAATCCGGGACCCTTCAGTTCACAGGCAGGTGCTCTATCCACTGAGCCAAACCAGCTAGGGCTATCTTTTTATTATTTTTAAATTAATTGCATTGCAGTCAAAGAATATAGTCCATATAATACATTCTTTGTTTTTTCTGAGTCTTGCTTTATATAGATATTGACAGTTCTATATGTATAAGAAGGTATATTCTTCAGTGTTGGTTTTATTGAAGGTCTATTCTGTCTGTATATGACTAAGATTTTTAATTAGTGAAATCTTCTATAGCCTTATTTTTGTTTGCTTGGTCTATCAATTACTGAGAAGTATCTTAAAATCTCTGTGTTTTATCAACAAAGTATACATTCCTAAATAATATAATTATATAGTTGAGTTTTGCCTGTTTGTGAATGAATCTTACGTAGCCTTTTCGGCCTCTTTTTATTATTTATTTATTTTTATATAAAATAAATAAAAAATAATATATATTATTTATTTTTATTATATAAATAATAATAATATACATTATTTTTTAATTTTTTTATTTTTACTCAGCATTACCTTTTAAAGATCATCCATATTGCTTTGTGTTGGAATAATTTGGTAGTTCTCAAATTGTGGTCTATGGACTCCAAGGGTTTTTCCCAAGACTTTCCCAGGACCCTTGTGTCAAAACTATCTTCATGATCATTTGCCCTTTTCACTGTTGACATTGGTAGTGATGTCAACAGTGAAAAGACAATGGTAGGAAAATCCGTTAACACGTTATCATGAATAAAGGCGGTGACCCCAAACTGTATCTAGTGGTCATTTTAATTCAGTTTCACTCAAGAATGTCTTTGATAGTGCTCTCCCTCCTGGGAGCACGCCATGCCTTCCCTCTCAGGCATGCACCTCTTAAATTCTAGGGTGCAGGGGAGACTTGCAACCAGGAGAGCAATGGACAGCCCTGCTTGACCTCAGGCTAACCCCCCAACCTGTCTCCAAGGCCCCCTTTCTCTGACTTTCCAGAGCTGACAGCTACCCCGCATCTGCCCATTGGAGACCCAGAGCAGCCCCGTCTAGGCTCTCCTGTTGCTTCTACCCTAAGCCCTTCCTTGTTTCATTGTCCCCAGCCTTCATAAAATAAAATAATAATAAAAGAAGAATGTCTTTGATAAAGCAGATAAATTACTGGTTTTATTAATTCTCAACCCTTGTGTCCATGTCTTTTGAATATTTCATATGATGAAATGGTAAGTATGTATAAAGCACTTCTGTGTGTGTTGAACTATGGTGGTTGCCCTGAAGAAAAGCATGTCATTATTTAAGTTGCAGACTAAATTTGCTACTTTTAAAATGATTAGAATACCATTTTTATTTTATAGAGTAGCTGATAGATAAACTATGGTTACTTCCACTTCAGTGTTGGGCAGATATTTTCTTAGGAATAAAGTGAGCCTGTCACTTCAAAGAAAATAACTGATGGTATTTGTTGCCAATGATAAAATTTGAGTTTTCACATGAAAATTAAAATTTGGAGCCAAGACCGGTTTGGCTCAATGGATAGAGCGTCGGCTTGGGGACTGAAGGGTCCCGGGTTCGATTCCAGTCAAGGGCATGTACCTTGGTTGCGGGCATATCCCCAGTAGGGGATGTGCAAGAGGCAGCTGATTGATGACTCTCTCTCATCGATGTTTCTAGCTCTCTATCTCTCTCCCTTCCTCTCTGTACAAAATCAATAAAATATATTTAAAAAAACAATTTGGAGAAACTCGTGTCTACCACTGTGAACTCGAGAGCATTACTTACCCTTTCTGATTCGATAGACAAATGTGATTATGACATAGAGGTGCAATGCCATCAATGGGAAGTCTTACATAATTCAGTGAGCCAATGTTTTACAAGTGATGTGTATAGATGCTACAAAATCATGCATAGGTAATAGCTTTCATTCAACATGCATGATAAGACATTGGATTTCAATGAAAACAGTATGAAAAGTTCATTGATAGGGTTTCAGAAGGTACATTGCCTCTGATCTTTAAGAAATTATCACTTGTTGAGTTCTGGTGTCAAAGAAGAATACCCACAATTACTTGAAAAGAGTGTAAAACTACTTCTTCCATCCCAACTATATATTTTGTGTAAGGCTGATTTTCTTCATACTTCAACAAAAAAAAAAACATACATATATATCTCACCACAGATTAAATGTAGAAACAGATATGAAAATTGTGTTTCCTATTAAGGCAGATAAGATTTGCAAAAATATGAAACAGTGTCAGCCTTTTTACTTCTTAGAAACCTTAGAAACCATCTTAACTTTATAAATGTTAGTTATATTAACACATATTCATTGTTATTTAAAATGAATACATGTACATTTTAAAAACAGTTATATAAGACAAAAGATCTTTGTAGTCATTTTCTAAGAGTATAAAAGGGCCCTGGAATAAAAAAGTTTGAATATTTTGTTCATTTTTGTTTGAATGTAATATTCCATTTCAGATCTTTGACCCTTTTTTTCAATCCAAATGTTTTTGGACATTTGTTTTTTCCAGTTTTGAAACTGGAACATTTTTTTCAATCCAAATGTTTTTAAACATTGATTGCTTCAGTGAACAGCTTTGAACATGTAACTAGTGCACATAAGCATGCTTTTCTGTAAGGTATAGAACTAGCAGTGGGATTCCTGTATGAGAGAATATGCATATTTTTTAACTCATATCTTGAGCTTTCTTAGATAATGCCTGATTTAGTCAGAGTCTAGCAGGAAGCAGAAGGCCCTCAAACTAGGTATTTTGAGAGTTTACTAAGGGGATGATTTAGAAACACATGGATAGAGTTTAGAAAACGTGCTAGTTGTACAACATCCAGCTGTAGTGATGGCTGAGAGCCCCTGATACAGCTTGATGTCTAAAGAAGCAACAGGAAAGAACTTTACCTCAACTGTGAGAGGATAGTTGTATGAAAAGGGCTTCCTGATAGGAATTGTCCCTAAAGAGGGATGCCCATAACTCATGACAACTAGCAGGGAAGATCCTGGGGGATAAATTACCTGTCCTTACCCCCTCCCATCCTCAGTCTCCTGCTAATGTCTCCCATGGGTTGAACTCAGTTTGAAGTCAGAGGAGAGAGGAGTTTGATTTATACATATAACTAGAGGCCTGGTGCACGAAATTCTTGCACTTGGGGGAGGTCCCTCAGCCTGGCCTGTGCCTTCTCACAGTCTGGGAGCCCTTGGGGAGTGGGCCAAAGCTGGCAGGTAGACATCCTTAGCGCTGCTGCGGAGGTGGGAGAGGCTCCCGCCACCACCACTGGGCTTGCCAGCCGTGAGCCCGGCTTCTCGGTGAGCGGTGCTCCCTCTGTGGGAGCACACTGACCATCAGTGTGTATCATAGTGACTGGTCGTTCTGAAGTTTGTTCAATTTGCATATTAGCCTTTTATTATATAGATTTTATGTTTAGATTTTTAAATTTATTTTTAGAGAGAGAGGAAGGAAGAGGAAGAGGCAGAGAAACAATAATGTGAGAGTGAAACATAAATTGGCTGCCCCCTGCATCTGCCCTATGAGAGGATCAAGCCAAAACCTGGGCATGTGCCCTGACCAGGAGGTGAATTGACAACCCTTTCATGCTTCTTTTGTGCACAGGACGATGCCCAGCCAAGTTGAGTCACACTAACCAGGGCAATTATATTTATTTTTTTATTTTTTTAGGTTAGCCTCAGATCCATTTGGAATTGAATTTTGTGGACAGTTTAAGATTGATATTTTCCCCCCAAATGGCTCTCCAACTGACCAGTGTTGTTTACTGAAACAGTCCTTCTCACTGCTCTGAAGTGCCACCTTTGTTATAAACCAGGTGTTCATGAATTTGTTGACTCCTTAGTATGTTTCATGGGTCTGTGTGCCTGCCTATGAGCCAATAGATATTGTCTTGATTATTATAGCTTTGTGTGTGTGCATACACACACACTCACACATGCCTTATTGGAAATTTGGGATTTGTTGATTCTATAGGTCAATTTAGAGGAGAAATGAGATCTTTATAGTATTTGTCTTGTAGTTTATGGGTATACCTATTTATTTATTTTTTAATTTTTTCTCAATATATTTTATTTCCTTTGTAGAGACCATGTACATCTTTTGTTGAATTTATTTTTGTGTCTTTGATTTTCAGGTGCTATTTTAAAATGGTGTCCTAAATATTGCTTTTTAATTGTTACCATTTATGTACAAATATAGTTGCTATGTTTTTTACAATTAATTTTTGTATATTGACCTTATAATCATTAACCTTAGTAAGTTTAATTATTAATTATAATAGTTCAGCTGTATATTCTTTTGGATTTTCTATGAATACACTCAGTGTTGTCTGCAAATACTGACAGTTTCCTTTCCAATTCTTATGTAGTTCTTTTGTCGACAAAAGTAAGTTGAAACCTATAGATAAGTTTTATAAAAGTTTGAGCCAAAAAATTAAGGACCAACTCACAATAAAAATCTCAAAGGAGTGAGTAAATGCTCCGGAGAATGACACTTTTGCACTTCTTTTTTCTATTTTAGAATCGAAGGAGAAGACTGCATGCAATCCATTAGTAGTAGATTGAAGAGGTGGGAGAAAGCAAGGGGGAGGTGTCTCTAGGATTGAATGAAAAGCAAAGTGGAGAGATACATACTTGTTTTACATCAGTGGGTACAGGATAGTTGACATTTAACTTTTACAGTAAATAGAGACGGTACTGACAACAAGAAAATGAGCTTTGGGGATTGCCCTGTGAAGGTGGATGGTTAATGCCTCTGAAAGGTCTGGAAAAGATGGTTACTAATATTCCAAGGGTATGTTATCTTAGATGCACAAAAACAATGGACAGGGCTCCCTTAAGGTAAAGATTGACCTTTTATTAAAGAATCTATGACTATGTCTCATGACCTGCCTAGTTAGGAAATTTATGATCAGATCATCCTATGTGATTAGGTTACATGGTCACTGAGCTTGTCAGGCTTGCTACAAAGCCCCTCTCCCATTCGCAATTTAACTTGCTTTATTGCGCTGTCCAGGATCTTCATTCAGTAAGTGTATGTTAAATAGAAGTAATGATTGGAGGCATCTTTATATCATTCCTATCTCAGAGGGAAAGCTTTGAGCATTTCATCATTAAGAATGATGTTTGCAATGGAATATTACTCAGCCGTTAAAAAAGGAAGGAACTTTTGCTATTTGGGACAATATGGATGGATCTAGATGATATTAGGAAATAAGTCAGACAGAGAAAGACAAATACCATATGATTTCACTTACTTATAGAATCTAAAAAAAAACTAATAGAGAACTTATGGGTTAGAGAGATAGGTGAAAAAGGTGAAAGCGAGTAAGAACTACAATTTTCCAGTTATAAAAATAGTCACAGGGATATAAAGAACAATATAGGGAATATAGTGATAATACTGTAATAATTGTACTAGACTTTTCAGGATCATTGCTTTATAAGCTATATAAATGTTTAATCACTGTGTTGTATGTCTGAAACTAATATATTGTACACCAACTGTAATTGAAAATTAAACTCAAAATCTTCTTTTAAAGAATGATTTTTGCTTTGAATATTCCTTTATAAGATTAAAGGGGGTTTCATTCTACTCTTAGTTTTTATCCTGCATGGATGACAGTGTGATTTTTCTGATTATGTTGTTACTAGAGGCCCAGTGCATGAATTCGTGCATAGGTGGGGTCCAGCCGGCTCCTCCTGATGGGGACCCATTAGGCCGGGCCAGCAGGGAGGAGGAGCCACGGGCAGTTGGCTGTCTGGCCCCACCCCCAGTCAGAGTTTTGGAGGCTGATTGGGGATGGGGCTGGCCAGGAGGAGGGCCACAGGCTGTTGGCTAGCCAGCCCCTCCCCCGATTGGGGTGTTGGGGGCTAATTAGGGGTGGAGCTGGCTAGGAGGAGGGGCTGTGGGCAGTTGGCTGGCAGGCTCCACCCCTAATTGGGGTGTTTGGGGCAATCAGGAGCCAGGCTTGCTGAGTGCAGGGGAGAGAGGGGGGTGGAGCTGACCAGGGCCCGGATCAGGCTAGCTGGCTGCCGCAGTGCTCCTTATAGCCACAGGTCAATCTGGTCATTCTGCCTTGGGGCTTTTATCTATATAGATTGTTGTGAATTTTATATACAGCGTGTTCCCAAAAAATGTATACACACACTTGGAATTATTATAAACGCAGTGTTTATTAAAATACATTTCATTTTCTAATTTGAGCTATCAGCTATTAAAGTGTGTATATACTTTTTTGGGACACCCTGTATTTCTGTAAATGAGACTGACTTAAAGATTTCCTTTCTTGCAGTGTCTGTCCTATTTTGCTGTCAAGATTATGTGGGCTTTATAAAGTGAATTGAGTAATATTTTATGTTTGTGTGTTCTCTGAAAGAGCTTGGATATGATTGATGTTATTTCTTTTCAAAGTAACAACATAGTTTTCTTTGTGGGAATGTTTTTCTTTCATAAATGTAGGACTTTTCAGATTTTAAATTTCTTGTATCGGTTTTGATATTTTTTTCTACGAATTTGTCTATTTTGCCTAAATTTTCAAATTTATTGGCATAAAGTTGTTCATAATACCCTTATTTCTGTAGGATTTGTAGTGATGTTCACTTTCATTCCTGATACTAAAATTTGTTCTACCCCTTTTTTTTTAAATTATGGTCATCAGAGATTTATCAGTATTACTAGTCTTTTCAAAGAACAGACTTATGACTTTTTTGATCCTCTCTTTCCTCTCTCCCTCCCTTCCTTTCTTCCTTCCTTCATCTACCCACCTTATTCTTTACCTATCTATCTACCTTCACACATTTGGGTGTTTGTTTGTTTTTTCTTCAATCATCTGCACATGATGTTTTGGTCAGTGATGGAGTGTGTGTATATATATATATGACATATATATATGACAGTGGTCTCATAAGATTACAATTATAATGGAACTGAAAATTCCTATTACCCAGTGAGATGGTAATGTGTAATGTGCAATTAAGTTCACAGATACTTACCATTGCATCACAGTTGCCTGAGTATTCAGTACAGTAACAAGGTGCACAGGTCTGCATCCTAGCAGCTTATAGGGCAGCAGGGTTTGACACCGCAAAACATGTGCCTTTGGCATAAGGATTATTTCAGGCTAATTTTAAGAAGCGGTAAATATGGGAGAAGCTCTGAAAAACCAAGTGGAAGTTGCCCTTTGTAAAGATAACAAATTTGTAGGGGGAACCTCCATTAATAAGGGTGCCTCCCTCCTGTACCAGGTAGGGAGGGATGACCTTATTTCTGGAAACTCTTATCAGTTCAGATTTATATCTGCAGAACGACCTTACCCTGTGTGCTGTGTTTTTTCCTGGTAACCTCCCATAACTGACTTGCCCCACCCGAATATCCTTTCTTTTCATGTGAGGATATTTTCCCATTGATCTTTAGAGAGAATGGGAGAGAGAGGGAAAGACAGAGAGAAACATGGATGTGATAGAAACACATCCATTGGTTGCCTCCTGCATAAGCCCCAACCAGGGCCCAGGCCAAGAAGGAGCCCTTGACCGGAATTGAATCCAGGACCTTTGGTCCGAAGGCTGATGCTCTCTTCACTGAGCCAAGCTGGCTAGGGCGTCCTCTTGCTTTCAGCTGAAGATGGCAGTTAAGGTAATGACTTCAGTCATTTCATCAAATCACTGTTTTCCTGGGTCTCTCACATGTACACAGGAGGTATACATATTACTAAACTTTTTTGGTTTTCTCCTTTCAATCTCTTCTCACAGGGTTGTCTCAGCCACAAACCCATTAAGAGAAAGTTATTTTTCCTCTTCTAGACTCTAGAGCCTGGAGAGCAATAGGCTTCACCATATAGCCTAGATGTGGAGTAGGCCATACATACCACTTAGGCTTGTGGAATGCACTCTATGATGTTTGTATAAGGATGCAGACACCTAGCAACACATTTCTCAGGTGTATCCTTCTCATTAAGTGGCCACAACTGTACTGTTAACCTAAAAATAAAGGCCAAAGTGAGAGACAACAAGCATTTCTTTTGAGATCAAAAAAGAATAGCTGTTTGCAAAGCACTGCCTTAGGCATTAGCCCAAATAGAATTCCATTAGGGGACAAAGGCTGGACGTCTATGAGAAAGGGACAGGAACGTCACACCGAAAGGCGGAAGGCATTTCTGTAGGTACAAATAAACTAACTAGTGGCTCTAATTCTAAAAATGTTTTACTTTTCAGTCGGGAAGTCCTCAGTCTGGTAGTCATATCAGGTTTCTCCTTATCTTTGCAAACAGTTGCTGGAGATAAGTGCTGGTTATTTGCCCTGTTTTAACATTCCGAAGGGTTGAGGCTGAAGACCTACTGGGCAGCTCCTCTGGGATGTAGCTGACGCTGCCATTTTAAAGCGGCCCTGCTTCTATTATACTAGGGGCCCAGTGTGTGAATTCTTGCACCTTGAAAGGCACCGTGGGCCGCAAGGTTTTGGTGGGCACAGGGCCAGCTCTTGGCCCATCATCTGTGCCCCCACCCGGTCCCTCCTCCCGTGGCCCCTGGGCCCCCGTCTGCCGGCAGGGCAGCCCCACTCCCGTCGTCGTCGCCACTCCCACATGCTGACAGCGCTGGCCCCGCTTGCACCCACGATCACCCCTCAGGAGCAGGGGGAGGTGGGAATCCCTCCGGGGCCATTGAGGCTGGCAGCCACCTCTAGCACCCTCTAATGGCGCTGAGCAATTGGGACTGGCGCCAAGAGCTGGCAGTGGGTGTGAGCAGCGGCTCCAGCACTGGCAGCAGGTGCGAGTGGGGCTGGCGCTGACAGTAGATGTGAGCACCCGGTGGGACTGTGGTGCACGGGAGCAAAGAATTTTCACTAACCACCAGAGGCTAGTCCTGGTGACAGCGATTGGCGCCGCCCCACCTTGGTCTGGCATCCCTGCTCACCTGCTCCATCATCCCACCGCAGCCGATGCCCACCATGTTCTGCGCTCTGCTGCTTGACTCCATGTTCCACACATGCCCCCTGGTGGTCAGCACACGTCATAGTGACTGGTTGTTGGGTTGTTCCACATATTAGGGTTTTATAGAGAGAGATTTTTACAGTACTTTCTGTGGGTTTAATTTGTTCACTCTCATTTTTGAGATGGAGATTTAGATCACTGTTTTGTGTTATTTTCAACTGGTCTAATATATACTTTAAAGGCTATACATTTCATTCTAAAGTAAAAGCTATAGCAGTATTCCACAAGTTTTAATATGAGTTTTTATTGTTCATTCAGTTCAAAATAATGAGGATGTCTTTGTTGCTTCCATGAGTTATTTAGAAGTAAATTGCTTAATTTCCAAACATAAAGGGACTTTTAGGTTTATTCTGTTATTTCTGATATAATCTCCCCTTGGTCAGAGAACATAACCTGAATAGTTTAGTCCTTTGAAATATGTTAGAGTTGCTGCATAGTTCATCATGTGATCTGTTTAAATAAGAGGTCATCATGCCCTTGAAAAACGTGTGCTGCAGTTACTGGATGCAGTGTCTCTTATATGTGCAGTGTCATTCAATCTTGCATGTTCTCGCAGTTTTTTATCCGCTTGTTCCTTACTATGTTAAAATCTTTGTTTCTCTGTTTAGTTCTATCAGTTTTTGCTATATACTTTTGAAGTTATGTTATTACATAAGTACAAATGTAGAATGTTTATATCTTTCCAGTAAATCATCATGATCTCCGTTTTCAGTAATGCAGCATTGTCTGACGTTAGTGTTAACTTGAACCTCAGAGCACTTGAACTCCACTTACTCCTCCCTCGCAAAGTTATGTGCCACAGCTGTCTATTCTCTGTATTTGATTTTAATTTTTTAAGTTGATTTCAGAAAGGAAGGAAGAGGGAGAAAGAGAAAAACATCAGTGATGAGAGTACATCATTGATTGGCATGCCTCCTGCACGTCCCCGACTGGGGATCGAGCCCACAACCTGGTCATGTGCCCTGACCGGATTCGAACTGGGACCCTGGTTCATAGGTCAGTGCTTACCCACGGAACCACACCAGCTGGGCTAATTCTCTGCATTTTAAACCCCGCAAGAGGCTTATTCCTTCTTGGTCAGGGTCTGTTTAGGTTTATTCATTTACTTCCGATTGCTCTTTATTTGTTTCCACATCTCTTCGTTTCTATCTTTCTTTTAGAGAGGGGTCTCTATTTGTCTGACAGCGTCTATATTTCATCTTCATTTTTTAAGTTCCTTTTTCCCCCTGGATTTGGAATTTCAAGCTGACAGTTATTTCCTGTCAGCCTATGAAGATGTTCTCCCTTCATCTTTTTTTTTTTTTTTTCTCTCTGTTGAGAATTCAGCTTATAGTTTTATTGCTGTTTCTTTTTGAAGATAATCTCTTTCCCCCACTGGCTATTTATAAAATTTTCTCTTTGCTTTTGGCTTTCAGCAGTTTTACTCTAATGTGCTAAGGTAATTTTTTTTTTAACATATTCTAGTTGGAATTCATAGCATTTTTTAATCTGAGGCTTGATGTCTTTTGTTCTGGAAAATTCTTAGCCTTTATCTCTTCAGATACGCTTTTGCTACATTCTCTATTTTCTTCTTGGAATCAGATACCTCGTCTTTCAGACCTTTTCATCATGTCCCATATAGCTGTCCCATTCTTCTATATTCCTGTTTTTTCCCTGGCTTCAGTCTGGATACTTGCATCTAATTAAAATGTCAACTCTTTCTTCAGCTGTACCTCATTTGCTGTTAAACACATCTATTGAATTATTCCAGTTATTCTGTTTTCCAATTTTAGAATTTTCATTTGAGTTTTCTTTGAATAGTTTCCAGTTCTCTGTCAGAATTCTCAATCATGTCTTATTATTTGAAAATATTATTATTCAAGTTAATAATACATGGCAATAAAATTAGGCTCACAGGAGATCCAGATTTTGTCTTGTATTTTAGTTATTGTATATCAGAAATTGTGAGGGTAATTTGAGGTTCTGAATGACAAAAAGCTCATTCTAGAACTCTTTGGACAGGCCATGATTGCCATCCTTCCCAACGAGGCTGCGGGCGGGTCTGTTTCTGGAAACTGTTGAAAGCCCAGAGTGTTCACCCTCCTCCTGGGCTACCCAAACTCTGCACTTCCTTCTCCCGGCCTTGCTTTCTGCTGAACGCTCTGCTCAGCTTCTTGCTTCTCAGCATTAGTTTTGGGGATTGGTGACTATAAGCTGCCTAGAAAAGAAAGAACAATACTTATGAATCATCAAATATTCAGTCATTTTTCAGATTTCCCTTACGTTTCGTAAATGTTATATAGTTGGTCTATTCAATTCAGGATCCAAACAAGGTCAATGTATATCATAATTGGTGGTTATGTCTCTTCTAATCTATGTTCCCCCTCTTTTCTTTTCTTTTTAATTTGAAGGACAAGGTCAATTGTGCTGGATAATTTCCCGAATTTTGGATTTCATTAATCCATTCTTGTGGCGCTTCCTATAAAGTACTGATTGGTTCCAGAGGCTTGAACGGGTTCAGGAGGCAGCAATGCCAGGGTGTCTTTCACATGATGATG
Source organism: Nyctalus aviator (assembly GCA_036971965.1). Lineage (NCBI taxonomy): Eukaryota > Metazoa > Chordata > Mammalia > Chiroptera > Vespertilionidae > Nyctalus > Nyctalus aviator. The sequence goes on from CM072937.1 coordinate 9,176,906, forward strand.
TTGAGATTAACCAGTGAGTTAGCAGTGGTCAGTTTGGATTTTGGCAGCCCTGTTTGTGTATTGGGAGTGTCCTCGTCTGCCGTTCACCTAAGGCTTTTCGTAGCCAGTGGTGAGCCAGTGGTGAGCGCTGTCCAGATCTGTTATGTTTTTAGGGGCTGCAAAATGGTGTCGGTCTTATTGCCTCAATGGATTCTTTTAACTCTGTGTATGCTAGTACACCCTCCCTACCACACGCACACTAAGTTTTCTAGTTTATTTTTTAAAATTCTTTTTACAGTTTTAGCCTGTTTCCCTCTAAAGGAACTATAATAATTAATATTTATTTATCATTTCTCTTCTCTCCATATTCATCTGTCTTCTAAATATTTTTTATTGGTTTTATCTACCTGCCTCTTTTTATTATTTTACACTTGTTCTATTTTTCTTTAAGAAAGACACTCTGAGGGAAGGCTGGGAGGGTAAGGGAGGGGTCAGAGATCAATCAAAGGACTTGTGTGCATGTATATAAGCATAACCAGTGGACACATTGTGGGGTGAGGGCCTGTGCTGGGGAGCGGGAGGAGGTGGAGAGAGGTCAACAGGCGAAAAAGGAAACATGTAATACTTTCAACAATAAAGAATTAAAATAATAATAATAAATAAATAAATAAATAAATAAATAAAGATTAATGGAAAGAAAGACACCTTCTGAGAATGTGTCCATTCTATCACTTGATTTCCTGATATCCATTCGACCCTTTTTCCCCACTGTGGATTTTAACTTTTTAAAATTTCAGATTATTCCTTACACTTCTTCCTTGCTTTAGTCACCTCTTTTTTCCTTATGCATTTCTCTTCCTATATGTAGAATCCATATTATTATTAAATTTGGTTGCAGCTATAACACAGTTTTCTAAAGTTTCCTTTTAGCTGATTTTGTAGATAATTTCCACAGGTAATTTCTTTCTCCAAATCCTAGATAATGATCTCCTTATTACATAGGGTTGTTTGTTGTCCCGTAAACACACATGAATTGTTTGTTTTCTCTTAAACACACGGAATGTTATCTAGGAATGTTATCTAGGTGCAGGATGTTTGCACGTGGTGTGAAAGCATTGTTCTCCCTTTCTTTTCTTTGGATGGTGTCTTCTGAGAGCTGCAGTGGGTGTTAGGTTGCACAGCGCTCCCAGGTCAGTCCCCCATTCCTGATTCCTCGCCCTTTCGCTGACATTGCCCCTGCCTCCTTTCCTGGCTCTCTTAATACTCGGAACCTATGAAATCATGTGTACACTATCCCTGCTTTCGTAAACAGAGGCCTGACACTGAAAGGATGAGTGGAATTTCCCAGCGCTAGACAAGAGGTGCACATTGCTGGCAGAGTGATCAGCATATATGGAGGCTGGAGACTTAGAGCGGCATAGCCTGTTTGAAAATTGCTATTTTGTGCAAATATTTTTGTATTTCTCTTATGTATATAATGTTACTCGGGGTCTTAAAGGCCACACAAACTTACCTTTGCAGTTCTTCAGGTTTTTCTCATGGCTTTTAGCAATTCAGTATTTCTTTCCAACTGCTCCCTAGGCAATCTATTATTGTAATGAATCCCCTTTTAAAACGAACTGCAATCTCAAAATGTTAAAAGGGGATTCATTATTTTTCTCACAAATCAAATCATTGTTCTTGTCCAACAGTAACCTTTCCAGTTCTCAAGCTTGGAGTCCTTAACTTGTATCTTAGTGGTTTTCCTCACTCCGGAGTTACTGAGGACGGTGCCTCTCCATCCAGCTTTCCCCGTGACTCATCCCCTCTCCGATTTGTACTGCCTTTCTCTTGTCTGGCTGTGCCTGGGCCAGGCTGTTATCAGCAGCTCCATTTCCGGCTTCTCACCTCTTGCCCCTTCACTCTTATTTCCCACATGGCTGCCAGGTTTACACATTTTCAAAAATGCTTCTTTCTTTCCATCACCCGTCTCTGCTGAACCTCTACCTAATCATCTATAGAGGACAACATCCAAATTGTTCAGTTTGACCTTCTGGCTCATGCCTCATTTCAGGGTACAAACAATTTGCAGCTAGACTGGACTTCTCACTCTGCCTTGGCTATATCCTCCCACCTAGTTTTATGCTCTTAATATTTTAATAGGGACTCCTTTATGCTCCCTCTTGACCTGATAGTGTTTAAAAAGAACATCAAAGACAGTCTAGGTTTGAATTTGTGTTCCTCGTTTTACAATTTCGGACAGGATGGCCCTGACTTTCAGCGCCTGGGGCTAGTGTGTACTGCTTCAGTAGAGTTTCTCTACTATTTATAATTTCTCTAATATATTGTCTTGTTTATTTAATGAATACTTATTGTCATCATGTAAGGGAAAGGAAGGGAGAGAGAGAAACATCAATTCATTGTTCTACTTTATGCATTCAGTGGTTGATTCTTGGATGCACCCTGACCAGAGATTGAATCCACAATCTTGGTGCATCAGACAACGCTCCATCAGAGCTACCTAGCCAGGACCTGTGTTATGTCCTTAAATACTTAGGTGGAGTTTAATTAAACTTTAAGGTATCAAAGAAGTTATTTTCACATATCGCCCTCTTACCGAGGGCCTTAGGGAAGGACAAAAGTAATAGGGTGTCAATTCAGTTATCACTTAGGCAGGAGCTCAACATTTGAGCTAATTTTCTGGACATAAGCTGCCTCTTTAAGCACTTAAATTTAATGTTTCCACTTAAGCACTTATTACGGCCCTTTGGCAAGCAGAGTACTGATGACTATTTAACCTTGTTTTTTGACGACTTACTCATATTTGTGAGATTTATTCATTTTTTTTTTAATCCTAGTTCTCAGAAACACATGGTAGACATATGTTGGAATTTTTATTTTTAATTTTTTAAAATATATTTTTATTGATTTCTGAGAGAGGGAGAGATAGAAACATCAATGATGAGAGAGAACCATTGATCAGTTACCTCCTACACACCCCTACTTGGAATACAGTCCAAATTCGCAATCGGGGCTCGTGCCTTGACTGGGAATCGAACTGGTGACCTCCTGGTTCAACCACTGAGCCAAGTGAATTATTTCTGATTAAAAGTGTCATTGTTATGATTTGTTACCATGTCATATATATAGATTGTAGGTTTCTGGGAGGTTTTTTGTTTTGTTTTTTGCCAGTCTATTTGTCTCTTATAAAAGTAAAATATATAATCTGTAGCTTCATGATAGACTATTACCTAATTTTGAATGAAAAAAAATGAGGATATATATTTCAAAATGCATTAAGATGTATAGTTATGGTGTGTTAACTTTATATAAATAAAACTCAATAACAAAATATTCAGATCGCCTCTCCTCAGCTTCCTCCCCTCAGTACAATCTTTGTTTTTATTCTCTCTCTCTCTCTCTCTCTCTCTCTCTCTCTCTCTCTCTCTCTCTCTCTCTCGGTGCCTTTCTGTCCTATGGGTGGCAGGGAGGCTGGGCTAGTTAGATGAGAGATTTGGTTTGGGAGGAAGAGCCAGGGTGATGGTGTGAGAAGCCCAAGGGTTGGCCCGGGTTGTGTGAGCTGTGTCTGCTCTGAGAGCGCAGTCTGGAGACCTAAGTGATCAGCGAGGCCGGGCAAGTGCTCTGGCTCAGGCTGGAAGGCGGACAGCCCAGCTCAGTGACCTGAGGGCAGGGTCTTTCTGCCTTTTGTCCTCTCCTGTCCCCCTGAGCCAGGTGAGGAAGGCCATTCCCCGTTACAGCCTACACTTGTGAAATTCGGAAAGAAACAGCTACAGAGATAGTTCTGATCACTTAGCCTTTTTTGGCAGGATTTCCTTCTCTTGTTTTAGTCTTAGTAACTGCAGTATTCAAAACAGAGTAGTCTCTAGAGTGCCTTCTGGTGGCAACTGCCAAGGGTTTCAGCCCTTCCTAACACAGCTGCGGGTTAGACTCTCCTCTCCCTTCGGCTCCCGGGGGAGCTGAGCACGTCAGTTCTCTCGCCTTTGGATTTGGTCTCCCCCAGTCACCTTAAATCCAAGGTCTGCTTCATGGTGTGACTGAGTGTCCTTTCCACATCCTCAGTCCCTCAGAGGACTGGGCATCTGGCAGCAATCCTAACTGCTCTTGCTTTTCTCTAATTCCCAGGATCAATTTTGTAGATTATTCTCAGAAATCATTCCATGTGAACTTAAAAAACCTCAAAGTCAGAAGGGTTAGTATCAGTTCTGTGTACTGATTTCAGGTCAGGCAAGGCCCGAGTCTTCCAGACGAGTGGCTTTAAACATTGAGGACCCCCCAAGAGCTTTTGTTTATGTGGGTTATATTTATTGATATTTACTGTATTAGAAATTAAAGCAAAGTTTTAAAATATTTATCAATTCATTTAAAAATAATAAACCATTTACTTAAATAAATTTACTTAAATGTATAACAAGCTCATGAAAATTATTTTTATGGAAAAAATATATTTTCCAAAAAAAGAAAAATTAGAAGAGTGAAAAGTTTATATATTTGTAAATCTTTTTAATAATCTCCTTGTCAGATAACCGTGGGTATTTTACTTTGATAGTATATCCAAACTTCAGTGGTGCCTTCTTAAACATTAGTTGCACTGTGGAATCTGAAACTACAGTAATGAACTTTTCATACCTGGTACTCTTGGGAAAGAATGTGTGAAAAGACAACATTGTTTGAACCTTACGGTAGCCCTGTGAAATCATTTTAGGCGTACTATATTATTATTTCTATTTTACAGATGAAGTGATTGATCCAGGAGAGAGCCACTTAAAAATCTCTCTGTGACAGAACTACTTGTTTAGAATTGCCTCTTTGTGCGCTAGGTTTAATTTTGGGACTAAATTAATTATCCAAAGGATAAAGTCTCCCTGTTCAGATGACTATGTGATTTCTATTTGTCTAATATATGCCTTATTTTAAACACTGTATTTTATTTTCATTCTAGACTTATTCTGGACTCTTCTGTGTAGTCATAAATCCTTACAAGAACCTTCCAATTTACTCTGAGAATATTATTGAAATGTACAGAGGGAAGAAACGTCACGAGATGCCTCCACACATCTATGCTATATCTGAGTCTGCTTACAGATGCATGCTTCAAGGTAACTGGCAATGTTTCCATACGAAATGCTTAGAATTTCTTAAACGTAATTAGATATCTTATTAGATGCAACATTTATCAAAAAATATTAAAAATTTTAAAAGGTTAGATGGTATGTTCTAAAAAAATTACGAATTCTTAAAATTAGAATGGGCAAAACAGCGATATTTATAAGAAGCTGGTATGTTTGTTGCTTCATAAATATTCCATGTTAATTTTTATGTTCAAAAGCTCCTAGTTTGTATATACATCTGATCCAACCACAAGCCAGTATAAGCAAAGCTCTGTTACATTAGATTTTAAAACCAACAGGAAGAGTCAGCAGGAAGAATAAGAAAAGGTGAATGTTTCATTGGGGAAAGATTATAAAATATTTCTTATTTAAATATATGTAAAAGACAGCAAAAGTTAAAAATGTGTTCAGTTGGTTGATTTTTATTGTTTTCTTTTGGATTTAGAATGAAATATAAATGTGAAGAGTCATTCATTTGAATCATGGCTTTAGACAAATGGTTTATGGAAGGACATGTTTTAAAAAAACCAAAATATAACAGTTTTTAATGCACTTAACATTGCTCAAAGAGACTACATTATACATGGGACTTGCTAGTGCTATGTGAAGTCTATAACTCCCCCTCTATCTACTTTTATTTTTTAAAAATAAATTTGATAAGATATATTAAAATATATATGGTTCTTATAAAGTAGTTCCATGATCAGAAAACAGGATATGCTATATCCACCAATCAACAAAGTTTGTAGGTCGTGGAAAGGCTGTCTTGGTGTCTGGGTCTGAAGGGGAAAGTGTGAGGGAATTAATAAATTACAATACCCATTTCCTCCTTCACATTTTGTTTGGATACTTTTACGTACCAGATCCTCTGAGGCAAATAGGAAGTACTTCAAGATTAGAACAGTGTCGAGGGGGGGAGTTAAAATATGTACACAGATAATAATTCAATAAAAAAATATTAAAAAAAAAAAAAAAAAGATTAGAACAGTGTCAGATTGGTAAGGACAGGTTCAATATCCAAAATCAGTTTAGGCTTAAAAAAAGATTATATTTAATAACCTTTCAGAGCCAAAGAATAATAACAGCTATGGCAGTGATAAATTGCTACTAGATAATGGGGAGAGAAGAATTGTCAGCTTCTTCGTTTTTGGTTTGTGTCTCTGTTAAGAATAATCTTTTATTTTCAGAAAGGCATGTAATGTATGAATGAGCAAACTTTGCCTTATATGGGAGAAGAAATTTGAGAAGGTACACTTCTTCCCTAATTGAAACCATAGTTCTTCATTTAAACAAATACCTACGTTCTGCCTAGTTGGTTTGGCTCAGTGGGTAGAGCTTCGGCCTGTGGACCAAAGGGACCCAGGTTTGATTCCTGCTAAGGGCATGTACCTTGGTTGCAGGCTTCTCAGCCCAGGCCCTGGTTGAGGCTCATGCAGGAGACGATCAGTTGATGTGTGTCTCTCACATTGATTTGTTTTCTCTTTGTCTTTTCCTCTCTCTTCCACTCTCCCTAAAAAACAGTGGGAAAATATCCTCTGGTGAGGATTAAAAAAACAAAAAGACCAATACATTCTTACAATTGAGATTGTAACTCTGGTCTTTGAACTATATAGAGGGGGAGTTTCCGGAAGGCCGGGATGGGCTCACATATATAATTCTAATTTTTTAAAGGGAAGAAGCATCCTGGCTGGTGTTTCTAAGTGGTTAGAGCATCAGTCTACACACCATAGGGTCCCAGGTTCGATTCCCAGTCAAGGGCCATGTACCTGGCCCCAATCAGAATCAGGGCACATGTGAAAGACAACCAATCAATGTGTATCTCTCACATCTGTGTTCTCTCTTTCTTGCTCCTCATCCCCACTCCCTTCCACTCTCTCTAAAAATCAATGGGAGATTGACAAAAAATGAGGGTGGGGGGACACTCCAGACTGCTGAGCTTAATGCACCTGCCAGGAAAGATTCTGGACTCTATTGTTAACAGTCCAAAGCAACATGAAAATACTCACTTTAGCTCAGTAAGAAGGGAAGTACAGCAGACAGTGTAAACAGAGGGATGCTACATGCATTCCATACTCTGCCATGATATTCTTGTGGCTGTAGGCTGAAAAGTTGCACTTGAAGTGCTTTTAATGATTGAGGTTGGCCAGCTCTATCAGTGTGTGCACAGTGGGTTTGTGCCACACATCTTTGTCAATGTGCTTGAAGATGTGGGATGCATGCCCATAAAACTCGTAAATGACACAAAACTGGGAGGGAAAATAAATATATCTGATGAAAAGAAACAGAATTTTTAAAATATCTTCACAGGTTGAATGGGGAATTAGATCTAACAAAATAGTTAACAAGGATAAATGTAATGTCCCAATGCAGAAGGAGCAAGATGTGGCTCTCTGGTTAACAGGAGGCCTGAGGTTGATGCCACCAGGACCCTAGAGTGGGGACTCGACTATCCTCATCTGTCAATAAAGCTGTTGACCAAAAAAAAAAAAAAATGTGGCTTATCAGCACATCATAGTATTAATACCATCATTAATGCTCAATGAGCATTTATTGAATATTACTGTGTTCCAGGAACTGAGCTAATTGCTTTTATGTGTATTTGTTAATCCACAACAACAACCCTGAAAAGTAAATAGGATCACTCATCCCTATTTTACGGGGCATAAGAAGTTGAAAATGTAACTAATAAGAGGTCTGAGCTAGGATTCAAAACCAAGGCAATGGGACACATTCTTATCCACAAAACTAAACTTCAATGTAAAAGTTAAAAGGGAATTACATAATTTATAGCTTTTATTGCATAATAATTTATAAATTTAATACAGGAAATTAAAACAAATGCTAAACAGTTATGTTGTATTCCATGCTATTCAGATGATTACACCTGCTAATGTACTGTCCACACAGCACCATTGGGTTGGGACATCTGATAGGGTAGTTCATTGCATATGCCGTGGCTCCTGAAGCTCATGCTACCTTCCAATGCTGATCAATCCAGGTTTTCAATTACAAATGCGAGCTAGTGAGTAAATGTAACTGGGCCTCTGAAGGATCTGTTGCTAGAAAAGAGGGTGCCATTCAGAGGATTCAGAGCATGTGGTCCCACTGAACAGTTTGTTCAGTGCAAAACAGAAGAGAGCTTATTTTTTTTCTTATTTCAATAAGATACTCCATAAGTATTTATTGAATGAAAGTAATGTTCTTAAACATAAATTTTATTACAAAAATTAGAAATTTTATTTTTGTTAAATTTATACCTAGACATGATATATACTCTAATAATAACTAGGCATTTCATGTTTTTAGTATTAAGTGAAACTTAAAATTTTTACGTTTCTAATTGCTCACTGTTAATGTATAGTAATATTCTTTTTAAATATACATTATATTGACTTTGTATTTTGCAACCTTGCAAAACTCACTTATTCTGAAGGTTTTTTATAGATTGTTTGGGATTTCCTGCATAGACAGTCATGGCCTCTGCAAACAGAGTTGTTATTTCCTCCTTTTCAGTCCCATGTTTTTAATTATTTTTCTTGCCCTGTGATGCTGGAAAGGTATTGTGAGAACAGACATCCTTGCCTGCTCCTGCTCTTAGGGGGACAGCTTTCAGTTTTTCACCTTTGAAGATGATATCAACAAAAGGTTTTTTTGTATGTGCCCTCTATCAGGTTGATGAAATTCCCTGTGTTCCTAGTTTGCTGAGGTTTTTTTGTTAGTTTCTTTAAATCATGAATGGATATTGAATTTTATCAAATGCTTTTTCAACATCTCTTCAGATGATTACATGGTTTTCCTTTTAGTCTGTTGATACAGTGAATTAGATTGTTTGCCTTTTGGATGTTGAGCTAACCTTGCATTTCCAGGATAAACACCACTAGCTCATGTACATTATCCTTTTTATATGTGGTTGGATTTCATCTGCCAACGTTCTGTTAAGAATTTTTGTGTCCTTGTTTATGAGAGATATTTGTATGTCATTTTCTTTTATTATAATGTCCTTTTCTGATTTTAATATCAGGGTAAGGCTTATCTTTTAAAAGGGGTTGAGAAGTGTTTTTTTCCTCTTCAGTTTTTCTGAAGAGTTCATATAAATTGGTATTATTTCCTTAAATGTTTTGTAGAATGCACCAGTGAAGCTATGTTTGTTGGGAAGGTTTTTTTGTTGTTGTTTATCTTTTAATCATCATTCGAGGTTATTTACTTCCCATTAATTTCAGAGAGAGAAGAAGGTTTGACTCCTGCAACCTAGGTGTGTGCCCTTGACCGGAAATCAGACCTGTGACCTTCTGGTGCACGGGGATGATGTGCCAGCCCCCTGAGCCATGCTGGCTGGGCTGTGGGGGTTTTAATTACACAATGAATTTATTCTTTTATTGCAGGATAACTGACATATAATATCATACTAGTTTTACCAATTCAATTTCTTTCTTTTTATTTAAGAGGGAGAGAAAGAAAGAGAGAGGATCAGCTGCCTCCTACATACCCCCTACCAGGGATTGAGTCCGAAACCCAGGCATGTGCCCTGCCTGGGAATCAATTGGTGACCTTTTGGTGCACCGATGACATTCAACCAACTGAGCCACACCAGCCAGGGCTCAATTTCTTTAATAGATATAGGACTGTTCAGGTTATCATTCCTTCTTGAGTGAGCTTGAATAGTTTATGTCATTCAAGAAATTGTCCCTTTAATCTTAGTTATCAAAATTATTTACATAACCCCTAGGGCACAACCAAATGTGATTGGTGCCAGGACAGATGCCTCAAATTCCTTCTTTATCATGTTAATTGTTCCTACACTCACCTAAGTATGTGTCCATCGTTTACTTTTTATCCAATCCCAGGGGTTTCCACTGCTTTGTTTTCTTCTGCCTCCTTAATCCATCACCAATAAATTTTGTGTAACCCACCTATGTCCCTCCTTTGATTTCAGTGTATAAATAGAAATGTAACCCGCCATTCTTAGGGGCATTATCTCAATCCGTTGAGGTTCTGCTTCCTGGCATATGTCAACAGTTTGGCTCAAATAAACTCACAAAAATTCAAAAAAAACTTATTTACATAAAATAATTCCTAACATTTCCTTATTATCCCCTTAGTATCTGAGTCTGTAGCGGTGTTACTTGTCATATTCCAGATATTGGTAATTTGTGTCTTTGTCCTGATCAGTTTGTCTTGAAGTTTACAATTTTATTGACTTTCCTCAAAGAACCAGCATTTGGTTTCACTGTTTGGGGTGGTTCCCTTCTTTCTGTTTCCTATTTCATTTATTTCTTTATCATTTTTTTTTCCTTCTACTTACTTTGGGTTGGATTTGGTCTTATCTAGTTTTTTTTAAGGTAGGAGCCAAAGGCATTGATTTGAAACCATTTTTACTGTTGAAAATAGATTTAATTTGTACAGATTTATTGAGTATCTCCATAAATAGTATGTGATTTTGGAAAATATGAATTATCAGAAGAGTCCCTAGTCTTCAGAAGGCTATTTGCATTTTTAAAATTAAATTGTTTCCTTTAAATATCAATATTTAGTCCAGCCAGTTTGGCTCAGTATTTAGGGTTAACCTATAAACCAGGAGGTCATGGTTCAATTCCTGGTCAGTGCACATGCCTGGGTTGAGGGCTCAATCCCCAATGTGGGGAGTGTAGGAGGTAGCCGATCAACGATTCTCTCTCATCATTGATGTTTCTCTCTCTCTCTCTCTCCCCTTCTTTTCTGAAATCAATAAAAAAATATTTCTTAAAAAATACCAATATAAGGCTGTGTCTCATCACATTTATAGGTTTTCCAAGATCAGTGTATAAACTGCCACAGTGCTGCTGAAGTTGGTCCTTGAAGGATGTGGAAGACGGAGTGAAACAGACTAGAGGAGTAGGGGTGGGACAGTCCTAGCTGAGGAGAAACTCGGAGGTTATGAAGCCCCTCCCCTTACTGTACTGCTAGTGACGCTGAAGCCCAGCGTCAGACAGATGCGTAACGAGAACAAACAAGTCTCACTGAGAAGACAGTTGTTTTGTTTTGTTTTTGGCTGGGGGGTAGAAGCATGGAAAATTAAGTATTGCACAGATTTGAAGGATATATCAGGTTGTCTAGGTCTCAGATTTCAGACAGTGATAATAGCATGCACAGATGTGGGCGGAAAACCATTCTGAATGGATTAAGGATGGAATGCAATTTAATTTCGGTTAGTTTTTGTGTTTCAGTTTCTTTACATCTGTAAACCAGTTCGCAAAAGCCATAAAAAACACTTGGTGTAGTGGAGTTCTATAGAAATTGCTCAGAACAGAAGAATCTCGGGGTATGATGGTTAATATTGATGAACTAGAGGCCTGGTGCACGAATTTGTGCATGGATGGGGTCTGGCCTGCCCACCCTGTTTGGAGATCTGGGAGGGAGGGGGTTGGTTGGGAGGGAGGGTCCTCGGGTCGTTGGCCAACCCCATCCCCTGGTTGAATTCCCAGTCGAGGGAACAGTTTGCATATTAGCCTTTTATTATATAGGATAATCAAAGACTTGTTAAAACCTAGTTTTATAGGTAAAGAAGTTGAAACCAGCAAGGAATCAATGTCTCATCTATAGCTACATTAGTCCATTTGCAGCAGAGCTGGAGTGAGAACAAAAGATTCCAAATCCCGCTATTTTGCCAGTGTCCAGCATGGTACCCAGCACTGAATTTCTCTCAGCAGACCTTACCGTTAATTTGGGGAATGAAGAAATAAGACAGTTTCTGACCTCAGGCACCACATTCAACTGGGCAGGCAGTTGGCAGTATTGTTTGTCTAACTCGAAAATATAGCTCAAAGAAGAAAATGGAGAGGAGTCTGAGGGAGTGTCTGGGTGGTTCCCAGAGGAGATATAGCGGATCTGAGCGGGAAAGGTCACGTGGAGACGGCCAGGTAGTTGTGGATCTGGGCAGAGCATGTTGAAGAAAGGACACGGCAGACCTCTGGGAAAGTGAGCGGACAGAGGAGGCGGCATCAGCTGTGTACTGTGAATGCTGCCTATGGCAACCGGAGGGAAGGGGAAACGGGTAGGAGCTGCAGGCATACCTTGTTTTATTGCACTTCGCTGCGCTTCACAGATGTTGTAGGTTTTCACAAATTGAAGGTAAGACCTTCCACCAACAGAAAAGATTACAACTTGCTTTATTACGATACTTGCTTTATTGTGGTGGTCTGGAATCTCTGAGGAGGTATGTCTGTATTAGGAGTTAAGCTTTCCGGGCCAGGCAGTGATATAATTACATAGAATAGATGAATGGATTTGTTTATTTTACCAATAGATGAAAAGAATAAGGCATAGTGAATGAACTATTTATTTCTCCTTCTTGACACTTGTTTATGCCTGAACTACTGGGAGATCCTCATTGGGCACCTGAGGAGGGAAAGCAAGCCCAGCTTAAGGCAGTGAAAGAAACGCTGCCCCGGCTGGCCCTGTGACGTTTCGAAGCAATGGTGAGCTGGGTTAGTGGTGATCCTCACCCCAGCACCTTTGCCCTTCAGTCGTGTGTGACTCGGGAGGATTACCTGACCCCCTCGGGGAACATTTCTCACCTGTAAAATAGCGACAGTGGTGCTCATTCATAAGCGATCGGAAATCATACCTCCTATACCGGAGGTTTTGTCCATGGGCTGGATGTAGATTTGAATTTTACCTTTTCATCTGAAAATTGGGTTGAATACTTTAATCATTGATCACTTCGAAATTATGTTAGACTTTTTTCATTGCTCTGGCTTTGGTATATATAACATTTTTTGGTATATATAACATTTGACTTGAGACAGTGGCTAAACGTCACATAGAGATCTATCCTCCTTCAACCTTCTTTTTGATGCTGGTTCTTTTCTTCTCTAAGGTCACAATAATAATGGTTGTGGATATTCTTGAAGCCATTCTGAAAGGCATTGGTTTTCCAAACTTGGCCTTGCCTCAGAATCACTTAGGGCCATGGTCAGCAAACTGTGGCTCGCGAGCCATATGCGGCTCTTTGGCCCCTTGAGTGTTGCTCTTCCACAAAATACCACGGCCTGGGCAAGTCTATTTTGAAGATACGGTATTAAAAGAAGTTTAAGTTTTAAAAATTTGGCTCTCAAAAGAAATTTCAATCCTTGTACTAATGAGTTTGCCGACCACTGACTTAGGGAATTAATGTGGGATTGTTCAATCCCTACAGCACCTGAAAATAATTTAGCAAAGGTGGCGCTCCAAGAAGTACGTTGTTATAAAACTTCCCAGCTGAATTTGATAAGCAGAAGCAGCTAAGAATCAAGGTTGATAGGCATATAAGGTTTGCCAAGCCTGGGATGGTATTCATTCCCAGAGAATCTGTCGAAAGAGTAAGTGAACTTGACTGGATTTGGGACTTTTTAATAGGTTGGGAAGCTTGACCTGAGAGGTGTACAGTTACTGCTTTAGAGGCTATTGCTGTAACTTTATTATATCAGATACTTTAAAAATCAGGCAAATGGTCACTTTCTCTTTTTCTGTTTGTCTTATAGATCGTGAGGACCAGTCAATTCTTTGCACGTAAGTAAATGTTGAATGTTCAGATTCACTTTTTATTCTGTTGGAAAGTAAAGCAGTTAATTTTTTTTTAATGGAGGGGGTAAAGTAGAGCGGTAATTTTTTTTTAAAATATTTTATTGATTTTGTACAGAGAGGAAGGGAGAGAGATAGAGAGCTAGAAACATCGATGAGAGAGAGTCATCGAACAGCTGCCTCTTGCACACCCACTACCGGGGATATGCCCGCAACCAAGGCACATGCCCTTGACCGGAATCGAACCCGGGTCCCTTCAGTCCCCAGGCCGACGCTCTATCCATTGAGCCAAACCGGTTTCGGCTAGAGCGGTAATTTTTAAGTTTGTTGTAAACCTTGTAATTATTTTTAAAACTAAGATTATGTAAGTTGTTTAAATTTGCTATTAAGTTGTTTGGTTGTCAGACTGAGTTTTTCACACCTTTCGTAATGTTAATCTGTTGAAACTTACATCTTTAGTTGTATTTCCAAATGTTGACCTACTAAACATTTCAGCAATTTAGCCATGCTCTCCAATAGGCATTATTGATTATTATGTACCTTGTGTTCTGTGCTAAGTATTAGAGTCAAGGTTCAATAAAACAGTATCCACAGAAGGAAATGAGTAGATTGGCACATTCAAGAGGCCCCTTTGGCCATCGTGTGGAAATGGTTGGAGGAGGAGTTAAAAGAGGAAGAGCAGTGTGGAGGCTGGCTGTTCAGTTTTCCAGGCAAGAGATGGTGGTGACTAGGAGACAGACTCGCCCGGACGTGGTGATTTATACCCCTAAGAAAGAGGAGCTGAGAGCAGAGGGGGGGTTACGATGGTTTCTGGAAGTTTCCTGACCTGGGAAGATGAGAGAAAGAACAGGTTTGGAGATGAAGATAATGATTCGGTTGAGGACACATTGACTTGGAGGTGCATATGCTTCATCTAAGTGGAGCTGCCCACTGGGCCACTGGATATGAGGGTGTAGTTCAGCAGGGCGGGGAGGGGGACGGGGAGAGAGAGAGAGATGCTGAGATGCTTCCAGACCGCTGCCATCAGTCACGTCAGAACCTGTTTCCTGGTGGTGGAGGGTCTTGCCTTCAGTTTGTAAAAAACTCAGCACCATTGAAGCGCAATAAACAAGGTCTGCGTGTAATGAGCGGCTAGAGAACGTTCGTTGTTATTGCGGGTGTTTTTAATGTGGGAGAGATGAAATGCCGATGAGAGGGAGGTGGGGGCAGGAAGGAGGAGGGGACTGAGGGAGCGAGGAGGACGGACGGTGAGACTAGAGCGGGGCTGGGTGTCTGGGCCAGCCCGGGCCGGGACCAGGACCCCTCTACACGCCAGGGAGGCAGACAGGTGCTGAGGTAGGTAAGGAGGGATGGGGAGGCTGGGAATTGGACAAGTTGTCAGTTTTTCTCTTCCATGAGTGAAGAGCATTTGCCATCTGGTAGGCAGAGTGGGTTTGGAGAGAGAAGAGGTAGAAAGAGCTGACACCAGTCTGCTTTGTTGTATAAACTTCTTTCCAGCATTGCTTAGCCTCGGGGCTATATAAATTAGTTTTTCCTAACCAACAAACCACCCAGGAATTTGATGGCTTAAACCTGTTTTCCCAGGGGTTGGGCTCAGCTGGGCAGGTCTGCTGATCGGGGGCTGAGAGGTCCCAGATGGGGCTCACTCGGGCGTCTGCAGTCACCTGCTGGGTGCCGCGGTTTCTCCTCCACGTGTCCCCTCGGTCTGCAGCTGGCTAGCCCCGGTTAACCTGATGGCACTGTTCCAGGAGCAGTCCAGGTTTCTGTTTGTGTCACATGTACCGCTGTCCCATTCCCAAGCAAGACACAGGGCCAAGGCCAGGGTCCATGTGGAAACATGGCCAAAGGGAGTGGGCACAGCGAGGTGGAGCCAGTTGGGGCCATTGCTTAGTCTCCATGAGCGTGTGGAATGGAACCAGACCCCGTCCACCAAAGGTGGGACAATCCCGTTTGCGCAAGCGGGTGCAAATGGGCGACAGCGGAGCATAGGAATTGGGGATATTGGCAAGAGAAACTGTCTCAGTGGACCATGGAGGGGGAAAGAGGAGGGTGGAGGGAGGAAGTAGATGCATCCATGAACTAGAGGTCTTATTGAAGTGGAACAGATAATCTCGGGGATGCTGGAGTGTCAGGCAGAAAGAGTAGGCCATGTGGCCAACATGGGGAGATGGTAGCGCCCTGGGTGGCAGCAGGAGTGGTAACTGGAGAGCAGGAGGTCATTGGAGTTGAGGGTATCACGTTGCCAGGTACGGGATGTCATTCACATGAGGAGTGGGGCAGAGCAACATACCCACCCCTGCCCCCGGCCTTCACCGCGCTGTACTCCGTGTGCATATATGCAGGTGTCTTTTGAAAATTATCTGTTACATTGCAGTTCTGACCCTGACTTCCCACATGGTGCCCGCACTATAGACACCAGCCACCAGCTCAGGGGCTCCCAAGCCCTGGGGACTTCTGACAAAATAGCACAAAATTAGGGGTTGCTATTACCCTTCAGAGGCCCCCAGAGACACAGCCTCCATGTCTTCTGGACATTTCCTGCCCAGCACACCCTTGTCGCCAACCAGAAGTTTACCTAAGTGTCCGAATCCAGAGTTTTATTGGGCTTCATATGTCGGCGTGATGGATCGAATCACTGGCCACAGGGTTAATTCGCCCTCCAGCCCTCTCCCCTCCCAGGAGACCTGGCTGATAACATGGTTCAGCAGCCAAAACCTCTAATCACCCTTTTGGTCTTTCAGCTTGGCCAGTTCCCATCCTGGAGTGATTGAGGTGCCCACTCTGAGTCACCTCGTTAGCATAAACCGTCAGGGCCACGTGAATAGCAAAGACATTCCAAGGACTTAGAATCTCCCTCCCAGGAACCAGGGACAAAGACCAGCCAGATTCTTTGTTGTACAGCGTGAGTGAAAGAAGCTGCAGCCGGCATCTAGTCACCGAAACTCTCCAGGAACCGAGCATAGGGAGCCGCACGTTTCTGAGAGGAACAAAGCTGTGCTGCCCATCTGCAGGGCTGCGTCTGCAGGTGCAGGACACCCATTCTCTTTGATTGCGGGGGAGAAGGGGTTGGGAGCTTGGATGACCTTTTCTGATGACTCTGGAATGTCTGGCAGCAGGAAACACTTGGGGAGAGAATGGCTGCTGTTTGACCTAACGAGAGGTCAGTGAATACTAAGTTACTTTCGGCACCAGAGTGATCATTCCAGGCACTAGCACTTGTAATTAGATGGTTATTTCCATTTTAGACTGAGGTCTGTCATCAATTAATAGGCTTGGGTATGAGGTAAGTCTCCCTAGCAGCTGGCTACCTCTTAGGCAATCATCAACTGCCATGTCTGTCTGTTTTGTTTTTCCCTCCCTCTTTTCCTTTCCTCTTCCAGCTTTTCTGAACATCTTATATTTTTACATAAAGCTGCAGTCAACACCCATATATCAACCACCTACATTCTACCATTAATATTGTTCTGTACTTGCTTTATGATATATATTAACCTGTTCATTCTTTTATCCATCCACTAATCTGTTTTTATTTGTCCTGGGAGGAAAACTAACTTTTCCTACTTGGGTCCAGAGTTTGGAGGGTCTGAGAATTAACTGATAACGGACAGTTTCTTTACACATGCATGCGATGCGTAAGTTGCTGAGTAGCCAGAAACAAAAGGCTTATAAACTGTACTGAACTTCAGCAAAAAGGGGAGAGGAGGAAGATGAGGGCTTTCTAAGGAAATTCTGGAGAGTCTCTTCAGCTTTGTGATGTTAACAGACAGCTGGATGAACACTCGGGCGCTAAAGGTCAGTCTTTCCCCACCAGGTCAGGGGTGGCTGTATTTTCAGGAGGCCCTGCCTAAGGTCAGGGAATGTTTCTTTCTGTGGCTGCTGATTGCTCAGATGTTTAAGTTTTTATACCACTTTGGTGAACTATTAATCCCTTAATTTGATGCGTGTCAGTACATTTCCCCTTGAATAATGTCAGCATGTATAAGTTACTAAAGTCCAGAATTTGCATCTTTAACTTTTGAGACAATGTACATGTAATAAAATGCGTAC
The DNA here is from genome assembly GCA_036971965.1 of Nyctalus aviator. Classification (NCBI taxonomy): domain Eukaryota; kingdom Metazoa; phylum Chordata; class Mammalia; order Chiroptera; family Vespertilionidae; genus Nyctalus; species Nyctalus aviator. The sequence continues at coordinate 9,194,578 of CM072937.1, forward strand.
ATCTTAAGTGTACATGTGCTGAGTTATTTAAGTAACCAAAATCCCTATCAAAATGGAAAACATTACTATCACCAGCACCCCAGTACTTCCAGCAAATCCCGCCTCTCCCTTTTTTTTAAGCATCGCCACATTTTCTTAATTCTTAGATACCTCTAGTTATGATAGTTAATAACAGCTTTGCGTATTTCTATCTATTATAAGCTACCTTGTGATTTGAGAAGAAACAGGAAAATGTGAAACAAAGTATCCTAGGTTTAAGAAAATATTATATGTTCCTTGGTGCCTTTGAGAACCTACCACATGAAGAACTCCAAGAATGTATAACGAGAGTCTTCTTAAATTTAATAGACAGCCAACCTAATGAGCTTTCTTAATATTAATATTCTATTAATTAATAGAATAATTAATTATTCAGTCACGTCTACTTAATAGTTATTTTATACTAAGTATCTATGTTTGCATTGTATCATAAAGAAAAGAATACAATTGGAAGCAACATTTCCTTCCGCCTTAAGTTTTGTTTTTTTAGTCCTTTACTCTGTAGTTTACTTTTTCTCCCCAAAATGGTGAGCATGTAATGTACCCTCTGGCTTCACCTGCCTACAGCTCCCCAACAGCCTTCATTTTTGCAGTCTCAGAGAGGCAGTGTGAGCTCCCCCTAAGGGCCCCGGCCCCCTGCTCAGTCTTAGTCTGGTGTCCTGACAGTCTCTGGTGAAGACACTCAGGCTTTCCTTTATCCTCAGAGCAAAGTCTTTCCCACATGCCTCCACCTAATTGGAAGTGAAATCCTGTTAAGAGGATAAGCCTTGTGCTGACTTTCCTTCTCATTAGAATTAAAATTCACACTTGGTGAGGAATTTACTTTTAAAAAATTTGGTTTACATTTATGAATAACTCTGGTTAACTCAAGGTTTTTCCCCCCTATAAAATGTATTTAAATATAATGCAACGATTGTAAAACAATAGTTACTTCAGCGTTCTATCAGGATGTACAATAGATTTCTTTTTTTCTTTTCTTTTTTTTTAATATATTTTATTGATTTTTTTACAGAGAGGAAGGAAGAGAGATAGCCAGAAACGTCGATGAGAGAGAAACATTGATCAGCTGCCTCTTGCACACCCCCTCCTGGGGATGTGCCCGCAACCAATGTACATGCCCTTGACCGGAATCGAACCTGGGACCCTTCAGTCCGCAGACCGACGCTCTACCACTGAGCCAAACCGGCTTCAGCTAGATTTCTTTTGTTAAGGAATTTTATCTATCAGATACAAGTATTACACTAAATGATGAAGACCAACCCAACCTGGATTTAGAACAGTTGATTCTTGCTATGAGAAACATGCCTTAAAAATGTTAAGATAATCAATTCTAATTCTAATTGATTATCTTAACATTTTTAAGGCATGTTTCTCATAGCAAGGCAAGGTCAACTGATCTTTGACAAGGGATCAAAGGCATGGAACAAAGGTAGTCACTTTAACAAATGGTGCAGGAATAATAACAAAAAATGAGTCTAGACCCAGATCTTCCACCCTTCACAAATAAGCTCAAAATGGATCATAGGCCTAAATGTAAAAGACAGAACTATAAAACCCCTAGAAGGTAACATAGGACAAAACCTAGATGCCTTTTTACATACAACACCAAAGACACGATCGGGGAAAGAAATAATTGATAAGCTGGACTTCATTAAAATTAAAAACTGCTCTGCCAAAGACATTGGCAAGATAATGAGAAGGTAAGCCACAGATTGGGAGAAAATATGTGCAAAAGATAACATCTTATAAAAGACTGTTATCCAAAATGTCCAAAGAACTCTTAAAATTCAACAGATTCCTCACCAAAGAAGATATACAGATAGATGGCAAAAGAGCATATGAGGAGATGTTTCACATCCCGTATCATCACTGCACACACATTGGCAACAAGTGCTGGTGAGGCTGGAGCAACAGGAACTCAATTGGGTTATAAACCTAAAAAAAACTATTTAAAAAATTTAAGTCTTAAAAAAAAAAAAAAAAAAAAAAATAGCCAAGGCAGCAGTGTGGTGTAGTTGAAATATTATGTTGTCAGATAGGAATCTGGAATTCTTTCTTGTCCCAGCTCTACCATAAACTAGCTCTGTGACCTAGGCCAAACAGCCACTCTTTTTAGACCTCAATTTGCTTTTCTAGGACTCTGTTAGCTGTCCTCAAGTTGCAACTATAGGAATTTTTAGGTTATTGTAGCTGTGTCTTACTTGGGGATGGGGAAGAGGTATGCAATCAACTTGTAATTCTAAGTTTAAAATGTTCTAGGCAAATTGGCCAAGGAACTGACTGCAAATATCTCCATTAATCTTTGCAACTCCCCTGTTAAATTTACATGTGTGATGGAAAACTTGAACACAAGCCTCTTTAAAAAAAAAAAAAAAAAAAAGTATTGTTGAAAGTATGCATTACGTTCCCTTTCTTTCCCCATTGACCTCTTCTAGCTCACCCTTGCTCCATGCCCCAGCCTTGACCATAAAATTTCTGCTCTTTCTAGTATGCTACTTTTTAACAGTTTTGAAACTATAAGAAATTGGATAATGTTTTATATAGTAGAGGCCTGGTACATGAAATTCGTGCAGGGGAGGGGGGTTGTCCCTCAGCCCAGCTTGCACCCTCTACAATCTGGGACACCTTGAGGGATGTCCAACTGCCCACTGGGATTGGGCCTAAACAGGCAGTCAGATACCCCTCTCATAATCCAGGACTGCTGTCTCCAAACCGCTCACCTGCCTGCCTTCCTGATTGCCCCTGACTGCTTCTGCCTGCCAGCCTGATCACCCCCTATCCACTCCCCTGCCAGCCTGATTGATGCTTAAATACTCCCCTGCCAGCCTGTTTGTCCCTAACTGCCCTCCCCTACAGGCTAGTCACCCTTACCTGCCCTCCCCTGCAGGCCTGGTCCCCCACAACTACTTATCCCTGCAGGCCTGGGTTCCTCCCAATTGCCCTTCCCTGCAGGCCTGGTCCCTCCCATCTGCCCTCCCCTGCTGGTCATCTTGTGGCCATCTTGTGTCCACATGGGGGCAGGATCTTTGACCATATGGGGGCAGCCATATTGTGTGTTGGAGTGATGGTCAATCTGCATATTACTCTTTTATTAGATAGGATAGAGATCTGGTGCACAGGCTGGTTTGCCCTGAAGGATGTCCTGGATCAGGGTGGGGGGTTCCCTTGGGGCGTGGGGCAGCCTGGTCAAGGAGCCTGTGGTGGTTTGCGGGCTGGCCCCGCCCTCTGGTGACCCAAGCAGAGGCCCTAGTATCTGGGGTTTATTTATCTTCTACAATTGAAACTTGGTAGCCTGGAGTGGAGCCAAGCTTTCTGCTCCTCTGTGGAGGCAGCCATTTCTGTTGGGATTTGTGTATCTTCTATAATTGAAACTTTGTAGCCTTGAGCAGAGGCCTGGTCCAGGCAGGGCATAGAAAGCTTGGCTTCCTCCATCGCCCAGGGCAACCCTAGCCTCCTGCTCTTTCCAGCTCTGTGACTACCGCCATTTCTGTTTGGATTACTGTATCTTCTATCATTGAAACTTTGTAGCCTTGAATGGAGGCCTAAGCCAGCAAGGGCAGGTGGAAAGCTTCCCTCCTGCTCTCTGTAGCCATAGCCATCTTGGTTGGGTTTATTTGCATATTCACTCCTGATTGGCTAGTGGGCGTGGCTGGTGGATGTAGCAGAGTGGTGGTTAATTTGCATATTACTCTTTTATATAGAACTAGTACTGGAGGCTTGATGCACAAAATTCGTGCAAGAGTAGGCCTTCCTTCCCCTGGCTGCCTGCACCAGTTTCCCTCTGGCACCCCACACCCAGCCTTCCCTCAGAGCCCTGGCTTCAATCTGGAAGAACATCCAATCTAATTAGCATATTACACTTTTATTATTATAGATGAATAATATATATGCTGTTTTTCAAATTGAGATCATCTAAAGCAAGAACTTCAGGCAAAGAGTATTTTTGAAGCTAGACTGAATTGAATATTATAAAAAGCCAGTGAGAATAAAAACAGCTAGTGAAGATCTGGGAAAAGGGATTCTCATTGGGGAAACACCGCTAGTCTAGAGGGAATCCAAGGAAGATCCTGGAACTGATCATTTATTAATGATCTCCTTTACTGCTTCCTCTCACTCTTGGTTTTTAAGCTTTTGTTTTGAATTGTACATCCCTTTGAGGAGCCAGAGAAAGCCATAGACCTTTCTAGGACACACAAATACCTTCAGATTAGAAATTCCTGATCTTTTATGTCCGGAAGCACTGCAGCAGACACAGGGCACCCCACCCAGCAGGCTCCTTGTTTTGTTCTGTTAACCTTGCCCTTGAAGCAGGAGACCAGCACAGAAACAAGCAGTCACTCACAGCACAGAACTCCTGGGTCAGCAGACCGTGTGTTGTTGGTGGAAATGAGGTCGGATTCCTTTGTCCTCCTTCTCTTTGAGATCTCGTCCTGTTGTTCTCCTCTCAGAAGTCTTCTCATTTTCTTCAAATGAAGTTTGCTGAGCTATCTGTTCGGTTCCCTTTCCCTGTGACTTTTGTTCAAGCGGCTTTATTTTCTTTGCTTCCATATGGGACCGATGTGCCATTGCCCTTTTTTAAAAAAAAATCTTTTCCAAGAATTGTATTCCTTTGATCCTCCATCTCTTTCATATTCAAATCAAAGGCTTTTATAAAACTTCTGTTAATATATTTATCATCATCATTATTGATCATCATCATAGCTATTCCTACCACTACAGCCATTTATTGAGAGACTTTGGCCGGGTTCAGTGCTAGGCTCCTACATGCATTCTCTCAGTCCTAGAAATAGATAAACTGAGGGTCAAAGAGCTCAGTAACTTGCCCAAAGTGGTAGGTGGGATTTGAATCCAGGTGGGCAGTTTGACACCAGAGCCACACTCTTACACTATCGATTCAGGGAGTAACTTAGAGTTTAGTCATTCAAATGACCTCTTGTCTGATGGATGAACAGTTTCAGGACCAGTAACGGTAATGATTATTGAAGGCTGATCATGTGCATTAGATGGACGGTACTTTTTCTTCACAACCACCTTACACAGCAGAGGCTGTTGTCCCCTGTTAAGATGGAGGATGTAAGGCTCATCATCTCCCCCTCTTGGTAACTCAGCAGCTAAGTGTTGAATACATCCAACTCTGAAGCATTTTTTACAGCAAAGTTGCCTTAAACTGAGTGTATGAAATGTAGCCGAGTTCATAAATGGTTGCGTTTATGCTAATAAACAGCCCCGGAAGTGTGATCGGAGGGAGAGAGTGCTCTAATGACAAAATAAAGCATGTCCAGGTGAGAGGGGTTCGCTAAGAAACCAGAGGCAAACGGAGCTGAAAAGTCCCAGTCATAACTGTGTGTCATCATCAGTCAAATGAGAGGCTCATTGCTCAGCATAATAAACTTTATGTTTGAAACCGACAGCCAGCATCATGATTAACCTTGAAACACTAAATATGTTGAATAAAGTTAAGAACAAAACAGAGGCCGAGACCGGTTTGGCTCAGTGGATAGAGCGTCAGCCTGCAGACTGAAGGGTCCAGGGTTCAATTCCGGTCAAGGGCATGTACCTTGGTTGCTGGCACATCCCCAGTAGGGGGTGTGCAGGAGGCCGCTGATCGATGTTTCTTTCTCATCGATGTTTCTAACTCTCTGTCCCTCTCTCTTCTTCCCTGTAAAAAATCAATAAAATTATTGGTTTTTTTTTAAAAAGTGGTTAAGTCATTAAAAAAAAAAAAAAAAAAAGAACAAAACAGAGAACACCTCTACCATAGCTACAAGAAATTATATTTGAGTAAAACCCACGTTCTTTCCCCTGACTCCTGGGTGCATTCATCCACCCTGTTCCTACATCATCAGTGTCTCTTGTTGTTCTCCGCCTTGCAGAGAACAGCAGGAGTTACATCAAATCCTACACACGGGCTGCTGGTTCCTAGAATTTACCAAGCTTTTTCCTGCTTTGAGGCTTTAAAAGAAAAACCAAAAACATTTTTATTGCTTTCAGAGAGGAAGGGAGAGAAGAGAGATAGAAACATCATTGATGAGAGAGAAGCATCAATAGGTTGCCTCCTACTAACCCCCTACTGAGAATCAAGCCGGAAACCCTGGCAAGTGCCCTGATCAGGAATCAAACTGTGACCTCCTGGTTCATAGATTTATCCTCAACCACTGAGCCACACCATCCCGACAGGGCTTTTGTGTTGTCTTTCCATCTGCCTGAACACTCTGCCCCCAGCTCTTCACTTGCTGGTTCCAGCTCACCTTTCAGGAAGCTCTTCCCGGGCCCTCAGCCTTTGTAGCATTCCTCACATCTATAATCATCTTATTTTTCTGCCTTATTTTCTGTCTCTTCTCCTAAACTTGAGCTCCATAAGGACATGCATTTTTTCACAGCTACATCTCTAGCACTGAGAAGAATGCCCTATACATAGAAGTCGACTTGTAAATATTTTGGAATGAATGAATGAAAATTATTACCTTCCTATATACCAGTGGTAGCCAGGTAGAAAATAGAATGGAGATGAAAGGACATTAATGACAGGAACAAAAAATATTTTTAAGGAGCCTAGAAGTAAACTTAAGAAAACACGCATAGGACCTGTATTCAACAGAGCTTACTATGCTGGGCACTATGATTTTAAAGATGAATAAGACAAATGGTCCTTGCTTGTTATGAACTTAGAAAAATATAGTTCCCTGTAAGACAGAGATGAAAACATCATTTCTCCTAAAAATAGCATATATTTTATTATTATTTAATTCAAAATTCCACCTGTATATTTGTGGGAGCAGGAGATGGGGAGGCAGAGCAGAACAGATTATTTGAAGTTTATCTGACAATAAACCCCAGAGACGACTTGGTTTATGTGTTTTTTTAAGAAGAAAAATTAGGTGTACTTTGATTAGACATATTTCAAAATGACTGCAATTTGGTACCAGCTTTGGAATAAGCCATATATGTAAGAAGTGAGTATAAAATAAAGATTATATTTCATATCACTGGAGAATTAGTGTCTTTGTGAACCATTGATATTGGGATATAGGTTGAGTCACTCGGGAAGGGGGGCGGAAATTAGTCTAAATCTTTACCTCCAACCATAAATTATTTTTTTAGGTTGGTTAAAGATTTAGTTATAAAAACTGAAACCATCAGACTTCTGGAAGAAAATACAGATGGATTTAATACTGATAATTTAAAATGAGAATACAGCATGGCTGGTGTTGCTCAGTGGTTGAGCATCAACTCATGAACCAGGAGGGTCACAGTTTGATTCCCGGTCAGGGCACTTGCCCAGGTTGCAGGCTCTATCCCCAATAGGGGATGTACAGGAGGCAGCCGATCAGTGATTCTCTCTTATCATTGATGTTTCTCTTTCTGCTTTACTACTTCTCTTTCTCACTCTTCCTCTCTGAAATCAAGAAAAATAAAGATTTTTTAAAAAGGGAGAATATAGATGGATGTAATTTGGTGCAGAAAAGGTCTGTACTGTGACTACAGGCAGAAAGAAACCTTATAAAAAAGTTAATAAATTTGAGTATCTAAGATTTAAAATTCTTACATGGCAAAGCAAAGAAGGGAATGAGCCAAAGCCTGTTTGGCTCAGTGGTAGAGTGTCGGTCTGCGGACTGAAAGGTCCCAGCTTCGATTCCAGTCAAGGGCATGTACATTGGTTGCGGGCACATCCCCGGTAGGGGGTGTGCAGGAGGCAGCTGGTCGATGTTTCTCATTGACATTTCTAGCTCTCTGTCTCTCCCCCTTTCTCTCTGTAAAAAAATCAATAAAATATATTTTTAAAAAACAAAACAAAACAGATATATCTATCTTTAAAAAAAAAGGGGGGGGGATGAATTTTAATATAACAACAGATGGTGATTAATATATTCTCATAAAGTAATAAGTAAGTTATATCTAGAATTATCCAATCTTAGAGCCAGAAAGGATCTAATCCAATTCCTACACTTACAGATGGTGACGGTGATGCCCAGAAAAGACAACTGCCTTACTCAAAGCCATACGGCTAGTTGGTTACCCCTCTGTGGTTGAGATTGTGGGTATCTGGGTACAGAGAGTTAAGAAGATAATGCAACCAGTAAACCACCTGAAATTTTTTAAGTTGTAGATAGTTCAAAGTACAGCCAAGAACGGGTCAAGGTTTGTTGGAAAAAATAGATTTTTCATGCTTTAGATAAAACAGGATTCTTAGTTGGCAATATGTCAAATGACATTTTTGAGTTTGGTTTTTTAAAAATAATCTAATAACTAGTATATATTAAATTTTACATTTTTATTTAAATTGATATTTTGATTGTCAAGGTAGGTTTGCTTTGATTATGTCCCACGGAGCCTTAAATATTTGAGCAGAGACCCCTGTTCAGGTGTCACTGCGTGCTAGCCACATTTACCTGACTTTCAAGCTCAGCACTGAGTAGAAATAAGCAGAATGTGCCAGCCTTGTTTGAACATATAAATCATATAAAGTGATGATGGCATTTGTCCCACCTCCTTCATAGCAAAAATCATAGTATTCATTCAGTTTCTCTACAAATTGTATATCAACACTACACAAGGCTATGTAGATTCAAAATAAGCAACACAAATAAACACATACAAGTAAACAAAAGCACGGAGCCCTGGCCCTTGCCACACACATCCAGCGTGGGAGGCAGCAGTCTTTGAAGGTGTGAGCTGAGGGTGCACGGTGCTGTGTGCTGGTACCTGGGAGAACCACTCGCCTGCGATGAGGAATGAGCTCAGAAAGCTTTGGCTGGTTTACGAGGACGAATGTCAGTAATCAGTTCCTTCAGATTAAATTCCCTTCATTTCATTGTTTTAGGAATCCCCTCTCCTGTGCTGGGTATATTTCTGTGCTAAGAAATTTCTTCACAGGCATTCTCATAAATGTCACTTCCATGCCAGAACCCTTGTGCCAAGAACAAAAAGTGCTGTGAGCATTTTCCTGTGGCCCCTTACCAAAAAAGATCTGGGTTAATTTAATACCATTTAAAAACAATAATTTTTAACTACTGCTGATAGGCTTTTCCTCTACTTATCTTCTTTTTATTTTCTAGTTCTTGTTTCCGCTCAGTGTAACTCGTTGAGTGTAATTTTGGAATGTGTGCTGTGCTTCCTTCAAGGCGGCCTGTGTTACTGTCTCTTCTAGGGGCGAGTCGGGTGCCGGGAAGACGGAGAACACCAAGAAGGTCATCCAGTACCTCGCTCACGTCGCCTCCTCACACAAAGGCCGAAAGGACCATAATATTCCTGTAAGTTCCTGCTCTGTGGCTGTTGTTTTAAATCTTAGATTTATGCTTCCATAATTTCAGAACCACTGAGGAAGCCGGTCTACCCAGTGTGCTGCTCTCTGACAGCTCCCTGTCCCCCCACCCGACCCAACAACTCTCTCGTTCACTTAAAGGGAGCCGATGATCAGGAAATGGCTGTCAACTAGCCTCTAATATGAAACTGGAATCATGGCTGTGGCTTGAAGCCTCATTTCTTGCAAAGATTTGGTGAGAAGAGTTAAAATCGATGAGCAGGGCCTATGAAAACTTATTTCCCACCAAAAAAAGAGCCTCAAATATTTTAGGCAGTTCTTTCTGAACCTGGCAGAGCAGCCAGTTGCTGCTGCCCACAGCAGCTTGAGGGGAGGCTAGAAATTTGGGAAGAATCGGAGATAGAAAAGGGGTAAGGATATAAATGTCCTCTATCCTTAATTTATAGATAGCAGAACTGTTAGTTAATGTGGCCTGAAAGAATATCAGCTCCCGGCACCCCCAGTTCTCACCGCGGGACTGGGTGCCTGGAGGTGCTTACTGTGAGGGGAGAACCTTGCTAACGTTTGCATTTGTCTGTTTGTAACGAGCAGCAGGAATCGCCTAAACCCGTGAAACACCAGGCAAGTGCTTTTCCTTATGCTTCTTAGTCTTGAGTGTTCGCACTAATTTTTGTCTTTAGATCGAGTCCCTACTAGAAACAAATACCCTTAGTTCTGAGTGAAGTCTATTATGAAGAACATTTTGATTTTGAAAATTGGCTGCTTAGAGGCTTGTTCTTTTCATCAGAAGCAGCATGCCGTTTTGCTTTAAATTTGTTTTCTAGATTGAACTTTAGTAATTACGCTTTTATCATGACATTGAATCACTCATTTATGAAGCCTAGCACCTCAGGGCTTCATATGCCAAGCACTAGGTGGAATTATATTAATGCTTCTTAAACACGTGGAGGCCTGGCCTTGTGCCATGTATTACATTTTGAATCTGGTGCTGCAACTTTAAAGGTGGTATCTTTTGGGTTAGGTTAACAAATTTCAAATCTATTAAAATGTTATGGCCATATGTGCTTTAACCTAAAGGTCTACTTATATTTTATAAGTTGGAATTTTTTATCTGTGGCATGTCTTGGAGGAGTGTCAATCTTCCCAGCTATCAGATGCCACCTCTTTAGCTCTACAGAGCAGAGCAGTGAACACACTGCCAACTGGAGCACTTGCTGCCCCGGGGATGAGGGAGGGCGGAGCGGAGCCAGTGCCTCGGGCAGAATGGCACATCCATCCTCGGCGGTAACCCTTCCTAGCATGGGAATGGCCTTGATTGGTCTGTCTCCACAAACATAATGCCACAAAGCTAACATAAAGCAAGAAAGGGTATCGAGTTATGGAAATCAACTATTACTATAAGAAACTGTCACAAGTTTCTGTTCTAAGGAGAATAGAACAGAAATAAAGGAATAGTCATAAATAAAGGTACTAAGATTTTCAGATGTCTTCCTTAAAATCGTAAGAAATTCTCACATCCCAAAGCTGTCCTATACCTCTGAAGGCCTGTGGTGTCCTTCAGCTCTTCTAGCTGCAGACCAGACCATTCAGACAAATGGAGGGTCAATGAAATATTCATCCTCCTATAGGACACTTAAAGGAGGAACCACTGGACCAGAAACCAGCTTTTGTCCTCTTACTAGGTACTTGGATCCCTACTCAAATGAAGGACAGACTTAGGTTTGCCAGCCCTCGATGGGAAACATACATCATTGTTTGCATTTTGTTTCGATGTCATTTTAAACTACCGAGTGGATCCCTGTTGTATGTGAGCAGCATGCCTCCCCCTAGATTTTGCTATGGGCCAATCAATCCCTGGGTAGCAAGTTCTCCCAGAGAAGGCAACCGCTTCTCTAGGCCGCACTTCGCTGTCGTTGATTTGCATGTCTCCCTGCATGGATTTCCTGTGCACAGCATCGTCCAGGCTGCTTTTCCCAGGTTTGTTTCATAGTAGTCTAGTCAAGGAGTAGCTACGATTATGTCTTTAGAAACATGAGAACACTGATTCTCTATTAATTTTTCTTTTCCAGCACACTTAAGGGATATGAACTACTTATGAGTAGTAGGGAATGGGTACACCCTGCAGAGGGTCCTAGCCAGTAATTACTTCTCTGTCCACACTCCCTTCCCCCTCCTAGGGCGCCCCTATTCGTGATTTCCATGCCCCATTTTGAGGGTGACTGTCATAAAGTAACAATTATAACGTTGAAAATCTGTACTTTGCAAGTCAGTGTTTGGGCTTGAAAACACTGGTTTATTAATTTACATCAATGAACTTCATAGGCAAAACTGACTCAGGTTCCCAGGAACCATTTGTATAAATTTCTAGCATTTTATCATCAGTACGATTTCTAGGCTCCTGATTTGTGAGTCTATTATTATTTATCTATTTGCTTATTAAAAATCAGCTTTATTTATTAAGGTTTAATTCATGTACCATAACATCCACTCATTTAAAGTATACTGTCCAGTTTTTAAAGGATATGTAATTATGACTGCAGTTAATTTTAGAACATTTTTATCACTCCAAAATGAAGCTCCGTATCTATTCGGAGACACCTTCCATTTCCTCCCAGACCCTGGAAAGCACTAAAATACTTTCAAAGAATTTGCCTGTTCTGGGTATTTTATATGAATGGAATCATTTAACACGTGGTTCTCTGTGACTGTTCTTTCACATATTGTTTTCAAGGTTCATTCATGCTGTAGCATGTATAAATATTCGAGTCCATTTTATGGCTGAATAAAATTCCATTATATTAAATATGTTGCATTTCGTTAATCTGTTCAGAAGTTGGTGGAATTTGGGTTGTTTCCATTTGGGGGCCATTGTGAATAATGCCACACTAAGCATTTGCATATAAGTTTTGTGTGGACATAGATTTTCAGTTCTCTTGGGTGTATACCTAGGAGTGGAATTGGTGAGTTGTGGTAACTGTTTGGTTAACATTCTGAGGAAGTGCCAAACTATTTTTCAAAGCGACTGGACCATTTTTGTACATTTTCACCAGCAATTTAGGAGGGTGCCAGTTTCTCTATCCTCACCAACACTCTCCTTGACTTCATTGTGCCATTGTGGCAGTGCAAAGTGATCTGTGCTTTTTATTTGTGCCTTTGAAACTTACAAATACATGACATCAATTTTTAAAATTTAGCTCACAATATTTAAGTAAACGTTAAGTAAACATTTACCTATAAACTTTTGATATAGTTTTTATAATAAAATTACATCTTATTTTGCTTTGCCCCTCAGCCAACTGAAAGTAGTTTCTGCATCCTCTCCCTTTGTCATCGGTCGCTGTCACAGGCCTCAGAGCCTGTACGGTGTTCAGTGCCACCCAAGAGGCCGAGCTCAGCACAGTTTCAGAGAAGGTTTAAAAACAACCAGTTTCTAAAACTTGGCCATTCCCTAAGAGTGACCCATCAAGCCCGCTCACCTGCCCCAAAGCCAGGCAGCAGCTCGGGCTACCATTACATTTATGGTCTAAACGGTCTTGAACTAAGACACAAGGTGATAGCCAGCAAGTACAGAAATTAGACCTGCCAGTGTGACTAAAGTCTATTTCTCAGCGTTGTGACTAGCTGCTGCCATCTCGTTTCACCCCTCCTCCTGTGGTCAGTGCGACACCTCGCCTTTGCCCTCTCAGCCTGAAGGTGCAGGATGGGCTCAGCCTGAGTGCCCTTGGTGGCCGAACTGAAATTTTGAAAAGGGTATATAGTTTTTACCAATTTAAACTCATCCTCTATTGTATAGCAAGTGTATATTATACACTATGTAATAGACAGGGTTTTCATCATCATTGGTCAATCTTTAGACCATTCAATTCTAAACACTTAGAATTTAAAAAATAATTTCAATAGCTATGGTTTACAAGTGGCTTTGTCATTTGGTTGAGAGATCTTGGCACTGTTTAAATATGAAATTGCTCAACACAGAAATGATCAAATTTAGGGGTAATTTTTAAATGGAAGACCAGTTTGTGTGTTTTGTGTCAAGTTTTTTGTGATTCATTGATGAGTTTCTAAGGTCTTTGCCTGGTCTCACTGAAGCCACAAATCAATCAGGACAGAAGTAAATACCACACGCTATCACTGTAGTGGCCCCAAGAGGGACATGGAAGTGCCAAGGTCTACAGCTACTTCCGTGACTACAGGGATCCTTACCCAAATCTTATCACCACCTTTAGCTCACCACCATCCCTTCCCCAAATGCTACTAGAAAGTTCTAGGTTCTCTGATTATACATTTACTCAGCAAATAGTCATTTTGACTCGTTACTGATTGAGCTAGGTGCAGGGAAAGCCAGTGATTTTCAGCCAGTGTAACACAAAAATGTTTAAAACATGCAATACCTGACTGTAGTCAGGGGCTCTGAACTCTTCCCTTCGGTTATCAAATTTAAAAAGGCCAACAGCCATCAGAACAGTAGTGGTCCATTGTGAATGAATCAGAATTATACTTTTTGTTGTTGTTCATGTCAGGGGGAAAATACATGATTTTTGTATACTGCAGAAATTTTTTTTAATGTATTTTATTGATTTTGTACAGAGAGGAAGGGAGAGAGATAGAGAGCTAGAAACATCGATGAGAGAGAGTCATCGATTAGCTGCCTCTTGCACACCCCCTACTGGGGATGTGCCCACAATCAAGGTAATGCCCTTGACCGGAATCGAACCCGGGTCCCTTCAGTCCCCAAGCCGACGCTCTATCCATTGAGCCAAACCGGTTTCGGCATACTACAGAACTTTAGTAACTAGTTTATATGTGCCATGAGATGAAAAAGGTTGAAAGTTGCTGCCTCAAGCCAGCAGGAGAGAATCACACTCACACAAGAAAAGAAAAGAATCAATAAACTTGATCCAAAGAATTCTTATAGCCATGCCAAAGGAATATTAAAATGAAATATGCAACACTTGTATTGCCTCCCAAGTTAGGAAAACATTTTAAAGGTGGATTACTTCTTAAAGTATTTTTTTCATTACGGCTTTATTTGGCAGAATAGTGTGTAATTTTGAGGAACCAATTCTAATTCTTTGATCTAACAGATGTTCAGTGTTGTAAAAGGTAATGCCCCACTTATGAAAAGTTGTACTAACAGTTTCTACATTCTGATTATACATTCTGAGTGAGGTAAAAGGATTCTAGAGCCCAAACAACTATTCCAGAGCCAGCGTATGAGGGCTTTTGTAGGATGTTAGTTAGTCATAGGCACATCGCTGGACGTGACCTCAGGAGAAGGGCACTCTGTATCACAGAATGATACTAACGGTATTTTAAAATATATTTTAATTGATTTCAGAGATGAAGGGAAAGGGAGATAGAAACATCAATCATGAGAATCTTTAATCAACTGCCTCCTGTACACCCCCTACTGGGGACCAAGCTCACACTTGGGCATGTGCTCTGACCAGGAATAGAATGGTGACCTTCAGGTTTCATAGATTGATGCTCAACCACTAAGCCACAGCGGCCAGGCAGATACTAACATTTCTAATGATGACTCTCAGTCATTAAAATTGGCTCGGGATACCATGTTTAAGAAATTTTGTTAGCGTATAATATTTAGAAAGGTTTACATCAGAAATAAGCTGGTGTTTTGAAGTTAATAAACTAGATGATTCATGGTACAAAAAGCATATCATGTAATGCCAAGAACGTGCTTCAGTACTTGGTAGCATGAAATTCATGCAGCTTGGGGTTCTGACAAGGACTGGTTCCTAACTGGTCTCAATGGGACACAATCGTAAACTGTAATTAGCACCTATAAAAGTCTGAACAATCCAGATAAATGCTGCAGAGTAGACATATAAGGAGCATATCTCCTCACTGTGTCGTGTGCCTCAGAAAAACATCCTCTTTTTTCCAGAAAAAGCTGAATACAGGAGTCCATTTGGCATATATTCTGATTTTGGATTTGATTATAGTGTAATTAGTCACATAGCAACTGACCATTAATTAACAAATCTTATGTGAGGTTCCTTATATTCCTTTTTTTCCTTAGAGAATCATATCTGCTAGTGGTTGTTAGTTGTTACCCTGTTTCCCCGAAAATAAGACAGTGTCTTATATTAATTTTTGCTCCCAAAGTTGTGCTAGATCTTATTTTCAGGGGATGTCTTATCTTTCCATGCGCTAGGTCTTATTTTCGGAGGATGTCTTATTTTCGGGGAAACACGGTATTATTCATTGAATTTTAGAGAATTTTTAGAGAGGAAGGAAGAGAGAGAGAGAACATCAATGTGAGAGAGAGACATCAATTGGTTGTCTCCCATACAAACCTGCAACCTAGGTATGTGCCCTGACCAGGAATCGAACTTGTGACCTTCTGGTGCATGGGATGATGCTCCAACTAACTGAGCAACACAGGCCGAGGCTACTAGTGGTTTTTAGTCCTTTCTTTCATTACGTCTAGAGTACTTGTGGGTATTTTAAAGTATAGGGGTGAGATTTGTGTTTGGAAAAAGCAGAGTTACTAAAATAATACAATATAATTCTGAAATTACATTCCAGGAACCAGCATTACTTTCTAGAGTTCTTATGGTCAGAAATGACGACTTGCTTTCTCATACAGCTTTCTGATGTGTTTCCTGATAAAACACATATTAATATGCTCACAACTTTTTGTAAAATCTGTTTTATAGCCTAATTTGCATATATGAGTAAAACATATCAAAAACCCCACATACATTATATCAAATACTCTATACTTAGTCTTTTACATTTGAGTGAGAAGCCAGTAGTATCACTATCTCTGATCATGGAGATGGATGAGGACATTGCCTGGTCTACGTTATTAAAATATTATGTGAAACCCTTGGGAAAATGGCAAGCTTTATACCAGTAATTGTAACATGTAAGTATTAATATGTTCTTAATTGAAGCTAAATTTTATTTTCTGAAAACCAGTTACTTTGTTTTATTTTCAGAATTTGCTGCCTAATTTATGTGCCCTGTCCTTAAATTTGTCATCTCTGACCAATGTGACATTTTCTTTATAGATGCTAACTCTCTTACTTCAGCGGAGCCTCTTGTGACCTAGAATAAGAAGCCAACAAAGGTTGCTGGATGACTGACTAAATGAAAGGACTGAGGGAAAGAGGCAGTTTTTTGTTTTAATTTTAGTTTTTTCCCCTGAGGACTGGAGTAAAGACATGAGATTAACACACATCTGCTTTTATTTGTGTGTATGTGTGTGTATGTGTAATGTCTTTTAGGGGGAACTTGAACGGCAACTTTTGCAAGCCAACCCAATTCTGGAATCATTTGGAAATGCGAAGACTGTGAAAAATGATAACTCATCTCGTTTCGTAAGTTGAAACTTAATTCTTCAGATTTCTAGTTAAGTGTATATTATGATTCATTTAAATACAGCACTGTATAAAATTTTGGAAGAGGATAATCAATATAGTATAGAATAGTACTATCAATAGAAATGTAATGCAGGTAACCTGTAATTTAAATTTTTCTAGAAGGCACATTTTAAAAACCAGTTGAAAAATAGTGAAATTAATTATAATTATATATTCTATATAAATAGGTAGTTATATATTACTAGAGGCCTGATGCACGAAGATTCGTGCAAGAATGGGCCTTTCTTACTTTGGCTACCAGCATTGCCTTCACTCCTGTGGAGCTTCCTTTCCTCCTTCCCACGCTGCCCAGAGGCCCGGAGTGGCTGGGGCAGTGCCGAACACCTGTGTCCCACCGTCCCACCCTGCCCCCACCACTTGACACCTGCAAATGCAAATTAAGCCGCCATCTTTGTTTGGTTAACTTGTATACTCTTGATTAGCTGGTGTCATGAAGGTACGGTCAGTTTGCATCTTACTCTTTTATTAGTGTAGATTGTATGGATATATAATTCTGTAATGTCTCTGAACTTATTTTTTCGACTTTGATCAGAGATGATATATAATACCTGTTAGGGGGTTGGCATGGGGACTTAAAGATGCATGTTTGCTATTTAACACAGCACTAGGCATAATAGATGCTCAACACATAAGATTGCTATTCAATGGAGTAAATTATCCTTCTCATGTCTTGCTGTTTCCATGTCATGGACTTCAGAATAAGTTGTCATTACTATTATTTCTCTTTAAAAATTCTTCTGTTCAGCCGAAACCAGTTTGGCTCAATGGATAGAGGGACTGGAAGGTCCTGGGTTCGATTCCGGTCAAGGGCATGTACCTTGGTTGCGGGCATATCCCCAGTAGGGAGTGTGCAAGAGGCAGCTGATCGATGACACTCTCTCATCGATGATTCTAATTCTCTCTCTCCCTTCCTCTCTGTACAAAATCAATAAAATATGTATATTTTTTTAAATTCTTCTGTTCAACTCTCTTTAATTCATTAAAAGCTTTACTTTCTCCCTCAATTAGATCAACTATCAGAGTTCGCCTGAGCCAAAACCGGTTTGGCTCAGAGGATAGAGCGTCAGCCTATGGACTGAAAGGTCCCAGGTTCGATTCCCGTTAAGGGCATGTACCTTGGTTGCAAACACATCCCCAATGGGGGGAGTGCAGGAGGCAGCTGGTCGATGTTTCTCTCTCATCGATGTTTCTGGCTCTCTATCTCTCTCTCTTCCTCTCTGTAAAAAAATCAATAAAATATTTTATTTTATTTTTTTTTAAAAGTTCGCCTGAGGACATTATCCTATGTGATAGCCAAGTTAGTAGTAGTATGAGGATACTGTCCTCCCCATTCCACCTGCTCAGAGTCAACACTTTCATGGCAGATCATCTCCAAACCCGTATTCAACAAAGTGGTCATTCCTTCAGTAAATCTTTTGCCCTGGATTATAGTCATCAAGAGTTTAACCCTTTCCACAGTCATTTTGGAGAGGTCTTCAGTTTCAGTTATATTTCTACTTCAGTGATTGGAATTAATTGTTTTTCTCCCTCTTCTGTTGTTAGATGCGTTGTAAAAGTCAAGAAGGCCAGAATAAGTGAGGCTTCAATTCAGTGGCTAATTTGGGGGAATCTGAAAACACTGTCACACACTTTTTTATTCTGGGAATGTAAAGTCATGGTGCGCATGCTAATTTTCTGATGACATGGTCTCTGTGCTCAGTGGAAGTGGCCCTCTGAGTTTGCTAGGGCTGCCATAACAGACTGCCACCAACTGGGCGGCTGAAATCACAGAAGTTAATTGTCGCACAGTGGAGGCTAGAATTCTGAGATGAAGGGGTTGGCAGAGCTGCTTTCTTCTGAGACCTCATGGCCATCTTCTCCATGACTTCACATGGTCTTCCCTCTGTGTGTGTGTCTGTGGCCTATTTTTTCTCTTAAAAGGACACCCATCATTTTGGATTAGGACCCACCTACTGACCTCATTTGAACTTAATTACCTCAGTAAAAACCCAATCTCCAAATATCATCACGTTCTGAGGTACTGGGAGTTAGGACTTCAGCATATGAATTGGGGGAGGGCAGAACTTTGTCTATAAAACCATCAGATATTTTAAGTACAAGAGGCTTCCAAGTAATGTAAGAATAAGGATCTATTTGCTTAGAATATTGTTTGTTCCTAGTAAGAGAACATTTGAAGAGTCATTTAATCTGCCTTCACTTAGTAATTATTTTATTTAGGTACAAAGTGGGATAACAAATGTGCCTATGGCAGTAGGAAGCCCGCTGAGACTCTTGGCTATCCAAGACATCTGGGGAAACTGAGCTTTGTTTGTAGAGTTTCTGTCATTCCATGGATCATCACCATTGAGCCTGAGCCACATTTAAATCTTCAATTCTTCCTACTGAAAGCCCTGTGTTTAGTGGCTGTATCATGGCATAGAAGACACTGTGAGCTACCAACTTAGGTATGCGATCTCTGAAGATTTTCAAGGCCTTCTTAGTGGAAAATACTTTATTTTACCACATAAATCCAGTTACCAGTGTGTTCTGATGTTCTCCCCTAAACCACACTTTAAATTCAGGAGAAACATTTTGAGCCCATGCTTAGAAAAGATAAACTGCTACGAATCACTCATTTGTGTCCTTGATAAACACTGTCGTGATTCTTACTAAGCAGTAAGGGTTCGTGTACTTGCCAGGGCTTTTGTGGTTGAGACAGATAGAAAGAAGTACAGCTCTGTACTAGTGACCTATTGCTATGTAGCAAGTTGCGCTAAAACCTAGTGACTTAAAACATTATTTCAGAGTTTCTGGGTGGTGGGTGGCTCTAGCTCAGGATTTCGAATGAGGTTGTCATTAAGATGCTCTTGGCTGGAGCTGCAGGCATCTGAAGACTTGAGGCTGGAGGATCTTCTTCCAAGCTCCCTGGGGTAGCTTTCGGCGGGAGGCCTCCGTTCCTCCTGGTGGTTGCTTAGAGGTCTTCATTCCCCACCTCAGAGGCCTCTCCATAGAGTTGCTTACTCCTGACATGGCAGCTGGCATCCCCCCAGAGCAAGGGATCCAAGAAAGAGCAAGACAGAAGCCACACAGAGTCCTCTATGACCCCACCTTGGAGGTCACATACCATCCCTGTGATTCATTTTATTGGTCACACATGAGGACGTAACCAAAGTTGGGGATTGTTGAACTCATTTTGGAAACTGACTGCCACAAATCATTAATGAAATTTCTATATTGGCATGTGTAGGTTATAATCTGTAATTTGCATTATTTTAGACCAGAGTTTCTCAATTAGGGTCCCCCATGGGACATTTGGTTGTTCAACTGGGGCAATGGGTAGTGGCCTGCAGCTGGCATCTGGTGGGTAGAGGCCAGGGATGCTGCTAAACACCCTGCCGTGTACAGGACAGGCAACGAATCACCCAGCCTCAGTGTCAATTATGTTCTAGCTTATTCCTTGCTTTTTAAAATTAATTTGCAAAGTAAGTACTATACGTGAGTCTCATTATTTATACAATGTTTAATAATTCTGGAAGGAGCTTATAAATTCTACCGGTAGGAAGAATGACTTAGATTGTTTGCTAGCAAAGATTGATTCTATCAAGAGTCCCCCATCCTATCTAAATTCTAAGCAAACCCTGTTTCAGCTGATATTCCATCTTCCAGAGTGCTTATGCTACTGAACAATAATCTTTATGTTCAATCATATATATTAAAAGCTAATCATTTTAGAAAAATATTTTTAATTAAGGCAATATTCTTAGACATAGCTATTCATTCAACAAAAAACAAAAGTATCTTTAATTATTGATTTTGGGCTTTTTATTTTTATTTTCATTTTTATTTTTTTAATATTTTTTATTGATATCAGAGAAGAAGGGAGAGGAAGAGGAGGAGGAGGACGAGAGAGAGAGAGAGAGAGAGAGAGAGAGAGAGGGAGGGAGGGAGAGGGAAGCATCAATGACAAGAGAGAATCATTGATCAGCTGCCTCCTATACGCCCCACACTGGGGATCGAGCCCACAACCAGGCATGTGTCCTGACTGGGAATCAAACCGTGACCTCCTGGTTAATATATTGACATTCAATCACTAAGCCACACCGGCTAGGCTGAGCTTTATTTTAGAAAGTCAATTTTATGTTGGTAGGTATAGTATTATTTTTAAAGAAATAGTTTAGTAGCTAGCTACTACTGTTATAAGGCATTACACAATACTATGAGTAGTTGATTTTAGTGGTTCCATAAAATAGCAAAGTGGTTGGTTCCATTGATTGACTCATGTTCAGTTCAAACATCCCATCAGCAGTTGTCTGTGGGTGTTGCCAACACTGGTTTTCACGGGTTTAGAGAGCACCCAGTATTGGCTCATTTTTAAAGTAAATTTTATATAATTATAATTTTTGTTGTGTAGTAAATTATTAAGCACCTATTCTCTGCCAGGTACTGTGCTGCTTACCTGATATCTTCATCTAGATGTCTAATAGATTTCTCAAATGTAACATATTCCAGATGTAACTTTATATCTTCTGTTCAAAATTTAAGTCTTGTGTCAGTATATGGTATCGTCAAATCACCCACCTACTTAAGCATTAAAAAAAAAACCTAGAAAAACAAAAAACCTATGAATCATCGATTTGGGTTTTGTTTTCTTTTTCATGGCTCAAGTCCAGGCCAGGAGTAACCTCTTTTGGTTACACTTCCAGCATGTATTTCAGATCTGTCCACGTTTCTCCTCTGTCTCATTTAAACACCTACTTAGTCTAACACCCTGTCTCAGGAATTTTCTCTATTGTTTATCAGTGTCCTATCGATTTCCCTCATAGCATTAATCACAACTTATAATTACTCTGCTCACTTATGGTCTCTTCTGCTAGAATGTAAGATCTCTGACAATAGGGACCTCATCTATCTTGTTCTCTGGCTCCTTAGTCCCTGGCTGTGCCTTTCACATGTAAGTACATAGTAGGTGTGCAATCCCTTTATTGAAAGGTGGTTGCCTACTAATTGCTAAATTTTCTTCTAAGCCCCGGGAATATATCAGTGGACAAAACCAAAGTCCCTAGCCTCATAGAGCTCACCTTCTTTTGGGTTTAACTTTAATATACTTTCGAAGACATGCCACAATGTACAATTGAGCACAGGGAACGTATGGCGTGTGCTAGACCCCCTGAGAGTGTGCCTGCCCTAGTTTCTGAAGGATGAGCAGAGATACATGGGGGGCGGTGACTTCTGGACAGGACAGGCCTTGGGCTGGTATTAGTGTTATGCCTCATCCTGGAAGAGCAATGTGATACCGAAAAATGAGTTGGGTGTACAGTGGAATTTCACGTAGTCAGTATTTACAAACCACAGGCTCACAGTGAAAAATACTTGAAACTGTAAACTCCATAAGCTTTAGAATCCTTTTGTTTCCATTTCTTTGATCTGAAATAGACAAGTGATTTCCTGAAGAATATCTTTTCTTTCAGAGATGCTAACATATGGTTTGTATTAAAGGGGATTCTTTAGAAGAGCATTACCCTTGTGAAAATAATCGTTCACAGTTACTCCAGTTCGCTGTTTATGGAGAAGTAAAATGTGTTCCAGATGGGGGAGGTTTTATGTAAAGTGAATCTCTTGTAATGAAACTTTAAAAACAGGGATTTCAATTTCAAAATGATTGTATCAGCAGATACATCTTCCCTCAAAGTTTTAGTAGGAAGCACTTTATGTATTTGTGCAAATCTTTTCCCCACCCCAAAAAAAACTTATTTAAGCCAGTTTGGCAATTCCCCAGTTGATATACCTTTTGGTAATCTGCCTCCAACAGTTACAGATAGATAAAGGCTCTGGGTGTGCGCCCTACCACCAGGCTAGCAGGTTACAATGAAACAAGCCCGAATCTGTGCCTTGCATAAATAGTGAAGGCAGCCCCCGCGGTCTGTCTGTAGTCCTCTCACCTCCCTGACCCTAAAGATGTGCTGAGGTCACTGTGGCAGTGTCAGAGAACATGGTCTGAACCAGGCCTCCAGCATCTTCCACATCAGCGGCTGCCCGGAGCCGTTTAACATGGAGCCCAGGGCAGCCTGCCCAACACCGCAGCTCCGGGCCTTCTAGAGTCTTCTTTGTTTCCCATTTTAAGTTTCTAATGAAAGTTGTGTATAAGATTACTTTGTTCCTGCATCTTCTCAATTGTTCCTTATATTTGCCCTTCTCCTTTCCTACTTGGCGAGATTTGGCTTTCCGTTCAGGGTCTTTTTGCGGGTCTTTGTCTAGCTTTAGTCTTGATGACCAGTGTGCTGGGTGGACACACGCGTGGAAGTCGTACTGTTCGCCTGCTCCGTGGCACTCGTTCAGTGTCGCTGGTGTAGTTTGTCCTGAAAACCTGGACAGTTCTGTTAATTTGCTGCCCTTTGTGATGTCCTTGAACAACCTGAACCTCATCATCCTTGCGATGGGCCTAGATCGAACATTGTACACCTGTCTCAGCTCTTTGGAAAGAGAAGACATCTCCCTGCGAACATGGGAAAGTGCATCGAAATGCCTTTCCGGCTCTGGTCGGGAGTCACAGAGTGATTAAACTTTATTTGACAGCTGGCACTTCTGCGATGGCCGCCACTAGATTCTTAAATGCCTTGTTCACACCAGAGTGGGGGATTATCTGTGCATTTCCAATCAGTCCGTTTCTCTTAATGCCACTCATTTTATCCCAGGAATTTCTAATATCCATGATCCTCAGTAACAAGGCTGCACAGTTTATATGAGACTAGGATAGCTGAAGCATGTAAAATAGCCATGTGGCTTTTAGGTTAAATCCTAGCTTAATTACTCTTGGGATGGGTTTTCCCATGTAGGGTCAATAGCTGTCTCTGGAGCAGGGGCGGGGGAACCTTCCTTCCGCCCAGGGCCAGGGCTGTGCAACGTTATCAACTTAAACATTAGCCTGCTCTATTCAGTCATTTCATTAACGCACCCCGAATGCCTTGGCAGAGCCAGACCAACTGATTTCTCTGGTCTTCTAAGGCCTGAGGTTCCCTACCCCTGCTCTAGAGTGTAGATTTTTAGTGGAGTAACTGACACACATACGTACATAGCGCACTGTATTGATGTGTCTTAAAGTAAATTACAGATTTTATAACAACTTTAAATATCAAATTAGGGGAAGAATATTTTCAAATGAAACAAACCTGTACTCCTGTAGTAAATTGCTAACCATCGAGGTGTACTTACTACAGATACATTGTAAACAGCAGAGAAAGGTCTAGAAGAAAATCAATGTCAATTCAAAAGGAATAACATTCTTTAAATAAAACATTTTTCTTATTATTTTCCTGACAATATCAAAATATCCAAGTTGTCCAGTTGCACCTTTTAAGTGAAATTCTTAATTTCTGCTTTATGTACAGGAGGGGATTCTAGTTGTCTTTGCTGCCCAGAGCTCACACAGGAAGTGTGGGGGTCTCAGTGGTTCTTGGATGGGTATTCGACATGTATATGGCATTAAAGCACATGCTCTATAATTCATACGTAATGTACTGGTCATATTTTGAGGGTTTTTCTTTTTTTATTGATAAAATTCTGGTTCAATATTCTGAGTGCCAAATCTGACGTGGAAATCAAATATGGAGTGGGCATTTTTACAAGTTTCTTCACATGTTTTAATAGAGGGCCACTTAAAAGTAAAACTTTGTTTTCCACTTTAGATTTGTATTTTAATAAAAATGTTTACTCTGAAAGAGTATTTATTACTGTTAGAAATAAATAAAGTTAGAAAAAGACTTTTTAACTTAACAGATTTTATTCCTTCCCCTTCCTCTTCCTCCCCCCAAGACTGAAGTGATTTCATATTTCATGGCCTGGTTCTTGCCTAATTTTTCAGGGTATCCAACATTAAGGGGAATCTATGAATCCTGGACTGTTGAGGGCTGTTCAGGGAGGTATTTCTCTTTGGTTCTAAAATTTCACTTTGTCATGTTCGCAACATGCTGGGGTAGATCTTGTAATATAGCTGAATGTGAATGTCACTTAGAGTGTTGATAATTGTCAACTTCGTAAGGTTTTTGTTTTGGTAGTGTTTTCAAAATAGAATCGATGCTAGAGCTTTGCCTTATAACCAGTGTTTATTAGTGACTAAATATGTTGTTCTTTTGGGTGTGTATAAGAGAGATGGGGTTGGGGGACACCCTAATCCACTCTGCCCCCCACCCCCTACCCCACAGCAGGCTTCTACTGCCCCATCTCTTTCCTCATTCTGTCCCTTTATTTCATTACTTTTTGCCTAACCATTTTTATTTAGCCAGAAGATAGTTCTCTGCACTAGCTATACTGGCTAGAACAACTATGGACACCAGTTATGAGAAAGAAAGGGAACTGAAGAGACAATTAAATGTTGTATGTTGTGGCTTTGTTTATTCAATTAAGAAACCACATATCTAAATTATTCTGAGAAACTTCTTTTTAAGTTACCTGTTCAGAGGCCAAAAACCATTGTTTCTCCCATTTCTCCTTTACTTTCTTTCCTATTTTATAATTTCTCAAGAAGTAAGGGCAAAATAAGTTTATTAAATATGCAATAGATAATTTTCTGATTTATATTTTTAAGTTGTTAGAGTTTATAGTTATCAATATAACAATTTTATTTCCCAAGTAAAAAAAATACCTTGTTTAATGAATTTGAACTTCTATTAGGGGTGATCAAGAAAAATAATAGGAAATAATATAAGAACTAAAAGCTTAAACAGCACATTGATGTAGACATAATAAAGAAGTTAAATAGACATGTTGAAATCTGAAAGTTTGTTTTTCTATGTAACGAGTTTTTTGTGTGAAACATTCTCTTCAGTGAGAATGACGTGATACCATATGATTTTGATTAAACTTTCTGCAGTGTTACAGTGAGCAGTTTGAGAAAGTATTTTCTTGAACAGTATGTTGGCAGTGTATTCTCTACAGTTTTGAAGGAATAACATTGTCTTTTGACTACTGTCTCTAAAATAGCAATTTTTTATTAACTCGATGAAGTATTGTATAGATAATACATCTGTTTAAAATTTGAACATCAGGACCCAATTTTAGTTTTTTTAGTTTCTTTTTTGAGGCATTCCAACTATTTATAAGGACTTATAATTTTTTAACTTTATTCCTTCTGATGGTCTTCTGAAAACACCAATGACAAAATTTACCTTTTTTGGGGGGTGGGGTTTAACAACAGATTTTAGATCTCTAAGGTAGGTTCAATTTTCTCACAGTTCTGGAGGCTGGGAGGCTGAGATCCAGGTTCCAGCAGGTTGGCTTCTGTGAGGACTCAATTCCTGACTTACAAGCAGCTGCCTTCTCACTGTCCTCACACAGCCTTTCCTGGATGCCCAGAGAGCAGACACTAAGACAGGTGGTTGGGAGGGCCAGGCTCTGCCCTGGGGGATCCAAGGGGCTGGTCATTGACAATGGCCCTGGATATGGATGCCAGGGAAGAGCCTGATCGCTGTGAGATGGGGCAGTGGACAGGCATCCGGGAATCCAGACAGGGATGTGATGACAAGTGCAAGGAGGAGACCCTGAAATTTACTTATTTTAAAAATAAAATTCATTCTCTTTTATAATTACTATTAGAGGCCTAATGTACGAATTCATGCATGGGTGGGGTCCAGCTGACCCACCCCAATGGGGGACATTGGGGCTGGGTAACCGGTCGTTTCAGTCATTCCATCGTTCCGTAGCTTGGCTTTTACATATATATATAAACATGTGAGTCCATTGGATAATTTTATAAATCTAATATACATTATATGGGGTATCAATGATCATATTGCATTATCTTTCAAGAAGGTATGTCTGAAAACTAGAGATATCATCTTCGTAGTCTACTTTTAACTTTCAGGGAACATAATTGAGAAGTCAGAAGTTTGTGGGGGTTTTTTAAAGAATAATTCATTGATTTTTAGAGAGGAAGGGAGAATGAGAAAAACATCAATGTAAAAGTGATTGGCCATTCTAATTGGTGCTTGTAAATCAAACAATGAAAATATCTTAAATTATGGAGCAAAAAAGTTCTTCCACTCTAACAAAATTATGAGCTGTCAGACGTTTCAAATATTCAAGTATCGCATTCTGACAACACAGGGACAATAGTGAGGACCTATTGGCAGAAGAGAATATAGGTGCCACTTTGAACAGCTGTTAGCCCAGAATGTTGTCTCTCCAAAATAATGTCTCACAACTTAGGGGTTGAAATCAGATTACAGTATATCAAGGACTACTATTTGAAGTGGTTTTATTTTAAGAGAACTTAGAAATAAAGGAGTTACACTTGAAGCTTACATATGTTATTAACCAATGTCATGGAGGTCGATTAGAGGACATGGCAGGTATTGTGACTGACACCATCCTAGTTTCCCAGGGATGTTCCATTTTTGTATATTTTATTCCGCTCACAAACACTCAGTTATAAATGTAAGACCATGTCCAGAAATTTTTTTGGTTTAGCCATTGTTTTTGATCATTTATTATGCCAAGTGTATAATGACTGTGTAAGAGGTGGTAAGAGCTATTTGTCACAAAATGCTTTTTCTTTGTAACCATACTCCCTCTCCCCTCTAAATTCTGAGGATGAGTGGAATCTGAAACAGGCCTGTAATGGAATGCATGTTTGTTGTTATGGCATGACACCTAAGTGTATCAAACTAGCTATGCATTTCCTGTCCAGAGCAAGGCTTTATTGATTTTTAGAGAGGAAGAGAAATAGAAACATCCATGACATCAATCTGCTGTCTCCTGCATGCTGCCTACTGGGGTTCGAACCTGCAACCCAGGCATATTTCCTGTCTGGGAATCAAACCCAGGACCTCTTGGTTCATGGATTGACACTCAACCACTGAGCCACAACAGTTGGCTTGGATGAGTTCTTTATATACACTAGAGGCCCAGAGCTCGGATTTATGCACTGGTGGGGTCCCTCGGCTTGGCCTGTGCCCTCCCGGGACCCCTCAGGGGATGTTAGACTGCAGGCCAGGCCAGGGACCCCACCAGTGCATGAATTAGTGCATCAGGCCTCTAGGCCTATATAATGAAAGCCTAGTAACTGAACAGCAAAACGACTGGTCAACCAGTCACTATGATGCACACTGACCACTAGGGGGCAGACACTCAATACAGGAGCTGCCCCCTGGTGGTAAGTGCGCTATCACAGTGGGAGCGCCACTTGGCTGGGAGGCAGATTCGTGGCCACCATGGGAGTGATGCCTCCTCTGCTGCCTCTCAGTGCTACTGTCCCTGGGCCCATCCACAGAAGATGCCGGACCAGGAAGTAGCTGCTCAGAGGGCAGGTCCACAGCCTCTTGGCAGACCAGGATGAGCAGCACTCCCACAACGGGCTTTTTATTATATAGTATATATAGTTATGAGTAAGGTATTTGGTTTTATTTTGCTTTCCTTTTTTTAGTGTTATCTTCACCTGTTTGGGTTTCCAGTGTTGTGATAATTTTATAAAGTGAATTATGAAATAATCACTTTTCTGTTTCCCTAAAATAGTTATGTAGTAAGGCAATTACATATTCCTTGGGAATTTGCCAAATGACTTCATTTTGTGATTATGGCCCATTCAAGTTTTCTCTTGTTTTTTTCTTAGATGGATTTCTATTTTCCTAAGAAATTATCTATATTATTCAGTTTTTCAAGTCTATCATTATAAGGCTGGTGTAGTGTTCCTTTCATACTATTGAAATTGCTCATATCTCAGGTTATTTAGAAGAGCTTTTTAAAAGTTCTAAATGATTAGGGTTTAATTTTTGTAATGTTATAGTCCAATAAGGTAACCTATGCTATTGCTACAATTTTGGAATTTATTGAGGCTTTTTCTTTACTCCTTTCTTTTTATTTGAGGCAATATTTAAGGTTCATTTTTATAACAAATTTGTCTACTCAGCAGGGCACATTGGCTTATTTATGATCGTGTTCAGATCCTTTCTGTCCTTTATTTTCATTTTTTTCTTTGTAATTTATTTTCAGGGCAAATTTATTCGGATCAACTTTGATGTAACTGGCTATATTGTTGGGGCCAACATTGAAACATGTATCCTTTTTCAGAATAGTATAATCTAAAATAAAGAATCATTTCATCTTCCTGCGGCCTCAAAGAAACCCTTTGTGATATCACTCCCGTTATCAAGATGGTAAAACTTGAGTCCTGAGAGATTGTGACTTGGTCTTGTAACACCAGGTCACAGCCTGATCACGTGGCTGGGGAAGTGGAGTCGCACTGAGGTGAGGGTCACCTGTCTGTCATCCCAGGGAATGTTTGTGTGGTATAAGGACCTTTAGGTGAATACTGTTAAATTGAACAACTGTTTTTTTTTTAATTTAATAAATCTTTATTGTTCAGATTATTACAATTGTTTCTCCTTTTCCCCCCCATAGCTCCCCTCCACCCGGTTCCTACCCCACTCTCTGCCCTTACCTCCCCGCCCCCATTGTCCTCATCCATAGGTGTACGATTTTAGTCCAGTCTCTTTGAATGACTCTTCGGTTATGGTTGTGTTAGCTTAAATTTTTTACCACCTATTTCTGCTATGATGGACATGTACCCATTGAAACAAGCCTTATAAAAGTACAGTTAAAGCTTTCAGTTAGTGTTAAGCAGAATAAAACTAGAGAAAAATGTCAAATATGTACACTAGTCCTAAGAAATGGCAGGACTATATGGAATTAATTTGGGTAAAGATAATAAAATAGAAGTGGTTCTGAACTGGTAGTGTGCCAGTTAGGAAGGTTACAGATGACAGTTCTCTGAGTTTTATTAGAATAATCTCCAGTGATAGAAAATACAGTTCTTTGTAGAGTGCTGTGTTCTTTGAATATAATCCAAGTTAAGAACAGGGTTGGGTGGAGTGAGGGAAGCACTCCGAGCTTTAAGTTCCCTACTAGCCCAGTGGATCTAGTAGATTAGTGGGAAACATAAATTGCATACATTTTCTTTTTTCACTTACAAAGTTTAACCATATAGAATGGTTAATAGCAGGATACTTGATCTATATCAGAGAGAGAAAATGTTTTATATTTAAATAGACATGGAAAAAGGACCAACTTAATCCTTAACCGTCTTTGCTCAGACCTTCTGGAAAAATCTCGTGCTGTTCGTCAAGCAAAAGATGAGCGTACTTTTCATATCTTTTACCAGCTGCTGTCTGGAGCAGGAGAACACCTAAAGTGTAAGTTACAAAACTCTAGCTGGTCAGATGATGAAAGTGAAATGGAATGTCCATGCCATGGGATAAATACCTTTAAGTGGTAGGTATATGGGTGGTGTTACATTATCTCGATTTTTTTTAAAATAGAAGACAAATGATGTGTATTTATTATTGTTTTGTTTCAACATTTATAAATTACAAGTAAGAAAAAATAAATTTACTTAATAAAGTTAATGAACATTTTTATTTCTAGGTTAACAACTAAATATCTCTGTTATGTTTCCAGTAGTTCTGGGAAAAGCCTATGGTGGATTTTTGTTGACTCACAAGGACTGGAAGCTTAGGCCTGGCCAGGGTAAAAGTGAATTTCTGTTCGGGATCAGAAATTTGCTAAGTATATGAGGGGAGAGAAAAGATGCACAACTTTCCAATTTCTCGGGCTCAGTGCTTCTATGTGACTATTATAAGCATACTCTGTAGATCTCACAAGTAATAATACATGCATAGTCATGCTTTTCTCATTGGGCTATAGACTTTTGCAATGAAATGCTTTTGCTATGAAAGCATTGAACCCAGAAATTGATTTGAAATGACCTGCAAGGAAAAAAATAAGCAACAAAAATAAAGAGAGCCAACAAGAGACTAAAAATTCAGGATTATACACATACAGTATATGATGCTAAAGAGAAGAAAACCTTCAGGCTTCCAGACTGGCAATAGTAATGATCAAAAAACAGTATCAAAGTATTCAAAATAGAGAAAAAGAAAGCAGTCAGTACCCAGTAGAGCTAAATGTGACATAGAAAAGAATAAGGGATCAGAGTGATCAGAAACCCTCTGCAGGCTGGGAGCATGTGATAGCATCCTTTCTCAGCCCTGTCTGTTTTGATTCCTCTGGAAAAACATCCTTCTGCTCTCAAGGAACAAACACATTTATCGAAAGAGGAAGCTAAGTTGTCTCTAATTCACAGCCCCTAAAGTACAAGTAGGCAGTGGGGGTATTATCCATTATAGTATTCTGTCGTCATATTTTATGTTGCACATCACTCCCAAAAGCAAATTTACCACTCAATAGACTGCCTTGGAAAGAGGTTTCGGGGTGGCTGGGCTGAGCACAAACCTTCTACATCTGAGTGTTATCTTAGATCCACATAGTCTTCACGTTGACTCCACAGTATTAGCTATAAACTATTTAAGAAAGGAATATAGAAAATGGGTTTAAAAGCTTTCTAAAATACTTAAATCTGAAAACAATAAAGTTTTAGTTCTCTGGAAAAGTTACATCTTTTTCCCACGATCCGATTTAAAATACATAAACCACTGTCCCCAACTCCCGTTGAGATTTGTGCAGTTTACATTATCATTTTCCTTCCTGGTTGCAGACGATGGGAAACTGTATGTGTTTGTGTATTTAGCATGAACATCCAAAGAGAAAGTGTGGGGGTGAGAAGTAGGTGGCGGTGATGGTTGATTGGGAGCCTCTGGTCTCCTGGGGCCTCGGTGCTGCCTGGATGTGGGCATGCTCCGTCTGCTGAGGAGTGTTTGCTTGATGGTATTCCATTCTGTTTTCTTTTAGCTGACTTGCTTCTTGAAGGATTTAACAACTACAGATTTCTCTCCAACGGTTATATTCCCATCCCGGGACAGCAGGACAAAGACAACTTCCAGGAGACGATGGAAGCGATGCATATAATGGGCTTCTCTCATGAAGAGATTCTGTGTATGTGGGATTTCTCTAAGATTCTGATACTCATTTAAATATGACACACGTTGGGGGTCAATAACTTAACTAGAAAATGTTTGAGGAACTGAGAACTGCCTGTAATTTTATGAAATACTGAGAGATACTGTACTGAAAAGTTTTGTCCAGCTAATTCTTAGTCGAAATAAGTTAGAATATGTCTCTGCTATATGTCGGTGCAATATTTTTATTCATTTTTTTTTCTCTTTAATAAAGCTATGCTTAAAGTAGTGTCTTCAGTGCTTCAGTTTGGAAATATTTCTTTCAAAAAGGAGCGGAACACTGACCAAGCTTCCATGCCGGAAAATACAGGTAATTGACTATGTGATTTTATTTCCGTTTAAAATATATTTTATTGATTTTTTACAGAGAGGAGGAGAGAGGGATAGAGAGCTAGAAACGTCGATGAGAGAGAAACATCGACCAGCTGCCTCCTGCACACCCCCTACTGGGGATGTGCCCGCAACCAATGTACATGCCCTTGACCGGAATCGAACCCGGGACCTTTCAGTATGCAGACCGACGCTCTACCACTGAGCCAAACCGGTTTCGGCTATTTCCGTTTAGGTGGTTGGTGGTTGTGCTCTCCAAGGACATGTTAGCGCAGGCATAGAAAGCACTCCCAACGCTTTGCCACAAAATTCTCGGGAGTGAGCAGAATGCGTAAGGGCCACTCTGGTGTCATGAGGGAAGAGGTGTGTGTAGGACACAGCAGCACTGGAGACAGTATCGTGGCTAGGGGAGGCATTGGGAGTGGGGCCTGTGGAGACATGAGCTGCAGAGACACACAGCTCATCGGAAAGGCAGCGGCTGAGACCTCGCAGTGTTGACCCTTACCAGGAACATAGGCTGTTTTCGTCTTTCGTGGCCTTGGCACTTTTGAAGAAGAATGCTGGCCAGATGTTTTGGAAAATGTCCCTCCATTTGGGTTTGTCTGAGTTTCCTCCTGATTAAATCCAGGTTTCACATTTTTGGTGAGAATGTCACAGAAGGGGTGTTGTGGCCTCCTTCTGCCTCATACCAGCAGCTGTATGTGAGTTTGTCTCATTGTTGGTGAGGTAACTTGGTTAAGGAAGTGTCTACTGGGTTTCTCCGCTACCGGATTACCTTCTGCCGTTGTACCCAGTATCTGGGAGAGGAGGGAGACACTAAGACTAAGGAAGTAAGTCCAGGTTCTTATTGGGCTCTTCAGCTACTAGTTGTCGTTCCCGTTTATGCTTCTTACTGGAAATGAGTCTTGTTTGTGGGGTATGTTAAGTGGTGACTTTCTGTCTACATCGTTCTTCTGTATTTACTCCCTGGAATTCTACTGGAAGGAAGAGCTTTCACTTTTTCATTCATATCAATATAGACACGTGGACCCTTCTCTAATTTATGGTTTATGATCCATTCCATAATTATTTATGTCTGTCCTCGATGTGGCCATGAGGAGTTGGAGCCCCTTCAGGCTAGTGCTCCAGTTACTTTGATGTGACCCTGTCACTTTTATTTTAAAGGAATTTCTTTATGGCAACGCAAAATGTTGCAGACTCATTTTGTATGTCCACCCCGGCCCTGGAATTGGCCGTTTCTCTGCCTTTTCTTCATATTGAAGAATGGGGTTTAGCTGCCAATATCTGGTTGTTCTAGGGTCTTATTTGGTTCTGCTTCTTTCAGAGGACAGAGCAAGGGAACATGCACACACGTGTGCTCACAGGCCAATTCTCATTTCTATGTATGTATATTAAAAACCATGGATTTATACTGATACCTCCAATTTTGATCCGACAATTTTTAACACTTAGTTCAAAATTCATTATAATAATTCGTATACTTGTTGGACCTTGGAGGATATTAGACAGTGAACTTCTAGTGAGGCAGGTGCCCTAATGCTGCTGAGAATCAACAATAACAAAAGTAGCAATTATGTATTGGTGTTTCATGTTAGCCATGTAATCAAATAACTTTTTTTAAACTTATAGACTTCTTACCCATTAAAATATTATTAGGATCATTACATGATCACAGCCAGTTATCTTGGTAGCACTATTTTTCTCATTCTGTGTGTTATCATGGGTTCTAAGTCTCAGTAACTTGCATTATTAGCCATAATAAGTAATTTCTGTCTCACGGTCTCTTTTAAATAACCTAAGGATGAGTGTTATTAATTTGAAGGGATGAAGTGATTTTTCATCAGACCTAAAACTTATTTCTTAATACAATTTAGTGACTACTCAGGTTTTTCGAGTGTTTATTGAATGTATTGTGACTGGATCATAAGGAAGAGTCCACTATTGAGATTTTTTTACACTCTAGTTGCCCAGAAGCTGTGCCATCTTCTTGGGATGAATGTGATGGAGTTCACTCGGGCCATCCTTACCCCCCGGATCAAGGTCGGCCGAGACTACGTGCAGAAAGCCCAGACCAAAGAACAGGTGCATTTATCATTAATTATTCTGCATGTGTTTGAATGATCAATTGTGGTCATAAGACCTTCTGATTGGTATGTGACAAACTGAGCCAGATAAAGCTCTATAATATGGATGTTTCCTGGGACTAATTGTGGGGTTTTCTTGTGTAGTTTTCTCAAAAGGAAATTTGAGCTTTCCCCAGTAGGTAGGTTATCCAGGAGGACAGAGTTCTGAACTTCTAGAGCTCACCCACCAAGAATATAGGAGTTGGACTCCCCGGTCTCAGGGTGGACTCCCTTCAAACTCCGAGCAGACAGGCTCACACAACCCCTGGACATAAGGAGGGGTGCTTTTCTACTGGCCATCTTCACCCTTCCCTTAAATTGATTCTCTCTGGTTTACATGTAATTGTACTAACACCCTTTGTTGATGTGTACACTTGACACATGGCTAAGCAGTACATGCTATTTCAGGCTTTTTGAAGAACATTGAACTCTATGTAATAGCCATGAATGCCTTGTTGTGTAATTACAGGCGGACTTTGCAGTGGAAGCATTGGCAAAAGCTACCTACGAGCGGCT
This sequence comes from Nyctalus aviator, assembly GCA_036971965.1. Lineage (NCBI taxonomy): Eukaryota > Metazoa > Chordata > Mammalia > Chiroptera > Vespertilionidae > Nyctalus > Nyctalus aviator. Next base: position 9,229,139 of record CM072937.1, read on the forward strand.
CTTTCGCTGGCTTGTTCACCGGATCAACAAAGCTCTGGATAGGACCAAGCGTCAGGGAGCATCTTTCATTGGAATCCTGGACATTGCTGGATTTGAAATTTTTGAGGTGTGTCTCTTCCCTCCTGCTCTTCTTCAAATTATTATTATTTTATTGATTTCAGAGAGAGAAAGAGGGTGGGTAAGAGAGATAGAAACATCAGTTATGACAGAGAATCGTTGATTGGCTGCCTCCTGAATGCCCCCAACTGGGAATCGAGCCTGCAACCCAGGCATGTGCCCTACTGGGAATCGAACCATGATCTCCTGGTTCATAGGTCGATGCTCAATCACTGAGCTACGCCATCTTATTCTTTTAACAGATATTAGTGAAGACTCACAATGTACACTCACTGTGCTGGGCCAGGTGCCAGCGACAGAGTGGCAGATAAGCAGGGCTAATCCCTGCCCGTTCTAGAGGAGAATCAAACCATAGAAGATAAAGTCACTAAGTTCTCAGAATGGTGATTGATGCTGTGATAGAAGAGCAGGAAGGCCGGCTCTGGACAGCTGAGCCTTGGGAGGAGTCTCTGCACTGCTGGCCTTACGGGTACATGAAGGAGGAGAAGCCCCAGCCTCCATGAGATCTCAGGCAGCAGTCCTGTTTGGGAGGGAATTTGTTAATGTTAGAAATTGCTGGAAAGCCAGAGTGATTAGATGTAGCTGCCCAGCAGGACCTGGGGTGTGGTGTGGAGCAAAAGCAGACGTAGGGAGACCTTGAGGCCACTGGCCTATGTCATGACCTAGGGCCAGGTGATGGTGGCTGGCTCAGGAGTCAGGAATAAGGAAAGATAATGATCTCTGTTTTGAAGAGAAAGCCATAGAATTTGGTGATGGATTTCAATATCTTTTATTTTTGATCTGACTAGATTTTTCCATTTATTCAACATCAATCCATCAAAATTTTGTAGTTATACACCTGCAAAAAAAAGCTGATAACATTTTTACCTCTTAAATATTTATATATTTACATCTCCTTTGATAGGCTGACTGTATATATCTAAGGAACAAATAATAAATTAAGTACTTCTTGGGATCAGGGTGCTATTTTGGCCACTTTAAAGTTATGTCTGTTTCCATGCAGTCTGAACTGGTACTGTATATACTATTTTGCCTGCTGAACTGCAACTACCACCATAAAAAATTGCTTTAAACCAAAACCAGTTTGACCAGTTCGATTCCGGTCAAAGGCATGTACTTTGGTTGCGGGCACATCCCCAGTTAAGGGGGTGGGAGGGGGGTGTAAGGGGCAGCTGATCAATGATTCTCTCATGGATGTTTCTAACTCTCTATCCCTCTCTCTTCCTCTCTGTAAAAAAATCAATAAAATATATATTTTAAAAATATTCTTTAAAAAACTTGTTTTAATGTGCATTGATTTGTAAATAACTTTAGAAATTATGAGAGGTGGCCAGGTAAATGGGCAGAGTTCACAGAAAAGGAAACAGAAATGCCTTCAAGTTACATTTTTAAAATCAGTTGCCTTCCTGTATATAAACAATCAGAAGATGGAATGACAGGAAAGAATCCTGTTTCCAGCTGCAACAAAAAACAGATGAAATGCCTAAGAATAAATTTAAGAAGAAATGGGCAAGATTAAGGTGAAGACAATTTTACAAGACTACTGTGAAAACATAGAAGACTTGGCCGGGACCGGTTTGGCTCAATGGATAGAGCGTCGGCCTGGGGACTGAAGGGACCCGGGTTCGATTCCGGTCAAGGGCATGTACCTTGGTTGCGGGCATACCCCCAGTAGGGGGTGTGCAAGAGGCAGCTGATCGATGACTCTCTCTCTCATCGATGTTTCTAACTCTCTATCTCTCTCCCTTCCTCTCTGTACAAAATCAATAAAATATATTAAAAAAAAAAACAAAAAAAAACATAGAAGACTTGAACAGTTGAAAAAGCATACCTTGTTCTTGGATAGGAAAATTTAGTACTGTAAAGGACAAGTCTTCACAAGGGTATTAAAGGATGTAAAAGAAAGCTACACATCTAAGTGCACAGACAGTAGGAAAGTGTGTAATGCTGAAAGTGCAAGGTTGGTATTGATCGTTCTTTGTCGTGGAAAAAGCTAAATGCCCACCATTAGGAGATTGGTTCAATTAATCTTGAGATACCAATAGAGTGCTATGCATCCATTATAAAGAGTAGGGTGGCTTTATTTACTGATATGGAAAGGCTCCATATACATTGTTGAGTAAAAAAATAAAACAAGATAACACATTTATAAGTGCATAGATTATTTCTGGAAGGATCACAAGAAATAAGTAATAGCAGTTGACTCTAGGGAATGAGACAGTGCAATTCTTGGTACATTTTAAATTTCATACCATGAATTACCAATGTAAAAATTGATTATTTTAAAATATAGTTGGTAGCTTAAATATGGAAGAAAAATAAAAAATGTATTTAAAAAACCACCACACATACATAGTAAGGCTCATAATCCCACGTCAGAGCAATGCCATTGACATAAGCATAAATAAGCACCATCCAACAGTCCATAGATGTTTATGTGGTTCACTAGAAATGTGATGTTTAAGCAAGTAAATACTGTTCCTGCCTTGTTAGCCTGACCTCATTCCAAAATGGTGAGTGTAACACCTCCGTAGGGGGTGGGGACTAGACTCTTTCAGACTATAAATTTATTCCTTGGAGATTGATTATGCCTGCCCTACTTGAAGATCACTTTTTATAATGAAAGAGGTTATTTATGGCACTTGGTACTTGTGTGAAGGCAGGAAAAAGGTTGAGGGCCTTTAATATAGAAAGTGATTGCTTTAAGAATACTGTGCCTATTAATTCATCCATTTGGTCATTCATCCCATCAGCAGAACAGTAGAAAAACAGGCAGAGATTGCAGAGAGGGAAACAAATGTCTGTAACTTATGCAAAGATGCTCAAGATCGCTTCATGTGAGCAGTGCAGTGTCACTCTTAGTACTGGCAAAGGTCAGCCACTTGGTAGGAGAAGGGAATGCAGAGGGAAGCAGCCTGGGGCCTCACACCGGATTGAGTGCACTTTGTTCATCAGGCCTGGCTGAGATCTCACAACATCCCTGAGAAGTGCACATTAGTGCTTCCTTAGCTCCCTCTGAGCTGGAAGCTGAGTGAGGAGCAGATGGCGCCGCACCACGTGCATTCTCTAGACCCCTCAGAGCTATGGAGTGGTGCTTGCTTTCCTTTGCCTTCCCACAACTCTGTTTTTCTTCTCTTATTTATGTCACCATTTATATTCATTAACCATTCACTAATAAGCTTTGTTTTATTTGTAGATTATTCAGTTAGCATACTGAGTTTATTATTTTCTCATTGTAGCAGTTCAGGGATGCGTGTATATATATATAGTGTGTGAGAGAGGCTGGGGGGGGGGGGGTGTGTGTGGAAGAGGGAGAGAGAAAGATGGAAAGGGAAGAGGGAGAGAGAGAGATGGAGAAAGAGAGATGGAGAGAGACCCCCCTCGGTTCAGTCGCTATCGTTAACTAAGAGCAATAATGTAGTTGATACCTAACTGGTCTTTAATGAATTGTGTGATAACTAGATGACTCTTCCTGCTTTTCCATCCCTCCTCATGTTTGGAAACCCTTCTCTCACCCTTGGCAGCTGAACTCCTTCGAGCAGCTGTGCATCAACTACACGAACGAGAAGCTGCAGCAGCTGTTCAACCACACCATGTTCATCCTGGAGCAGGAGGAGTACCAGCGCGAGGGCATCGAGTGGAACTTCATCGACTTCGGGCTTGACCTGCAGCCGTGCATCGACCTCATCGAGAGGCCTGTGAGTGTCTCCCTGCTGTGGCTTCCAGAGCTGATGCGGGCAGTGCCTTCAGTTTTCCTTGGCATAATTTATCCGTGTTCATTGCCTGTCTGCTCAGTGTTAATTTTCTAGGAGGGTGGGTGGCACTGTGATAAAACACCTATTGAAAAAGGAAGCAGCATGCCATTAAGACCCTTCTCTGGTCTCTTCTCATGCAGCCTTATCCCTTTGCCTGCGTGTGTGAGTACATTGGCTCACGTGCCTGGTCTTCCCAGACTGCAGGTGCCACGATGGTGGTGGCAGTCACGTTTACCTCCAACCCTCTGCACCTGGGAAGTGCAGAGGGTTGGAGGCAATACAGGGCACTTCGTTTGGCCAAAACTAAGACCCGGCATGTAAATCTATTATTCAGATAACTAAAGTTTATCCTTATAAATATAAGGGTTTTTTATTCTGGCAGATTTTTTTAGAGATTTTTATTTTTAAGGTTGAGGCAGGTGTATTTTTATAGCAATCTTAGACCATTTTCCTTTGGTTTGGTGTCATGTAGAAATACGTGGAACATGTATAACAGATGAAACTGTATGATCCCAAATGCATCTTGATAATTGGGCTGTGTATTCCCGGGAAGCTACAACAGGTAGTAGCTTTGCTTATTTTACTTTGCCAGCTGCCAAAACATAGGGAAAGTAAAGCACAATTAAGCACCGGTACCAGTAATTTGGGTCAAGGTCTAGTGCTGGCTCAGTAGGCGTGTTCCCACGAGGTGTTCTGTGAGGCGCCCGGGGCGTGGAGCAGTTCTCCTCGTGCTGTTCAGCCCGCACCGTGTTCTCTGCCTGAGGGGCTGGAGGACGGATGCCTAAGCCTGGCTGCTCAGTACCTGGTTCTGAACCAGGGGCAGGAGCCTAGAGGACACTCACTCTGTTAGAGATGCACTTGTCGCACATTGGAAGTTGGGGTTTAAGGGAAGTAACATCGTTTTCATTTGGCTCATTCATGAGAGATCGTTTTACCTTCAAGCACTGCAGCCGCTTGTTTGGGGCAGAACTCTCAAATGACTGCACTTGGGAGGACTCTGCTCTGTGTGCCTGCGGCATTGCTTAGGAGTAACGTCGAAGGCATACTCGTAGTAACTTCCAGTGTCCACACAGACATGTGAATCTATTTCCTTACAGCTTTGCTGTCCAAAAGATTGTTTGGGAATGTATATAAATAAGGGAATAGAGTATTTAATATTGGTATTGTCAGCAATCATATGATTTAGATGCTCACTTATATGTGGCTGTAACACTGAAAGTTCTATGTTTTAAGAAAGTATTAACTATGTATCTGCACTTTCAGTTGTTTTGTTCACTATTGTTAGATTAGGATAACATCAAGGCCACAAAATTTTATTAACTCCTCCATTACAGCCTGGCAATAAAAAGAGGGGGGTGCTGTGGGGATGTGGGGAGTAGATAGCACGGCCTGGTCCTAGGGGACCTCATCTTAAAGCCAGAGAACAGAACAAAACATGGTGGGAGGTCGCTGGTTAGGGGTTCCTGGTCAGTGACGCTCTGAATTTGGAGACGGTAAAGGCCGGGACGGCAGTGGGAGAGCATTCCAGGGCAACAGTCCAGAAATTGGGAGGATAGTGGGATTTTAGGGAAATTGTCCAGTCAGGGTGTTCGAAGCTATTGGCCTCCAGCTTTGTCTAGATACTTAGGACAGTGAGCAGAATGAGTTCTTCCTTTTTCCTCACTCCTTCCCTGCTCCCTCCTTCTACCCCTTCCTTCCTCTTTTATTTCTTTCCTCCTATACTTTCTGTACTGCATCTCTAGGCTCTTCCCCAAAAGGCTTTACAAGTACCTTTTTATTTCTTGCCTGGCTGGTCCCAACATAACGGAAAGGCAGCTCAGAAAAAGGGAGGGAGGGAGTTTAGAATTTAATGCTGACTCACTCTTTAAGTTCATTGTTCTTTAGGATTACCTTATTCCACTTATCCATAGAAACGTAAAGATTTTATAAGTAGGAGATTTAACTCTGGCATATACAATATGGGATAGTGATGCTATTGATGGTCCTTTCAAAATGGAGAGTGGGAACATTTTTCAGAAGGAAAATAAATACCTCAAAAGGGGCCAGTCTTCGCCTCCTCTCTCACACACCTAGTAAGGCGGTGGCAGTGGGTGACCCTCTTAAGTTCTGAAAGCAGCTTACAAACCCTTGAGAGTGCCTCTGGCCATAGGCAGGAAATAGTCTCTCATACTTACAGCTCCAATTAAAAGAAGTGTTAACAGTGAATTTGACATTGAAGGACAATACAGGAAAAATAACAAGGAGACACCATAATGGATATTCATAATTATGCTGTCACTGAGTCATTTAGAAAAGATTAAATTATATTTGGGATCCTATTTCAGAAGTTGGAGATCCCAGTCGCTTTGATCATAGTCTTTCCTTAGCTGCTCTTTCATGTAGTTCTTTCCGGGGAGGACACGGATTTAGCACATGGAGGGAGGGCTCAGTGCTGGGCTCGCTGCAGAGGGGTCTCAGCTTCTACCACCACCTGCCCCTAACTATGTGATTACAGTATTTCACTTACATTTACTATAACCGCTAGTTACTGCTTAAACAATATTTGTACACAGCTCTCTCTTCCCCAGTAAATAGAAAGGCCTTGTGAGTTGAAGAAAACTGATCCCAGAGATTTATTCAGAAAACTGATAGGCGGCCCTGCAATTGAGACATTCAGTCTTGGATCACAAGTTGCTGTATTTGCAGAGTGGCAATGAATGCTGATTCAGAAGCCATAAAATAGACCACTGAGAAGCCCACCTTCCTCCCTTCAAACTTTTGTTGAAAAACTAGTTCAGTCCACTGAGTTTCGAGCTCCCAGAAAATGGCAAGCTGTAGGCACAGACCCTAACATTCACTCTGTTAAAGTATACAGCTCAGTGGGTATATTCACTAAGTTGTGTAACCATTACCATCGTCTGATTCCACATGCTCACCGTCCCTGAAAGAAACTCTGTCCCATTAGCAGGTGCTCCCTCCTCCCCTCCCCCGTCCCTGGCCACGCTAACCTACTTTATGTTTCTATGTCTTTTTTTCAGGGAATTGCTAGTATGAAATAAAATAGGCTCTCATATGTTGTTGAATCAAATATATAAAGTAACTGATAAATTATCTCATCATCTTCCATATACTCTACTTAATAATAGTTTAAAATATTTCACTAAGTGTGAAGCAGTACATTTTATTCAGTCGTTAATCAGGAAAAAATTATTAGGATATAAAATGTCTGAAGCATTCCACCTGGTGCAGGGTTTTGAATAATTTATCCATCCAGTCATTGACTATGAGCATTCAGTTTCATCTCCTCACCTCCTCACTGGAATGAGGGTGGGGTCTTTCATTTGATGCATTTGGAGACTATCTACTTGGAATTAGTTTACCTACAGTTTGCACGTGTATGTTTATGAGATAAGTGACTCATCCATTGTCTCACCTGTACTTGCTTAGCACTCAGAGACCTGGGTGCTTGGAGCATGGATTTGGTGTGGACATTGCCTTCTAGCTCAGCAGGGGGTGTCCATAGACTGAATCAGATCCAATGGGTATTACCTGCAAACTCGCCGTTCTCATTGCCTCTCATTATCAGGCCAACCCTCCTGGTGTGCTTGCCCTTTTGGATGAAGAGTGCTGGTTCCCGAAAGCCACAGATAAAACCTTTGTTGAAAAACTAGTTCAAGAGCAAGGTTCCCACTCCAAGTTTCAGAAACCTCGGCAGCTGAAAGACAAAGCTGACTTTTGCATCATACACTATGCAGGGAAGGTAAGAGCTGGGTTAAAAGTACTGTGTGAAACTTTGCTCCATTGGTGGAGTTTATAAAAAATGTGCTGATAAACATTTGGAAATCCCTAAATATACCTTAAAGGCAATCCACTTGTTAGGTTGCTCATCGGAGGGTAAGGCTAACTGTTCCTCGGTTTTGTTTGTTTTTCCATCTCGCCTCATTCGGCTCCGGGGGGCCAGGTGGACTACAAGGCGGATGAGTGGCTGATGAAGAACATGGACCCCCTGAACGACAATGTGGCCACGCTGCTGCACCAGTCCTCCGACAGATTCGTGGCCGAGCTCTGGAAGGATGGTAAGCCCGCCTTGCGTTTGTAACTCAGGTTGGCCAGTCGTTTACAATGAAGGATTGCATATGATGCTCTTACATATCTGTGTGCACATGTATTTTACTGTAACCCTCTTTCCCTAGAGCAGGGCTGCCGTTACCTCGGGAGTTACCCACTTTGAGAATACTCGGGTAACAAGACATCTGCCGTCTTGGTCGGATGCTGTGGGGAGTGTAGGAATCTTCTAGGCTCAGAGCCAGAAAGAACTGCATATGCCTCAGCCACCCTGGCCTAGTTCGATTGTAATCCAAGAGTTTGGGGACATACAATCTGAGAAGCCCTGTGCATTTTCTCTGCGGCACGCAGGTCATGCGTCCTAGCCACTGCCGGCCACACACGCACGTGCACACACGCACACACAGTGGCTGGTGAACACACTCAGATGCCCTGTGTGTAGACCATTTTCTGTTCCCATCAGTCCTCAGAGTGCTTTTCTTTACATGAGCCTCACTCAGGGAAGGTCTTGGCGATGTGTCATAGACTAGAAGGTGTGCTGTTACCAGCACTCTGTGCCTGTGCATAGTGGGCACTGGTATCTTTTGGAGCTTAGCTTTCCCTGCTGCATCTCATCCTAACTGTATCCCATCTCTTTGCTGGGCCTCAGCTCATGCAGGACCTTAGCCCTGGCCTTGACCCTGAGGCCGTCCTGTTCAGGAACCTGGCTCACCTCTGCTTTTCCTGTAGCAAATCAAGAGCTTGTGGTGCTGTGTTCTCAGAGGCAGAGAGAAAGAAGGGTTTAGGCAGTTTGGGCAAAAGGAAAGAGGTGGGAAGAGAAGAGTGAATGCAGAGAACGTGAGCAGGGGAAGATAACCGTGACAAAGATGATCTAGTCAGGGATGATCGCGTACATCCGCCCGAGATGTGAGGAGCCCACAGGTAGGCGCGCTGCACACATCATGCATGTGTCCTGGGACCGATGGTGCCTGGGACTGCGTAAAAGGAGAGACTTGGAAAACAGATTAGATTCCCAATGCATAACACGGAAGCTTTTGATCTTTATGCCTTTGGGTAAAAGTCTTCAACTGATGCTGCGTATTCCCTGGTGCTGGCTGTGATCGGTCAGCCATGGGTGCTGCATGAGGGCTGAGAGCAGAGACTAGCGTGGTATTTGCAGTGCCATCGTTGAAGGACTCCTGAGCCTGCTGCTGTGAAAGGTTAGATGGAATATGAGGAACTGGAACCAGGACTGTGAGCTCCAGTTGTGTCCACGTGCTAGGACACCAGCAATGGGGAGCTGGACCTGCATGTGGGAAATGTCGCAGAGAGAAGAGAGGAGCAGCGCTGCGGCCTAAATACAGGCCTGTGCATAGTGGGAATCAGTCCCGCTGTGACTGCTGGGCATGGCGTGGGCTAGCGTCCCGTGGCCTCTCTGGCCCTCCTCAGGTCTCAGTGCACAGGAACGGGGTGGGATGTGTAGGCGGAGGTCTGAGGGCCATACGATCCGGTGAGTGCCTTGTGAAGGGGGCAGGAGGAGCTTGTAGCAACGTTCAGCAGAGGGAGGGAGCTGGAACTGCTTTTTCTTGGGGTTCTAAGGTAAAATGCCATGAAGGAGGAGGCAGTTTTCCTTGTCCTTGAAGGAGAATGATTTGTTGAATAAATAAGAATAGTGACTAAGTGCCGGGCAGTTCTCAGCACTATGTGAGCATCCGTGTCATGATCAGGCCTTAAACATTGAGCGGGAGTAGGTTTGCGTGAGCTAGCTCACCAGGGAGTGGAGCGTTTCGGAAATGAAGCTGGCATGGGAGAAGGGGCCGATAGGTGGAGTGAGTGATCAGAGGATGGAAGTGAGGGACTCACAGCTCAGGACGCATGGCGCCTTTGGGCGGTAGAGTGGGGCTGAGGCGAAGGGTGTGGGCGGGGAACGCGGCCATGTCACAGGCTGAGAGCAGACCATGGAGAGGCCTGATTGCCAGTCTCTGTGGACTTGACTCCCCTGAATAAGTAGCTTCCATAGGCTGGGAGCCAGGGCAGGTGAGACATGTGGACTGAAGAAGTAAAATGTGTGTTCGCCTGGTAGGATTGGTGGGGAAGAACCTCGAAGTGGGTGTGGAATGAGCAGGAAGAAAGGAACAGAGGAAACTGCCGTTTTTACTACTGAAGCCTCAAAATCCGATTTTCTCTTCCTTTTGAAGGAGAGGAGAAGCAGGAGTTTGGGAATTAACACAGTAGTAAAGAAAGTGGGTCCTGAGTTACTTAATAGTTCTGTGATTGTAAACCACTTTGACTCTTATTTTGTAGCTTCTAACCAAAAATGATGTTGTGGGGAACACCTAGTGAGCATCTGACCATCCATCCATATGACAAAGGCACATGTGTAGCACATGGTTGTCATCTGGAGAGTCTTGGGGATGAGGAAAGCTGTGGCCCGGCCCCAGGAGCTGGTGGTCCAGTGGGAGCCTCTGGATGTGCAGATGCAGCCTAGGACAGAGCCAGCCTGTCTTGGCTCCCAGCTTCCTCCTCCCACTTCCTCCTGTAAAGCCTTGTCTCACCGCCCAGATGTGCGAGAGCCTTTGGCAGCAGTGGGTCAGAAGTTGCAAGAAAATAAGGTTTGGCCGGCCAGGGTGGAGGTGGGGGCTCAGTGACCCATGTCGCCGGTGACATGCCTTGTGGGCAGGGCTGGGTCCGCAGCGTTCTCCCTGCCTTTTTTTTTTTTTTTTTTTTTTAAATCCTCACCCATGGATATTTTCTCTAATGCTTTTTATTTTTTAGAGAGAGTAGAAGGGGAGAGAGAGAGAGGCATAGACTTGAGAAAGACACAGTGGTTGCCTCCTGTACACGCCCCAAGCAAGGCTGGGGATTGAACCTGCAACCAAGGTACATGCCCCTGAGCAGGGGATGGAAGCCGTGGCCCGTAGTTCACAGGCTGGTGCTCTAACCACTGAGCACCAGGGCTCCCTGCCCTTTTGTGCTTCCATAGCCATGAAGAACTTACTAGGTTCCAGAAACGCTGAGAGAAAACGCTTGCTGAGCTCCCTCAGTCCTGCCCCCAGCCCTGTGCTTCTGGACTCAGTCACAGCTCGGACCCACAGCCCACACAGCCCGCTGTTACCCTTGCCTTCCTGCGGATAGGTGCACGTGTGGCCCCTTTGGTCAGAGTGGGCTGCTGGCAGTCTCACCTGCACCGGACAGACTAGGCTGTGCTGGCGTCTGCTCTGGAATATTCCTGTGTCTGCTGTCCTCATGATGCTGCTGTCGGAAGGCCTGTTGTCCATCGGCGTAGTGGACAGTTATTCAGTGTGATCTGAGAGCCAGCATCTCAGAGGTCCCCACTGTCGGGAGCGGCAGGGGAGTTTCATCGGAAAGTCAGGGCAGGCACAGGAGTTGGAGGAGGGCGTGCTAAGGTGGAGAATCCCTCGCTGCTCACTCTGAGCATAGACATCTCTTGGAATAAGGGTAGCTTTTTCCCAGGAAAAGAGAAGAACCCAGGAAAAACATGTTTGTTTGTTTTTTCTGTTTTTATAACCACATAAAGGCAAAAGCAGAAAATAATAAGTGGGCCACAAATGTATGACTATGTGTTGTATGAATATAGTTTGCCTGTGAAGGTGCATTATCTTGATTATAAAACACTGTGTATTAAAATAGACTTTGTGTTAGGTTTTTAAAAGTTTCTCAAGACCAAACCAGGAGAAATAAGGCTTTTGGTGGCAGCCCTGCCCTAGAGACTCATAGTGCCCTGCTTTCTGCTAAGAGATGTTTTGGGATCTGTCTCCCAGCTGCACGGGACTTGTTAACACTTCGCGGGGCTTATAGACAATAAGTAAATAAATCAAGATTGCATTTCTTACGTAAATGTGCCTTGGGATATCAAGTGTCTTCTTACTTATGATATGAAGTTATTTTTAACATTTTGCTAAACAGAACTTGAATTTTGTTTTCCTTATGGTAATTACCTATGCATTAGTAATTTGTATTTGAAGTAAATTATATTTCCAGAATCTGTATTGGCAGTAAAATTGCACAGCAGTGTAAATTTTTACCAGTAAAAGTTACTAATGCAAACATTTATCAGTGCAACTTACTGCACCTTGTCCTAATTAGCTAATTGCAAGGTAATTTTATGAAGGATAACCCGTAGTACCTTATTACTCTTACCATTTCATCCTGCATTACGTGGGGAGGTTATTTAACACGGGTGTTATAAAATGCTCACACCTGGAGTGGGAAGGGCATTTTCATTCAGATTAAGTCTATTTTATAAGGAAGTTGGTCCAAATGTGCAGATTCTCTAACGAGTAATGTTTGCATGAGATCTTCCCTGGACTAGCGACTTTCATCCCCGATTTCAAAGTTTACTTGTGATGTCGAATGTCTCTCACACTAACTGAAGTGTTTGTGTATTTGCTCTTCTGTCCTGTTTTTGCTGTTTCTCTGCTTTAGAGATTCAGAATTTTCAGAGAGCTTCTTTCTATGACAGTGTTTCTGGTCTTCCTGAGCCACCAGGTGAATGGATAAAGCCTGTAGGTCCTCCGGACAGAAGGGTCCTGAGCCCACAGGAAGCACTTGCGGGGGCTGGCCGGGTGGCCGGGCGGGCAGGGCAGATGGGGTGCGGCTGGTTTCTGTTTTTGCTTCGCTCATAGACCTGCATGAACCTTTCATTTCATGCTCAGTTTTATTCTCCTTCAAGGCAACTGTTTGAGTGCATAAACAACCCAATTGCTACTGCCTCCATATTGCTTCTTATTTTATGCATAGCACTTGCAGCACTGCATATAAAAGGTATGTCACTACCTTTTCCAGTAGTGCCGTTTTGATACACAGCCCTCCAAGGGAATGGTTAGGGATTAATCTACTAGTAATGTCTTTGTTTTCGAGCTACCGTTAAATTTTCAACTCTAAGAAATTCCAAAGAGGAGTTTTTTTCATTAAGTCATTAACATTTTATGAACAAATAAGTGCACCTTTATCTCACAGGTGTTGGTCTCATCGTTACACCTCTTGTTTGGAATTTATGTGCATAGCTAGCTCCTTGGCTTTTTCTTTTGAACTGGAAATAGTGAAACTGTCTACAAGGCTTGATATTTGCAAGGTGAGACTAAAATAGAGCGGGATTGTGGTAGAATTTGTACATTGAATGTGAAATGGAGCTCCAGATGGGCCTTGTGGTCAGAATCCTTAGCCCTGGATTAAAATACAGCCTAGCCATGCTAGAGGTTTCCCAGAAGCACAATATAAAACGAATATTACCCAGCCTTCCAGTTATTTAGTGATGTTATCATGTAGTGAAATTTAAAAATCCAGTCAAATTCATCTTATAAAATTTCCTTTATACTTTTGGAACATGATAATGCTGAGATCTATCCCAAAAGGTTTTAAAAAAAAACTATGTTGAAGGAATGTGCCGTTTTCATCCAACTCCAGATTCCTGCCATCCATTCTAGTTCATGAAAAAGTAGATTGCAATATTTGGGGGCCGGCACAGGTGGGGAGATCATCTCGATTATTCCATGCGTTGGAATGGATGTTCCACAGACTGCAGAGGAAGAAGTCTTCTGTCATCCTTGGCCTTGGCGGGCACTGACCAAGTTGAGGATGTGGGGGGAGGGAGAGAAAGCCAGGAGGTAGTTGTAAGCTGCGGCCTGCCTGAGACCTGTGCTTTAACAGGTTAGTGCTGGATTTTCTGGACTTCCTCCCAAAGTTAGAGTGCCCTCTGTAAATCCGTCTCCTTTCATCTTGGGGATTTCTAATGTTTAAAGAGAATTCCAGGTGTGAGCGCTCTGAGAGCCGGGGCAGTGCCTGTCTGTGCTCACTGTCGTTCCCTCCGCACTGGCACAAAGCAGGCACACTATCGGTCAGTCCTGGAGGGAGCGGATTGGTGGTGCGTGGGAATTCCACACACCCCTGTCATGCGCAGCAGCTTGGCCTAGCGTGCCCACTGGGGCCTCTCCCCCCACAGTGTCCATGCTCTTCCTTGTGGACCAGGTGTTTCTGTGCCAACAGGACAAGAATAGAGCCACCTTTAGCCGGCATCGTTCCGACGGGGAGTAAGCTTGTTCACCTCCCCACATTCTCACCTGAAGTGTGCTAGTTCTGTCTCTCACGAGGTGTTCTTTGGTTGAGTTACGGGCCCTGTGTGTTAGACGCTGGACAGACATTCCAGGGGAAGCTCATTGATCAGCTGCTTCTCCTTAGAGGGCCTCCTTTCCCCAGCTAAACATGGTCTTGAAGTTGTGTATCATATTTCTACAGCAAAGCATTTTTCTCCTCAATCTGTGTTTATGGATTCAAACCCCCGGTAATAGGTTTGAAATGAAAATAAAAGACTTTAGCATTTTCCATGATTTCTCGGAAGACAGTGATGACCGAGTTCCTAGGGATCCAAATTGTGATGGCCTCTGACGTGCTATCACGCAGTGAGCATCTCTAAGAAACCACAAAGAACATTCATGTTAGGAAGACGGCATTGTGGGGGGCCTGAAGACTTTGAGGGTGAAAATGAGAGCCTGGGATAAAGGGGAGTTTCCAGAAGCATCGGGGACCAGTGCAGAGAGAGAGGAGCAGAATCCCTAGAGGCAAGCTGAGGAGGCCATACAAGTCTGTGCTACAAAGCAAAGGACAGTTTTCTTCCAAAGAGAAGTTATCTTGGAAGTCTGACCTCTGCGGTAACTAGTAGTGGACGATGCAAGCACAGTGAACCTGCAGAGGGATTGTAACCCCAAAGCTATGGGCAGGGTTCCGGTTCATAGGGTCTGCGGCAGGGCCTCTGAGTTCAGTTCTAGTCCTGGCTGTGCTGGAGGGGCAGGGTGAGCTCCCCCGCGGGGCGGACCTGCAGCCTCCCGAGTAGGACCAGCTCAGTTTCTCTGATCTCGCAGGTGCTGGGTGGCAGCTGACGTCTGGAAGGTGCCACCGGAGAAAACGTGAGAAGTACATGAAGCAAACTTTAATTATTGATAGAGAGGTCCCTCACTCCTGCCAGTCCTTCATAGAAGCAGGACTGGAACTACGGCAGCAGCAGTTGAGACCGAGAACCCCCAGGAGGGGCTGGTCATTGCCATAGGAGGGCTTTCTCAGTGTCACAAACTCTTCAGGGTCTCCCTTCATCTTCTGGCACCCACCGAGTTCTTACCTCCCTCCTTGTAATTCAGGGAAAGGCTTTAATCTGGCCACGGTTCATACTAAGAAATGATGACGTTTTGACTTCCAAAACTTTGAACCAGTCTTCCCTTTTTTTAGTAAATTTTTATTGATTTCAGAGAGGAAGGGAAAGGGAAAGAGAGAAACATCAATGGTGAGAGAGAATCATTGATCAGCTGCTTCCTGCACGCCCCCTACTGGGTATCGAGCCAGCAACCCAGGCACATACCTTGACTGGGAATCGAACCGTGACCTCCTGGTTCATATGTCAGTGATCAACCGTTGAGCCACGTGGAACAAACCAGGTAGCATGACTGATAAAATTATAATTATGTAATCCCTTGTAGATTCTTATAACAATTGGTCATAAATCTATTTTTAGAGCCATTTTAGGCACTGTGGTTTGGGCTGACAGGGTTTAGTGCTTGCTTCAGTGGTCATCCGCTCAGGAGACGAAAGGTTTCTTGTTGGAGTGTAGTCTCCTCTCTCGTGTTTTACCTGGAATAGCAATAGGAGTTGGGAATGCCAGGAGAAACGGCTTTCGTGTACTGCAGCTGGAGTTCCTGAGGTCAAATGGGGACAGAGACACTTAGTTCTCAGGGTTCTTGTATCAGACGAGGCAACGTGAGCCGCCCCTGGCACACGGGAAGTGCCCAGGTACTTGGCGTCGGGCATTGCACTCGTTGCTGCCTCCACAGCTGCTGCAGTTGCTGGTGCGCCTTGTGCTGGTGCTGTTGGAATGGTGCAAAACGGAAGGTCTATGAGTGTCCACTCCTTGGCTATTAATGCAGGTCCACTTTTACTCATGGTGCCCGAGGCCAAGCTGGGCGGCTGCCCTGTTCTGCTGCCCAGTGCAATGAGTTAAGTGCACAGATCCTGCCCAGGGGAGACGCAGAGAAGTGCTGTAGGAGCTCTGGGGGATGAATGGGCTTCCTGTTTGCCCGGCAGGTAGAGGAGGCAAATTCACATTCGGCTTACACTCGTGCCTGGGAGAAGGAGCAGTGCTGGCATCCTCTGCAGCACTTCCTGCCGTGTCCAAGTACTGTAAAATAGCTGTGTGTAACCGCTGTAAATTTGTTATTGCTGGGATATAACAAGTGGAGGGATATTATGAAGGTATACTAATGGATGTTAGGGACATTATGAAGGTATACTAATAGATGTTAGGATCATTGCTGAGAAGTCATAGCAGTTACATATCTGTTTCTAAATTTATTTTAACTGTTAGTATCTTATTAGTGCAGAATTGTCTCAATTTGTTTAAATGGACATTGAGCACATGTACATGCCTAGCCCGAGGCATGTAACAGTGCCAGGTGCCCGAGGCCTTTTGCAGGAGTATCTGATAGGGTTCTTACTTATTACCATCTGGCTATTAACGTTAAAGTAAATTTCTCCCCCTACTGTGGTTTTTAGCCGTATTAACTGCAGTGCGTTTCTAAAGCGCTAGCTTAAATAATTAAAATTAAATGTAGCGACACTAGTGCTTGGCCCACGCACAGATTTGAAGAACATAAAAATCTCACGTGCCTCTTGTCCCTGAGGTTGTCCCCTCGAAGAAGGGCCGGTTAAGCGTTCTGGCACTAGACAGTGTCATTCTTTTATTTTTAAAAGAAATGGTTCATGCAGTTTTATGAGAGAGATGATTACAAATTGCATTTTTCTTAAACAATAAATATGCCATTACAGATGGCAGCTCTATGGAGCGCATCTCACTTCTCACTGTCCAAGTAAGCTTTCAGAGAGTAATAAATTGTCTGTGAAAATACTTTGAGATCCTTTCAGGCTACTGGGCAGCCAGCTGGTGAATTACAGTGCCCACCGCAGCCTCGCCAGGAGGAGAGTTGTTATATACCTCCACTTGTTATATCCTGGCACCTCGAGAGGAGAGTTGGTAGCAGGAGGATCACAGAGCCCAGAAACCACGGGCTCTGCACGTGGAGTTGTGTTTCAGTAGCCGTGAAGGTCTTAGGAGGAACAAGAGGCGCCTTTCAAAGAGCTGCTGCAATCTTGTCTTTCTCATTTGCTGCCTTTCTCTGATTCCCGCTCTAACCAATTTCAATCAGAAAATGTCTTTGTAAAATAGGTTTTTCTATAGGTCTTTATTTTTTTTAGTGAAATTGTATTTTATTCACGTGGCCCAAGTCATTTAATGCTATTTCCAACGTGTCTCTCTTACATGATAATTTTGTTCATTGGTGGAAGCTAGCCCTGATTTTAAATTTTTGAGTTAAGGGGGAAAAAGAACCGAAAGTCCAAAGCATGCTAAATGTTTAGCTTTAAATTACCTTTATTAAAAATAAATTTGAGCCAAAACCGGTTTGGCTCAGTGGTAGAGCATCGGTCTGCGGACTGAAAGTCCCGGGTTCTATTCCGGTCAAGGACATGTACCTTGGTTGCGGGCACATCCTGGTAGGGGGTGTGCAAGAGGCAACTGGTCAATGTTTCTCTCTCATCGACATTTCTAGCTCTCTATCTCTCTCCCTTCCTCTCTGTAAAAAATCAATAAAATATATATTTTTAAAAACAAATAAATAAATTTGAAAACCAGTTTATTATGAGTGTTTTGGGGTTGTTATTGTTAAAGCGATTCCTGCTGGGGACAGCACTGAGGCCACTGTCACGCGTGTGACAGGCAGCTCAAGAGAACAGGGACAGTGTGTGGGGTTCCCCACACAGTGCACACCACGCCTCCTCTGTCTGTCTGAGGTGTTGTCTGAGCTGGTGGTCAGAGGGGTGCAGCGGCAGCAGGAAATGGCTCCCTGGGCCCTGTGTGTTAGACACTGGACAGACATCCCTGGGAAAGCGCAACACGAGAGAAGGTACTCAAAAGAGTGAGGTATCCCAGGACTTGGCCTTGGTGAGTGGAAGCCGGGAGGAGGGATAGCCTGGAGGCAGGTAGAAGCCGGAGCCTGAGAAGCACTAGGTGAGGAACTGCCAGCTACAAGCAGGGGTCTGCACTCCTGGCAGAGAGCAGGACGGACACTCGGGCCTGCGTCTTTCAGAAAAGGCACCCAGTCTGTGCAGTTGGAGCTTCGGCGTGTGGGGAAATGGCCAGGGAGGCTCCTGCATTGAGCACCTGAGTGTTTCATAGGCGCCTGTGGGGCAGGTACACCACAGAGGGGACGCTGAGGCTGGAGGAGGTGGGGGGCTGGGCTCCAGATCACACTGCTCGGGGTGGGCAGTGCTTCTGCCTCTTGGAGCTGAGTTCCCATCACTGTTACACGGCTCTTTGGACCACATCCTGTAGGAGAAAGTGGATCTTAAGTAGAGGGATAAATAACTGGTTCAGTTTTACCTTTCAGAACTACTTGCTAGGCATTACACCTGGACATAGGCATAGCAAGAACCTGTGTGGCTTGGGGGGGCGGGGGCGGGGGACACAGGAAGACTGGGGCGGAGGAAGGAGCCAGTTAGGAGATTGCGGAACCCAGGTGAGGGATGGAGCCCAGCTAGGGCAGCGGAGAGGAGGGCATGGATGGGGGACGTTTGAAAGTTTGGGGAGCAGCTGATGTGAGGAACAGAGTCTGACTCCTGGTTTCTGGCTTGAGTAAGGGGGGCACACAGGAGGGACAGGGTAGCAGCGGGGGCAGAGAATGTGCTCAAGTTTAAGACATTGATCTCTGCCCCTCCTGCCGCTCATTCTCCTCAACCAGCTCTTCCTCCCCAGTGCTCCAGGGCTTGCTACCCTGCCCTCGTCTCTTCTCTTCCCTCCTCAGATGGTTCATCCAGTCTCATAACTAAACACCAAGTCAGCAACTCCCAGCTTTACCTCGCTGGTCCAGACCTCTCTCAGCAGCAGACAGGGATGTCCACTCAACTTCTCATCTCCACCCTAATGTCCCACCGGCACCCCAACTCCCTACCCCCAAAACCCACCTCTTCCCCCATCTTCCCGATGGCACCACAAGGCAAACTCCTAGGAGTTATTCTTGACATAACCCTTTCCCTTATTTTCTGTCAAGTTAATCATTAAAGCAAGCCAAGTCTCCCACCAAAATATGTCCTGAATTCCCCTCCTCTGTGCATTTCCTCTAAGACTCACGAGTTCAAGCTGCTGTCTTCTTTCTTAGAACCTAGACCCTGCAGTGGCCCCCCATCTGGTCTCCGCAGCCTTCTCCCCAACCAGCTACACACAGTGGCCAGAGGAGCGTCCCTCAGGCTGCTTCACTGGCACCAGCCTCTCACACTTCTTCCTGCCCCTGGTGCTTGGCACACGCTGTTCCCCCCTCTGGAATATTCTCTCTACTGGCTCGTTCTTTTCCTCTTGGCAGTAAGTGTAGTTTCTCCAGAGAGAACTCTAATCACTCATCTCTCATAGCATCTTGTTCTTTTTTTCTCAATGCATCTCTCACTTTGTAGTTGTGTTGTTGTTGTTTTTAAAATATATTTTGTTGATTTTTTTACAGAGAGGAAGGGAGAGGGGTAGAGAGCTAGAAACGTCGATGAGAGAAACATCGACCAGCTGCCTCCTGCACACCCCCTACCGGGGATGTACCCGCAACCAATGTACATGCCCTTGACCGGAATTGAACCCGGGACCTTTCAGTCCGCAGACCGACGCTCTACCACTGAGCCAAACCGGCTTCAGCTGTAGTTGTGGGGTTTTTTATTTCATTTATTCACTAACGTCTGTGCATCAGGCTGCTATGCCAGACATTATGCTAGGTGCAAGGGGAGCAGCACTGAGTAAAAAGCACACATGACAGGCACTTAGCGAGGATGTGTGGAAGGCGGGGGGCCTCTGGGTGGAGAGGAGGAGATAGGTGTGTGGCGACTGATGCTGGGGAGTCGGTATAGGTCGTTAAAGTCACAAATGAGATCACCCGGGGGGAGGCTATGGCTTGGGGAAAAGCAGGTCAGACGTGTGTGCCTGGGCTCACATCCGGCCTTATCCCAGAAAGGCTTTCGGGGTGTTGAGGTTGGAGCCCTGTGACAGGAAAGGCAGAGGAGACATCATCGGGAGACTGGAGTAGCTAGAGAGATGTGTGGAGGTCAAGGAGAATATGGGGTTCATAAAAGAAGCCAGGAGTGATAAGAGTTTTTAGGGTGCCTCTCTGTGGTCAACAGGAGAATATACCAGGGTCAAGTACAATAGATGCGGGACGGTCTGCTCTTATTAACACTTGGCTGGTGGTTGCCTGAGTGTCAGGTGGAGGGAGGAGGGCAGGCTAGCAGCCGGGGCGCTGGGCAGCGGGAAATGAGAGGATGCGGAGGGGCCCACGATGAACTACTCTGGAAAGAAGCTTGGCTCTGAGGAGACAGAGAAGCAGGCGGGCGCGGGTTAGAGGAAGCTCATTGCTTCGTGCGTGGCACATGCAGGGGCGGGGGTTGGTGGGGGCTTTGCCAGAGCGAGCAGAGGGACAGGTTGAAGGCCAGGGAGGAAAGGTGGTCTCCGAGGTGGATGGTAGACAGAGTCCTGAGCACAAGCAGGAAGCTTAGACCTGAACCCCTGAGTCTGGTGACTTCGCTAGGAGAAATGGTACTGCAGGGTACAGGCATAGGCCTGGGAATTCGTCTGACCTCAGCGCCCTTCTCCCCACTTCCATTTAAGACATGCGTGACTTGAAAAGTTGCCTTACCTCTTGGGTCATGGTTTTCTCTTCTGCACAAAGCTCATTGAGATCTTGAGGTCCCCACGTACCTTCTATTCTGGGGAACGAATGAACAAAAGAAATGCAGGTGGCTGTTTGATTGACAAGGGCATTAACAGGGCAATTCAATCGCTATTTTGATTAAGATATTTCAGTAGTGTGATTCATTCATGTAACAGTTTTTTCAAATGAGAGCGTAATATGGACCAAATGTGGATGGTGCCCTTTGTCGGACTTCTGCTTAGAATCCCATCACTAGAGGTGGTAGGACTGTGGACAACGTGAAACATCAGCTGAAGGATCTGAGGAGTTGAACCATCATTAAGTGTAGCTTAGGCGCTGATTCCTCTTAGGGGGCTCCTTCCAAATTTGTGTTCTTGCCCTCTGATAAGTTTACTCACGCTTTGAGGAGAGAGCTGAAGTATGCTCACTCCTACAAACCTGAACTAATGCAATCTGTCCCTGCACCTTGAATGACTTTTTCACTAAAATCCTAATGATTGATAAGAGATGGCTCTGGTCCCTAGTTCCCGAGCCATATTCATTAAGTGGACTTGCTTTGTACAGTCTTATAGTTCTACGTATATCTTTATATGCCTTTCCTGTTTTGAGACTTGTCATAGATTCCATTTGTGTATCAAGAATGCCAGCCAGTGGTCTCTCATCTACCCAATAATTGTGTACGTAACAGGCAAATGTTACCAAAGGCAGTGAGCCCTGAAAGTAGCGCAGCGGAAGGCACCTGCTGGTATGTGGTCTGAAGCTGTCAGAGCTACACTACCCGGCCTTGAAGGGTGTGGCTGTTGGTCCCACGGCTTGTGCAGTGTCTCCGTATGCTGACTGCCTCCCAAATGGCACCTCTTCTCATCTGTCCACAAGCTTGTGCTGCTGCACTATCACCGTGTCCTGTCTTCCCTGCCGGAGAGCTGGGTTTGACTCGTAGTCCTCTTCCCTTTTATTTCCCCCAGTGGATCGTATTGTGGGCCTGGATCAAGTTACTGGTATGACCGAGACCGCTTTTGGCTCTGCCTATAAAACCAAAAAGGGCATGTTTCGTACCGTTGGCCAACTCTACAAAGAGTCTCTCACCAAGCTGATGGCAACTCTTCGCAACACCAACCCCAACTTCGTGCGCTGCATCATTCCAAACCACGAGAAGCGGGTATGTGTCCACCCACGTGCTGGGATCTGACGCGGAGCTCGGTCGGGTGAGAGCGGTCCAGGGATAACTCTCTCCTTTGCTGACCAGGCTGGGAAACTGGACCCGCACCTCGTGCTGGACCAGCTTCGCTGCAACGGTGTCCTGGAGGGCATCCGGATCTGTCGCCAGGGCTTCCCCAACCGGATCGTGTTCCAGGAGTTCCGGCAGAGGTACTGACTGCGCACCCTCGCCTTCCCCAGGCACCACGGCATGAGGTTGGGCGGCATTCTTCTCCTGGTCCCTGGAGAGTTTCCCATTTCTCCGCATGTAGGAAAGGCTAATAATTATTACCTTTATTTTTGGTCAAGAATATTGAGTGCCTTCTTCCTGGAGAGGTCAGCGTGACTGCTGGTGGTGGTTCAAAAACTGCTCTGTCTGCAGGGTCAGCTGAGAACTTACAGTTGCTCATTTAAACAGTTATATTTGGGATTTAAACTTTTTTGTTTGTTTGTTTGTTTGTTTTTGTTTTTGTTAATCCTCACCTAACAGTATTTTTCCATTGATTTTTAGAGAGAGTGGAAGGGAAGAAAAAAGGAAGGGAAATATCAATATGAGTGAGACACATCGATTGGTTGCCTCCCATACTCACCCCCATCAGGGCTGAGGATCAAACCTGCAACCCAGGTATATGCCCTTCACCTGGAATTAAAGCAGAGACACTTCAGTGCTCAGGCTGACACTCTAACCATTGAGCAACACCTACCAGTGCTAAACATAATTTTTTTTTAATATATATTTTTTATTGATTTCAGAAAGGAAGGGAGAGGGAGAGAGAGATGGAAACATCAGCAATAAAAGAATCATTGGTCAGCTGCCTCCTGCATGCCCCCTACTGGGGATGGAACCCACAACCTAGGCATATACCCTTGCCCAGAATTGAACCCGGGACCCTTCAATCCACAGACTGATGCTCTATCCACTGAGCAAAACCAGTTAGGACCATAATTATTTTTTAAGCTCATATTTTAAAATATGGTCATGCCCCCATATCAAATGTTTTGGTTAAAGACAGGTCTTTCCCTAGTCGGTTTGGCTCAGTAGATAGAGCATTGGCCTGCAGAGCAAAGGGTCCCAGGTTTGATTCTGGTAAAAGACACATACCATGGTTGGGCCTGGAGAATCGCTCTCTGTCCTGATCTGTGGAACACATGCAGGAGGCAACCAATCAATATGTTTCTCTCTCTCTTCCACTCTCTCTAAAAGATCAATGGGAAAATATCCTCAGGTGAGGATTAACAATAAATTACTTAAAGACAGGCCCCATGTATGACGGAGCTGAAAAATCCCTGTCACCTGGTGCCCACACAGCCATTGTAAGGTCACAGCACAAGGCATTCCTCATGTGTTTGTGGTGCTTCTGGTGTAAACAGACCTGCTGAGCTGCCATTCATATAAAATTTCACACCTACAGCCGAAACTGGTTTTGCTCAGTGGCAGAGTCTGCGGACTGAGGGGTCCCGGGTTCAGTTCTGGTCAGGGGCATGTACATTGGTTGCGGGCACATCCCCAGTAGGGTGTGCAAGAGGCAGCTGGTCAATCTCTCTCATTGACGTTTCTAGCTCTCTATCTCTCTCCCTTCCTCTCTATAAAAAATCAATAAAAAATATATTTTTTTAAAAAATTCACACCTACAATTACGTAGTCTATAACAGCAGTCATCAACTGGTGGTCCAAGGAGCACTGATGGTCCGTGAAGTCCGAAAGGTTGGCGACTGCTGATATGTAACACTTGATAGCATAATAAATGACTACAGATTTGTGTATTTACTATACTACACTTTTTGTCATTATTTTAGAGGGGACTTCTATTTGTTAAAAATGTTTGTTGTAAAACAGTGTGCCGTGTTTTATTGGCAGCAGCCTCATTATCTCATGTTTCCCTCATGTCTTCTTCCCCCCCCCTTCCCCCCCCCGCATGTCTTGGTTACATCGCTTTCTCTGTGCTTCATTTAACTCATTTTTGTACAGTGACATAAACAGGCTTGTAGCCTAAGAACAATAGGCTGTACCATACAGCCTGGTGTGTAGTGGGCTGTACCATCTAGGTTAGTGTGAAAATAACATAGAAATGGATGCAATAGAAACGGATGAAAACTTACGATGGGAAATTTGGTTTTTAATGTATTGCATAATTTTCTTCAATATTTAATTTGCTTTTTTTCTCCTGGAAATTGGATTTTCAATTATGACAGCCTTTGTTGTTCCATAAAATAAACAAGCCTGCCATCATAGGATTGCCCTTTCTCCCACTCTTCCAGAGGGAATCCCATTGAGCAATTATTCCAGACCTTATGGGTGTGGGGTAGCCTGTATTGTGGCCTCATTGTATAATAAACAGTCAGGTAGACTCTCCCTTTTTATGGGTAGGAGAAAAAGGAACATAATTGGCATCCAGAGGACAAAGTTGATGGTGTAGCCAGGATCCATCTTTAATATAGCCACTTTATTTTAATATACTTATTTGCTCCACTTTATTTTTTTTTAAATATATTTTATTAATTTTTTACAGAGAGGGCTAGAGCGTTAGAAACATCAATGAGAGAGAATCATCGATCAGCTGCCTCTTGCACACCCCTTACTGGGGATGTGCCCTGCAACCAAGGTACATGCCCTTGACTGGAATCGAACCCGGGACCTTTCAGTCCGCAAGCCGATGCTCTATTCACTGAACCAAACTGGTTTCGGCTCCACTTTATTTTTATTGAGGTATAACTATATAAAGTGCACAACTTTTTTTTTTTTTTTTTTCAATTACACTTTACATTCAGTATTATTTTGTATTAGCTTTAGGTGTATAGCGTAGTGGTTAGATAATCATGTGCTTTACCAAGTGGTCCCCTGATATATCCAGTACCCACCTGGCGTTGTACATCTATATAAAAACTTAAGCAACAGTTCGACCGATTACTATGACACACACTGACCACCAGGGGCAGGCGCTCAACACTCAGCTGACCAACGGGCAGCAGACACAGGGCTCGTAGCTGGCCACCACAGCCCAGAGACTACAGCGAGCCTACCGAACAGTGGCAGCAGTAGGCACAGCACACTGGGATGAGCAGGAGTGGCAGGCGGCGTTGGACTGCTGGTGTCAGCCTGATCCCCGTGGGCAACGCTGAGGGACCCCACGCACCGGCCTCTAGTAATTACTATAAAGTGCACAGTCTCCAGTGCACAGCTTAGTGAATAGACATACACCCGTACCAGTGCTATTTTGAATGTCACCCTGATGCTCTCTCCTCTCAGTGGAGGCCTCTGAGCATTGTCACGGCCTTTTCTAGGATCCAATAGATGCCCACAGATCAGGACAGAGAGCAATTCTCCTGCATCTTGGGCATGTGAACATTTGGGGAAAATAAAATCAAAAGGTTTTTAAAACACCATGCTTTCATTCTTCTCTGCCATAGTTTTTATGCCTCGTCTTTAACATGGGAGAATTAGCCTTATGTCCATTTGTTTATTTTAAGAAATAGAAAATCTGATTATCACTTGGTCACTTCTTTACTCTTCATTTGACATGATTACCTATCATATTGCTTCGAAGAGAAAGCAGAACTCACAGTTAGTAGGTAAACATTTTCACAAATTTTTACCAAAACCTTTTGGCTGCTTTTCTTAACAGATACGAGATCCTGACTCCAAATGCTATTCCTAAAGGCTTCATGGATGGCAAACAGGCTTGTGAACGAATGGTAAGCTTTTCTTGCTTTTTCTGCTTTGTGGACTATTGATACAGTCTTTTCCTACAGCAAAACATAAATGAGCTCTTTCGCTTTTAGATCCGGGCTTTAGAATTGGACCCAAACTTGTACAGAATTGGACAGAGCAAGATATTTTTCCGAGCTGGAGTTTTGGCACATTTAGAGGAAGAACGGGATTTAAAAATTACCGATATCATTATCTTCTTCCAGGCCGTTTGCAGAGGTTACCTAGCGAGAAAGTAAGTGGGCAATCATAAAGGGGGCTGTGTCTTTGTGACAGATGAAAAGGAGGATGTAGTTAATAGAGCAGGACTAAAGACCACCAGCCAGCCGAGACCGGTTTGGCTCAGTGGATAAGGCGTCAGCCTGCGGACTGAAGGGTCCCAGGTTCAAGGGCATGTACCTTGGTTGCAGGCACATCCCCAGTAGGGAGTGTGCAGGAGGCGGCATGTCGATGTTTCTCTCTCATTGATGTTTCTAACTCTATCCCTCTCCTTTCCTCTCTGTTAAAAATCAATAAAATATATATTTTTAAAAAAATAAAAATTAAAAAAAATAAATACCGCCAGCCAGCCAGCCAGGGGACGGGAGAGACCCTGTTGCACTGTCTGCATTGCCTCGGACCGCGAGTGTGGGGCGTGGTAAACGGCAGCGCTCTGCCAGGGTGGCACCTCGGAAGGAAGGGGAGGGCATCTATGATGCGTGCCTGAGGCTGGCTGGGCGCTCGTGAACGGGGCTGGGCCCCAGCAACAGCCGTTTCCCCGGGGGTGTCGCTGAGCGCTTGATCGGATACATGGACCCACTCCGTGTCTTAGCCAAGTAAGAGTGTGTGCCTTTGGGAAGTGGTCTCATGACAACAGCCATTAAGACGCTTTTCCTCACGTGACGAGCTTTCCCTGTGTCCTCAGGGCCTTTGCCAAGAAGCAGCAGCAGCTCAGCGCCCTGAAGGTCCTGCAGCGGAACTGCGCCGCGTACCTGAAGCTGCGGCACTGGCAGTGGTGGCGCGTCTTCACGAAGGTGGGCTGCGGCTCTCCAGGAGCAGCGATCGCCCGGGACCACCCCGGGCAGGGGACGGGGTGATAAACTGCTTCATTTTGTCACAGGTGAAGCCGCTCCTGCAAGTCACCCGCCAAGAGGAAGAACTTCAGGCCAAAGATGAAGAGCTGCTGAAGGTGAAGGAGAAGCAGACCAAGGTGGAAGGGGAGCTGGAGGAGATGGAGAGGAAGCACCAGCAGGTGTGTGCGCTGGCTTCTTAAAGTGCCCACGTCCCAGCGGGCGTGAGCGCCCCCACTGGCAGGAACTCCCACACGTTTCACTGTGGTCGCTGTCCCTAAATACCATCTTAGTTTATGTGTATCTTTCACTCCTTTCCAAAGCAAGACCAGAGACAACAGATCCATCATGCCATGCATTTGTCTTTATATGAACCAAAGTCAGCCTAACCGCTTGCATTTTTGTCTTTGTCACATTTGGACACACAGTTGAGCATGTCTGCTTATCAGACATGTATTCGCACCTGTTTTCAATGAGACTCCCAGGGTTATCACCGTCCTGTGACTGCTCGTGGGGAAAATAGGAAAAGGTGAAAGGAAGAGATGGGGCGAGGTCACCACTGCCTCTTCACAGCGACAGTAGTCTCCAGTACGTGTCCCTTCACAGGCGGTGGTGCTTCGTGACAAACAGAGGCTCAGAACTGTTTATAGGTGACAGTGATAGAACTGGAGTGTTCAAGGCCAAAAAGATTAACAAGAAAGGCCAAAAAAATCTCTTAATACCAAACAGCTTTCGCAGTCACCATGAACTTCATTACATTTGAATGTTTTCCCTCTGCTGTTTTTCTGTCCCTTCATAAATTATCTTAATAGAAGGATGGGAGTTCTTAAAATAGAATGAGTTTAATATGCTACAACTTGAGACAGCAGAAACAACGAAAGTGTTTTCATCTGGCTTATTTTTGCTACAGCCAAAAACATACTTGGAAGTTTTGCCAGTGGCGGTAATATATTTGTAACTTTCCATTTCTTGGTGTATTGAACACTGAAATGTTGGTGACTGTACCTTGTGTGTGTGCTGGGGGCAAGTCCTCGCCCTGGACGCTGTGTTGTGATTGCAGCTCTTAGAAGAGAAGAACATCCTCGCAGAGCAGCTGCAGGCAGAGACCGAGCTCTTTGCTGAAGCAGAAGAGATGAGAGCCAGACTTGCTGCTAAGAAGCAGGAACTGGAAGAGATTCTGCATGACTTGGAGTCGAGGGTGGAAGAAGAAGAAGAAAGAAACCAAATCCTCCAGAATGAAAAGAAAAAAATGCAAGCGCATATTCAGGTATCCATGGTCATATTTTATTTAGAATTATATTCTGGGTTTTCCCTGTGAATCTATTGAATGAATAGAAGCTATGGGTTTAGAATCTTAATGTGTATTTTTTTTTTTTATTGTTGTTAATCCTCACCCGAAGATATTTTTCCCATTGATTTTTAGAGAGAGTGGAAGGAAGGGGGAGAGACAGAGAGAGAAACACTGATGTGAGAGAGATACATCGATTGGTTGCCTCCCGTACACACCCTGACCAGGGCCGGGGATCGAGCCTGCAACCCAGGTATGTGCCCTTGACCAGAATCAAACCTGGGACCCTTCAGTCCATGGGCCAATGCTCTATCCACTGAGCCAAACTGGCTAGGACTCCTAATATGTATTTAGGGCAAAAGGAGTCTAAGTTAAAAGTACCTACTCTTAAAAGATGGCCATCATTCGGAGCACACAAGTAATAGATTTCTTCAATCACAGATTTGTTGTTTTGAAGAAGAACTTTTTCATGTTCTGATGTGGCATCTTACAGTATGCAAAGTGACTCAAAGTAGAACTCTCCCAAGGTCTGTAGCCCTTTTTAGGGAACATAATTTGTCCTTTGTGTTGTCATTAATGATTCTGCGCTCACTCCATTCACTTGATAAGCATCTAGGAGGTGGTTTGGTTCATAAGGAATGCTCAGCACTGACGTAGGAGGTGGCCAGGAATCAGAATAAAACACTCAGTCCTTGCTGGTGGTCACTTTCTTACAGAGTAACAAACTGTACGGGAAGCACAGCTGTCACTGTGGTTGAGTGCTCAGGCAGATGATGCAGGCAGTAGGCGCATGCCCTCGGACACCCCCCCGCCTTTCTCCTGCCTCCCTCCCTCAGCCTATCCACATGCTCCGAGTGTCAGGGCATCTGTATCTGCTACCATTGCTTCAAACTAAGCTTCCTTCCCTCCATGTCTTTCCCTTCATATTTTCTTACCTGATAACTTACTACAAAACACAGATAATTCAGAGGTTCGTCAAAACCACCAAGGACATATTATCTCCTTGGCAGATACCCCATTCAGTAAATCATCGGGACACTTTCCATTCTTCAACATGCACAGCTTTCAGATATCCCACGATAAGTTACAGAACATCACAAAAGCAGAAAAAAGTGAATAACCCTTAATTATCAAGTCTACCCTAGACTTTATTCAAAGAATAAATCAATGGAAGCCATCTAGTTACCTAACATTGGGCGGTTATTAAACCAGGGTAATACTATACTGCTCTAAATGTTAAGATGTTTGTTTTCATGGGCACTTATAACATCTTGATAAATATTGCAAAATAGTAAACACAGTGGATCTAATTTGAAATATTGACATAACAAATTTATATGTAGGGTTTTATATGGAAATATGCAGAAGATCTAGAATAACACCAACAACAGTGTTTCCCTGGTGGCATTATCAGCAGTTTTGATTTTCTGTTTAAGAAGTTTCTCTTTGTTTAAGAAGACATGTTCAGCCAGGACCGGTTTGGCTCAGTGGATAGAGCGTCAGCCTGGGGACTGAAAGGTCCCGGGTTCGATTCCGGTCAAGGGCATGTACCTTGGTTGCGGGCACATCCCCAGTAGGGGGCGTGCGGGAGGCAGCTGATCGGTGATTCTCTTTCATCGATGTTTCTAACTCTCTATCCCTCTCTCTTCCTCTCTGTGAAAAATCAATAAAATATATTTTTAAAAAAAAAAAAAAAAAAGAAGACATGTTCATTTCAGTAATATGTTTTACTCATGGGAGAAGGACCCCAAATTCGCCTCTAATCCCCCACCTACTCTTTAATATAAACTCTACATTTTAACAACTTCCAGTGAAATACTTGCATTTCTCTACTTTATTTAAAAAACAAATATGTCCTTGTGGAAATAGGGTGTTTTTATTTTGGTTTGGTTTTTCAAGGCTTTTTATCTTCGTGTCCTTTACCAGACTCATACTTCTAGGGTTTTGCACTGTTAGCTTAATCTCCCTTTGTGACATGTAAACTCATTCATACACATTCCAAAAATATTTACGGTAATATTGTTGTTATTAAGTAGTCATGTTTTTCATCGCAAAATACCAGAGGTTCATGCTCTTAACTGCATGGACTTTGGGAAAAGCCCAACCTTGTCGCCCCCTTACTTCTCTCTTCTCTGAGGTTTGATCCCAATGTGCAAGCCTTATTTGGATTTTGATTCAAATTAACATATGTTTAAGTGGCCTTTAACTTTTAGTGATACCTACCGCCTGGTTTTTCCAAATGAGATGTGTTTTGGATTTGCTTCAAAATAATGCTAGGGGAGAAGGGAGAAGGAGGCGACGGAGGAAGTGAGGTTGGCGTGAGCTCATGCTTCTTAAGGCCGGGCTGTGGCGTCTGTGTGGGGCACGTGCTGCTCTGTGCCCTTCACACCTGTGTTTGAAGTTTACACAATAAAAATTTAGTCTTTTGCAAGGGTTTCATTTCAGAATCAACCATGAATAAATTACTTAGCCAAAGTTATCCTTGACACTTTCTTAAATTGACCGTACATTGCTTTGTATGTACAACCTTGTCAATCATGTGTATGTTATTGTGTGCGATAATGTCAGAGCGTGAAATAAAGAGGAGCCTGTTATGATAAAAGGATGTGTAAGCTCCAGAAGCCCACCCCGTGTGGTGCCATGCTTGAGCTGTGAAAGGCACGCATGAACGGAGACGGCCCACTGCCAGGCCCTCTCCTCTTCCAATTGTTGTGTTCTGTTTTCTCAGCTCTCGGCCAGACATGTAGAGTAGACACAGATGAGTGTGTGTTTGATGTAGTTCTATATTATTCATATTTCCCTGTGTCACTAATTCAGAAATATGAATTTTAATTACTATATGTTATCCCATTTTATAAATATGCCAACTTTTACTTACCAAGACTTTTATGTAGTGTGTTCGTAGTTCCTCAGTATTGCCTGTATTTAGCTCTGGCTGGTGTGGCTCAGTTGGTTGGAGCATCAGCCATACACCAAAAGGTGGCGAGTTCAGTTCCTGGGTGCATATGGGAGGCAACAGGTCAATGTTTTCAATGTTTTTCTATCAATGTTTTTGTCCCTCTGTCTCTCTCCCTTGCTCTCTAAAAATCAATTTTTAAAAATTTTCACTTCTTTCTATGAATCACATCTGTTATTATTTCCTGACATTGCTGGCTTAACAGAACTGCTTGCTCTCAAAGCTTGCTGCACGTTCTCATGCTGCCTTCCAGAAGGATTGACCCAGTTTGAACGTTAACCTGCGGTCATACGAACATCGGTTTCACATAACTGCATTTCATATTTTTAAAAAGATCCTTGCCAGCCATAGCTGATTTTCTCAGTGGTTATAGCATCAGCCCATGGACTGAAAGGTCACAGGTTAAAAGCCAAGTCAAAGTCGTGTACCTCTGTTGCAGGCTCAATCCCCAGCCCCATTCTGGGTGCGTGCAGGACACAACTAATCGATGTGTCCCTCTCACATAGATGCTTCTCTCTGTCTCTACTCCTCCCTTCCACGCTAAAAATCAATGGGAAAATATCCTTGGGTGAGGATTAACAAATAGATACATACACACATATATCCTTGCCATTCTGACCATCACAAATTGGCGTGCGTTTGTTTGTGGGTTTTGTTTTGTTCGGTTGGATGCATTCCTTGATTATTCGCGAGGCCGGGTCGGTGGGAAGGCGCGAGGCTGACGGTGTGTTCACAGGACCTGGAGGAGCAGCTGGACGAGGAAGAAGGGGCTCGGCAGAAGCTGCAGCTGGAGAAGGTGACGGCCGAGGCGAAAATCAAGAAGATGGAGGAGGAGATTCTGCTTCTTGAGGACCAAAACTCCAAGTTTATCAAAGTACGGAAGTTCCCCTCCCAAGCTGCTTTATAGCAGGTGGACTGTGTATGTGGATGCTGTCATGAAAGTGGCTTTAAACAAAAAAGTCTACAAAGATTTCAGATCCGTTCATCTTCTCCCTCAGTCTCTACCTGCGGAGGTTTCTAAAGACACAGTAGCAATTTAATGTTTCAAGCCCACTAGGCATCCTTACAGTCCTTTAGACCTGTAACTTGCGCATTTTGTGCAAGTCGATCATTCATCGATGACTCGCCCGTGTGTCCAAGCTTTCCTTCGTCAGCACTGGTTGTGGGGATCTGAAGGCCGGTGGCTGGGCCGACTCTGAGGGGTCAGCACCAAGATGAGGCGCCTTCCGCCTCTTTGGAGGATGTAGCCTGTTGGGGAGGCAGGGCCAGTTGTGTTCTAAGTTCTACCAAACCCTAGTTGTTACTGGGGATGCCTTTTCTGAGGCAGTTTTGTTTTTTCTGTTCAGGAAAAGAAACTCATGGAGGATCGCATTGCTGAGTGCTCCTCTCAGCTGGCTGAAGAGGAAGAAAAGGCAAAAAACTTGGCCAAAATCAGGAATAAGCAAGAAGTGATGATCTCGGATTTAGAAGGTTAGTGTTTGGGGCTAGAAAAATGTAGGACCGGGACAAACGAATGTTTAGATTTTACTCTCATCAGAACATGAATAGCAGAGTATGCACGGTGATGACTAATAATGAGCCTTCTGTTTGTGTTCGTTAAAACAGATCTAGTCACCACAATTTGTGATAGAATAGCAATAAATTATCCTTCTTAATTCACTTTTTAATATTAGGTCCCGTGGTGAAATGCAGTGCCCTTTGTGGCCGTACGTGGGATCTGACTCATGTTTGAGCTGTTTGGGCCTTGGACTGTGTGGGTCTGATCCAGAAAATGCACCGGGCTTCGCTTCACAATGGGACCCTTCTTGGCAGGGACAGGCTGCTGAGGGTGACGGTGTCCCGCGCCAGTGGCAAAGATATGTCAGGGGATCCTGGGGATTTTTTGCAAAATCAGTCCTGGCTTTCTTCAGAGAGAGAGAGAGAGAGAGAGAGGGAGGGAGAGAGAGAGAAGGCTGGATGTGGGAAAGAGCATAGAAAACCTTCCCTTCAGCTACCAGCCATGGACGTTTTGGTCCTCACACCAGAGGAAGAATCTACTCTTAATGCCCAGCATTGTGAAGGGGAGTGGTCATGCTTCCAATGCATCACTTTTATAAGGAGGAGAAAGTTAGTTTGTTTGTTTTTAATATTTGGCGCTTTGTGGTCTTTGTCTTTTTTTTAAGTATAAACCAGAGGTAGGTAACCATTTTTCTGCCAAGGGCCATTTGGATATTTATAACATCATTCTCGGGCCATACAAAACTGTCAATTCAAAAATTACCCAGCTATCTTTGGTCAAACATTTAATTACCTCACCCCAATGCCTTGGCAGGGCCAGAGCAAATGATTGGGTGGGCCTTACATGGCCCGCGGGCCAGACGTTCCCCACGCCTGGTATAGACAAAAAGAAGGGATGTCAGAGGAAATTGTTTCACGGGCCGTTTTACCAGCGTATGGTCTCCTGCTCACCTGTGTGATGCGCCTGCGACACTCGGTCTCATCTCCTCAGCATTTGGTTCCCGCGAGAGAGCACAAAGGCATGCAGGTTCTGTTGTGAGAAGGCATCCAAGTGCAATAGATTCCTGGTGTTGATTAAGGAATCATTGCCAAATCCAAGAGGGGCGGGCAGAAAAGCTGCAGAACCCTCTGCCCTCTCTCCCTCACGTGTGGGAACTGCTGTCTTGGTTCAACCAGGAATTCCCCATAAAAGGGAGTGGGTGACAGGCGGTTACACACTCTGCCAGCCTCGGCTGGGCCCTCAGCAAACCTGGGCACAGCGATGGGCGCACCATGAGGAGCTTTCTGATTGCTTCGCTCTAATAGCAAAAGGACGTCCTTAGAACCCACCCAGCTTCTTCCCTAAAATACCCTCCTCCCACAGTGGCCTGCCTTCAGTTTGATTTAATGGGTTTTGAATGACTCATTGGTACAGTGTTACCAAAGCAAGGACATGCTTTTAAGTAAAACGGCTTCTTTTCGACTTTAATCGGTTTGCATTTGGAGTTTTTCATTTGGCGTGTCCCTCAGTGTGCTGAAGATCTGTGTCTTGCCTTAAAGAACGCTTAAAGAAGGAAGAGAAAACCCGCCAGGAGCTGGAAAAGGCCAAGAGGAAACTGGACGGCGAGACGACTGACCTGCAGGACCAGATCGCCGAGCTGCAGGCCCAGATCGACGAGCTCAAGGTGCAGCTGGCCAAGAAGGAGGAGGAGCTGCAGGGCGCGCTGGCCAGGTCCGCCCCCCGGGCCCGTGGGAATGTGGGGGGCTTTAATGCCATGTCCAGGTGCAGACCCAAACCCGGGAGGGAACACGTCATTTCCATGTTGGTGGGTGTGACGTCTGAACCCGAAAATGCAGGAGAACGTCATGTATGTCAGGGCAGCAAGAAAACCTCCTAAGCCGTTCTCAGAATTCACACTGAAACTCACTGGTCTCCTCAGGAGATCCGTGGACATTCACAGCAGAAACAATGACCGAGTCACAGCAAATGTTTGGTTTCCATCCACGTCAGTAGGTTTGAGAAATTTAGAGAAATCACTTTTCAGAAATGACACCCACCCCATACACTGGAAGCATTATTTGCTTTCAGTTCTAGACCATTGGAAACCATATATAGTAAATATATTTATATCTAATACTTTCATTTCTTTATAAAGAATAACTATTTGGCTACATCGTCATAGGACTTAGAGTTTATAATCATGTCTGTAACAGATATTTTTCTGTCCTCTATCACTGTTACTCTTACTTGGGCCAGATCTCTGCCTTTTCAATTACAGAGGTGAGAGCTAGATTCTAAAATTAAAGTTCTCACCACTCATGTCACGTCTGTCAGCTCCCCAGCCCTCATCCCAAACATCCCAACTCTGCCCAGTCAGGTATCTGCCCCCATCCAGCCACCACGAGTGAGAAGATGCAGATGGGAGAGAGAAAGCTAAGGTAGAAGGCCTGGTGGCGTGTTTCCTCTGCTGTGTGTTCTAAGAACTTCTTTGAGTTTGCCATCTCTGTAGGATGGTACCAATGTGACAGGCTAGACTGCTGCCTTGAGCAGTGTTCTAATTATAACCTTTTATAGGGAATTTTTTATGTTCTAATCATTAAAGTGATTGTCTTATCTCTTAATGGAGATAGTTAGCCTTTTGCAGAGGGGGCTGGGCTCCGTTCTGATTCTGGTTTTGCCAACCAGCTCTCGAGCCTCGGGTCGTTGCCCGGGTACCTCCGCGCCTGCCGGGCGGGCCCTGTGCAGGGCCAGCCTCGGGCACGGCGGAGGCGTGTCGCCGGCCTCCTGGGGGAGAGGTGCCGGCCGGTCACCGGGAACAGCCCCCTCCCCCGCTGAGCGCGGCCGCCTGGCTGTTCCAACAGGGGCGACGACGAGACGCTCCACAAGAACAACGCCCTCAAGGCCGTGCGGGAGCTGCAAGCCCAGATTGCCGAGCTTCAGGAAGACTTCGAGTCTGAGAAGGCTTCCCGGAACAAGGCGGAGAAGCAGAAGAGGGACCTGAGCGAGGAGCTGGAGGCTCTGAAAACCGAGCTGGAGGACACGCTGGACACCACCGCCGCCCAGCAGGAACTCCGGTGAGGGAGGCCGGTGGCCTTGCTAGGAGATGGTGTGCGTCGTTTTTTAAAAATATATTTTATTGATTCTGTAAAAGAGGAAGGGAGAAGGATAGAGAGCTAGAAACGTCGATGAGAGAGAAACATCGATCAGCTGCCTCCCGCACACCCTCCACTGGGGATGTGCCCGCAGCCAAGGCACATGCCTTTGACTGGAATCGAACCCAGGACCCTTGAGTCCGCAGGCTGACGCTCTGTCCAATGAGCCAAACGGTCAGGGCTGGTGTGTGTCCTCTATGTTGTATTTTAAGTATCCTCTCTCCGTCCTGGAGATAATGGCAGGTAGAACAGTAACAAAATAACAGTGGTTAGAAGCAAGCAGCCCACCCGGGTAGGTGGATGGACCAGCAGACTGAGGTGCACAGGGAGCCGTGATCAGAAAGCCAGTCAGTGCAGGGTACCTCAGGGAAAGACGGACAGACACCCCCTCAACGGCTGGAAGGAGACTGACTTGGACCGCGTGGGAGAGAGGACCGGAGGGATTGGCCGGGACAGACCCAGAGGAGGAGACCCAGAGGTGGCGCGCATCTGCTGGCAGCGCCGCTGGTGAGCAGATAGCTGGGAGGAGATGCATGTTCAGGACACGGAGCGGAAGGTGAGGACAGGCACTCAGGGCAGAGGCAGAGGCGGGGCTGTCACAGACGAGCCAGCCGCCGGGACAGGCAGAAGGAAGTGACTAGCACAGGCGAGGAGCACAGCTGGAGATCTTGACACAGCCTCCGCGTGTCAGCCCACAGAGAGTCACGGAGAGCGGTAGCCACGAGCCGTGAGCTGAGACAGCGTGGCTTTTGTTAGCAAGAGAGAGAATTCTCATACAAGCCGAGGTGTCATTTCCCAGATTGCTGTCTTGGCCTCTTCCTGACCATCGGTTTCCCCCTCAAGATTCAAGCTGTCAGGTGCAGGGGGGCCAGCCAAGGGATCCCCAACTCGCCGAGGCTGGCTGATTTGGCTGGCAACTTGCAGTGTGCACACACACACACGCGCACACATGCACAAACACACACGGCTGCCAATTGTCCCAGGGTGGAGTAGCCCATCGTGCTGAGGAGGCTATGGGCAAAACCAGGACAAGAAATGGTTGGTGAAGTTGGTGGTCAGAGAGGTGGGAGGACTGGGAAAGAGGCGTGCTGGGGGAGCCAGTGGTACCTGGAAGATGGAGCCTGCAACGTGCTCACCTGGAAGCCAGGATCCAGAGAGAGCCACGTCCCCGAGTCTGCAGGCTTCCTGGGCAGGGACGCAGGTCGGACTGCAGGCGACAGGAGAGGGCTCAGTGGTGGAGAAGCGGGGCTGAGCCTAGGAGCACGTCAGGGAGCGACCACGGATCCCTCAGACGGCAGCGAACGGAGGCTGTGCCCCAAAGAGGCCCTGTCTCAGTTGGAGCCCTTCTGAGGCTGGAAGCTTCCCGCCCACCTCAGTGCATAACCTGCTTGTCTGGCCTTCTCTAAAATGTCTGCTTTTTTTAAATTTGGAAGCCACGGAACTAGACTTTGTTGAGCTATTTCTTCTCAGCTAGTCTTTTCAGCACAATAGAAAAAGGCGTGCTGGTCATTTCTTCCATTCAACTCTTAAAAAATATAATTTTTAAGACAGTACAATTGATCCATGCATGTTAATTAAAACCATGGCTGTCCTCAAATATAGACTCTGCTGTAGGAAGGATGTGCTAGTGTTCGTGTGTCCTTCACTCTGGCTAAGGACCCCCATGCCCTGCCTCTCCAGCTGTGTATCACGTGATTGGCATAAAAGGAACGGGCTCAGCAAGTCAGACCCCTCACTGGGCTTCATTTCACTGGCATTTTAGCTCTTTAGACGTAGGATGAAGACCAGGGGAACAGGTCAGACCAATGCATCCTCACCGCCAGGCACCGTGGCTGCGCAAGGCTGGACCCCAAGGAGTCTTTGCGGATTCCGTTTGCCTGGCTGCCTGCCACCCCAGAGCTGGCAGCTGCCCGGGCCCCTTCTCTCTTGACACAGCTGACCTCCGCCCTCTAGATCCCTCCACTGCAC
Source organism: Nyctalus aviator (assembly GCA_036971965.1). NCBI lineage: Eukaryota > Metazoa > Chordata > Mammalia > Chiroptera > Vespertilionidae > Nyctalus > Nyctalus aviator. The sequence goes on from CM072937.1 coordinate 9,266,564, forward strand.
CAGTAAAGACAGGACAGACAGTGTGTCCACGCGGGAGTCCACGTGCAAGTCACTGTTCTAACTGGCTCCTGCTTTAGAATGGAGAGTGAAATGGTCTTAATACAGAGGAGGTTGCCAGAGCTGTGCTCTTCAGGGTGATTGTAAGTGACAGCTGCTTAAATTCTTGGTGTTAATATGGCACCTAGCTTAGAGGTTTCCGTCGTTGACAAGCCGTATGCTTAAAGACGGTGTTCAGTCGACTTAAGAGTGACGTGGGCCCTAGTCGGCTCAGTGGACAGAGCATCAGCCCTCAGTCTGAAGGGTCCTGGATTCACTTCTGGTCAAGGGCACGTTCCGTGGTTGCAGGCTCGATTCCTGGTTCTGTGTGGGAGATTTCTCTCTCTTGTCTTTCCCCTTCCTGCCCGCTTTCTCTAAAAAATCAACAGAAAAATATAGTCAAGTGAGGATTAACAAAACAAACGAAGAGTGACTTGGGGTGAAGGCTTTTCTAGTTAGTGAAGTAATGTTGGTCTTTCAAGCTACCCAAATGTTGTAACAAATTATAAAAAAGTCAGCCAAGTGAAAGCATCTGACACTAATGTGATCTTCATACTGTGAGTGCGGTTAGATAAAGCCTCCGGCACCTCAGGGCATCCCAGGTCTGTGGTCTGGGACCTGCTGTGACTCCTCTCAGCTTCCAGAGACCCTTTCTGTGTCAGGCGTGCGGCCTCCTGCCTCCTGGCTTCCTGTCCCGCCCCTGCATGGCCGCTGCGGGCAGCCTGGGAGCCGTCAGGGCCTGCAGCTGTTCCCACGCCTGTCGGAGGTCCTGCTGCTTTCAGGTGCAGCGAACAGACTGATTTGACCTCAACCCTGAGCTTTTGGAAGCCTCTTGGCCCTCTTCCCAGTCTCTCTGCGGTGTGGCTGGCCCTGTGTTAGCCGCTCCTGCGTGTCGTGCGGCACGGCTGCCGGGGCAGGCTGGAGCCCGCAGGGATGCCCACTGGGTCTCCAGCGCAGGTCAGCTGTGGAGGGGATGCAGGCTGCTTCCGGAAGGTTCCCTGCACCACAGTTAAGGGCATACCAGCCTATTAGAAAATAGCGCCACAAGTAATTAGCAAAGTAATTGATATAGTACTTTTTTAGAACATCACTTTTTTTTTTTTTAACATTTTCTTGATTTTTTTTAAATACGTTTGTATTGATTTCAGAGAGGTAAAGAGGAAGAGAGAAAGAAACATCAATGATGAGAGAGTCATTGAATTAGCTGCCTCCTGCACACCCCCTACTGGGCAACAAGCCCACAGCCTGGGCGTGTGCCCCCACCGGGAATCAAACCATGACTCCCGATTCATGGGGAGGTTCTCAACCACTGAGCCACACAGGACATAACGAATTAATTTTTAATTTAGCTAATTCTGAGCTGCTTTCTCTAAAATACGTTTCTCTAGTACAAAACGTGAGCAAGAAGTGGCAGAGCTGAAGAAGGCTCTTGAGGAAGAAACGAAGAACCATGAAGCTCAGATCCAGGACATGCGGCAGAGGCATGCGTCGGCCCTGGAGGAGCTGTCGGAGCAGCTGGAGCAGGCCAAGCGGGTGAGGGACCCTGCCCTGGAGAGTGGCCGGCCAGACCCCCCTCCCACCCTGGCTCCTGTGTGTCCATCCCAGCCCCTGCGGGCGCTGTGGCGGCGCTCCCTGAGGGCACCCTGCTTCTTCCAAAGAGCAGCGGCCCAGCACCATCTCCACACACATTCCCTTCCAGGGCCGCCTCTCTCACCATCCTCCCACGTCTCAGCTCAAGCACCTGCGCAGTTTGAGGTCCTCCTCCCACTCAGGTGCTGCCAGCGGGTCACCATCTGCCCCCACACACACTCCCACCTCCTCTGCCTCCGACATCGAGCCGCCACACACATTGCTGCCCCTCGTTCCATTGTTCCCTCTTGGTGTCTGTAACACGGGCTTCCCATCCTGATGAAACTAATTTCCTTTACCCTCTGACTCGGCCACCCTGGGCATCGTCTCCCAGGCATCATCCTTCCCTCCACGCTCTGTGCCTTCGCTCCGACTTCCCCAGCGCTCTCGCCTCTCGCCCACACACCACCTCCCCGTCCATACAGCGACAGCGGGAGCCGTTACTGACATTCACAGCAGGCGTCCGTCGCCGCCAGGTGCTGTCACAGTGTGCGTGGGTCACGTGCACTGCCTTCTTTAACCTTCATTACAATCCTGTAGGTTAGTCTCTGTCGTTCTCATTCAGAGATGAGGAAACTGAGGCACAGTCTTGTTGGAAAGTTAAGCCAGGATCACGCCGCTAGTAAGTGAAAGGCAGGTGGAGGCCAGGCAGGAAGGCCGCAGAGCCCTGTGTCACCCCCAGCTAGATTGCTCTGAAAGCCTACCCCATGCCCCCTGTTGTCTGTGAGGCACCCAGCCTCTGTGACCGCCTTGCACAGTGCACACTGCTCACTCGTTTGCCAGCCACCTGAGGCTCAGAGCTCGCCGCAGACAAGGACACAAATGAACCTTACTCTTTGGGCAGGGTGTCGCCCCCAGCCTGCACTGACAGGATAAATCACAGTGCACCGAGCCCCTAAATATCTGCACCCACTGCCCCAAGCAGTGTGCACACACGCGTGCTCCTTCCACTGCCCCAAGCAGTGTGCACACGCGTGCTCCTTCCACTGCCCCAAGCAGTGTGCACACGCGTGCTCCTTCCACAGCCCCAAGCAATGTGCACACGCGTGCTCCTTCCACTGCCCCAAGCAGTGTGCACACGCGTGCTCCTTCCACTGCCCCAAGCAGTGTGCACACGCGTGCTCCTTCCACTGCCCCAAGCAGTGTGCACACGCGTGCTCCTTCCACTGCCCCAAGCAGTGTGCACACACGTGCTCCTTCCACAGCCATGATCACACCGCACAGCAGATGTTTTCCTTCACTCGGTGCTGATTCAGGCTCACCCTGTCAGGCACAGTCCGACTGCAAGCAAGCAGTGCCTCCTGGCGTGTAGTAGTAAATGCGCCGTTTTCCTTCCCCCTCAGTTCAAAGCGAACCTGGAGAAGAACAAGCAGGGCCTGGAGACCGACAACAAGGAGCTGGCGTGTGAGGTGAAGGTGCTGCAGCAGGTCAAGGCCGAGTCTGAGCACAAGCGGAAGAAACTGGACGCCCAGGTCCAGGAGCTCCACGCCAAGGTGTCCGAGGGGGACCGGCTCCGCGTGGAACTGGCCGAGAAAGCTAACAAACTGCAGGTGAGCCCCGGGGACCACCACATCTGCCCCTGTCTCCCCCCAACCCTCCCCCTGGGTACCGAGCTCACCCTGCACCCCGAGGCCCTGAGACACCACAGCTCATGTGCTGTTCCGTGCCTGGCGTCGCATCGCCCTGGACGTCCCAGCTCGGGGCCCTGGTGTGTGAGCTCAGGTGCTCGCAGATCCACGGCTTTCCTCAAAGAGCAGTCAGGAACCCCGTGTGGTGGGAGGCGGGTGAGGGGCGCTCCTGGCTCCAGTCTGCACCGGGCATGCATCAGGCTCCTGGCCGCGCCCTCCGGTCATCGCTCCCGTCACCCTGCCGGGCCGGGCCATGAGCAGTGTGAGGCTCAGGGAGCGAGCTGCCTGCCTGCCTCAGTGGCTTCCCTCGCAGGTCACACCCACCAGAGCCCTTCCCCACACTGTTGCCAAGTCTGATGGCGTGTGGCTCTGAAGGACGGGCTAAGATGAGCAAAAATGGAAATGTATTCACTTGAGAACTTGTTTAACTTGTCTCTCTGTTCATCTGACCAAGGACCAGCTAGAACACAGGACCCTGCTGTCCCTTCCACACCCCTCAGGCCTGGGGAAGGTCCTTCACTGGGGGAATAGAATTGGGGGGCACTTAGAGCTAGCATTAATTGAGGATGAAAAACATTTTTTTGATCACATTATTCATGAAATTTGACCATAAGAGGTAACTAAGTATTCATGATAAATAGATACCAGTTTTTAAATGTATTAAGGAATGGTTCCATACAATATTGTATTTGTTTCTACATGTAATACCTCATGTTGTCATCGCCACACCAAGTCTGGTAGCATCTGTCACCATGCAGTTATCACAGCCTTATTGACTAGATTCACCGAGTGAATAGGTGTTTTAAAGCTGAAAGAGAACTGCTGCTAGACTCTAAACTTTGAATCTCTATGAAAAAACTTACCATTCTATAAGAATGGTAATTATACCGACCCACCCCCAACCCCCACACATGGTCCCTGCTTCTCAAGTGTGAAAGGGGATGGAGTAGCCGCCTGCTGCCCTCAGGGCCTCCTCTCAGGCCGCAGCCCCGGGCTGCCGGTGTGGCTGCCTGTCCCGTAAACCAGGCGTAGCGGCTGGGAGGCCCCATGTGTGCGCCCTGCAGTTCCAAGCCCCGGCCCTCTCCGGGCAGAGAGGACGCCCCTGTGCGTGTGGCCGGGACAGCACCTGCCCACTGGGCTCTGCCGGGAGGCGGCAGGCTCCCGGTGAGAAGTCCTCCCCCAGTGCTGCTGTCACGCTCCGGAGCGTGTGGTTCTGGGCCCTCGACCTGCTGCTTGCGGATCGGATGTGACTGTGCTCTCCCTGCAGAATGAACTGGACAACGTCTCCTCGCTCCTGGAGGAAGCGGAGAAGAAGGGCATCAAGTTCTCTAAGGACGCAGCCAGTCTTGAGTCTCAGCTCCAGGACACACAGGTATGCCAGGGGGAGTGAGGGCCTTTAATAACACTACCGTTTCCAGAATCCATACGGGAATTGCCTTCCAGGTTCTGGTGACTTCTATCTGCAGCCCCTTGCACTGTAACAGCCGTGACATCTGAGAGATCCCGGAAGCTCGGGCTCAGTGCAGAGTCCCTGTTCTGTCTCATGAGCATGTGGGCCAGAGGCGGCACTGCCTGGGGAGTGGCTCACCCCTCGTGATCCAATGGCACACACGTGTGTTGCTGGCCATTTCAATCAGGTGGTTTTGTTCTAATTGAAATTTCAATGTGCTGACCTAGGAGAAATAGTCCATTTTGTAAAAGGGTAGGTTGAAGCTTGCTTATTGTACTTTTAAAAGACTTGTGTTAAATTACTTGTTGAGATGGAAGTTATGTTAATGACTATGATTATCCTATCTAATAAAAGAGTAATATGCAAATTGACCATCACTCCAACACACAAGATGGCTGCCTCCATGTGGTCAAAGATGGCCACCTCAAGATGGCCAGCAGGGGAGGATAGTTGGGAGGGACCAGGCTTATAAGGGAGGGCAATTGGGGGTGATCAAACCTGCAGGAGAGGTCAGTTGTGGGGGACCCAGGCCTGCAGGGGAGGGTAGATAGTGGCAAACAGGCTGGCAGGGGAGCAGTTAGGTATCAGGCTGGCTCGAGAGTGGTCAGGGGGTGATCAGGCTGGCAGGCAGAAATAGTTGGGAGCAATCAGGAAGGCAGGCAGGCGAGCAGTTGGGAGCCAGCAGTCCTGGATTGTGAGAGGAATGTCTGACTGCCTGTTAGTCCTGATCCTACTGGGATCATCGGGCAGTCGGATATCCCTAAGGGGTCCCAGATTGGAGAGGGTGCAGACTGGGTTGAGGAATCCAATTCACACACACACACACGAATTTCGTGCACCAGGCCTCTAATATGAAAATAATGTAGAATTTTCTTGGAGTTTTACATCTTAGATTTGAAAAATGTTCAAACTTTATGTGGTGCATATTTGCTAGGTTCTGGCCCAGGCGCTGGGGATACGGGTTAAAGATCTCAGACAAACAGGAATCAGTAGGGAGTGGGGCAGGGTCACTGTACTTGGGGCTACGCTGTGCGAGGCCCCTCCTGGCTGGGGAAGGAGACGGGGCCAGCGCACGGAAAGCTGTCTGGGCCTCTGACCGTTGTAAGTGAACGTAACGGGCAAGACACATGTGCATTACATTTTAGAATTACTCTGGCAGAGAGTAGGAAGGAGAAGCAATTGGAGGTTGCCCAGTCCTGGAGGTGATCCTCGTGAGAAATGCCAGTGCCTGGCGGGCGGGTGAGGACAGGAAGGGGGTCTGGGAGTGAGGCGGTGCTTGGCCACGTGCAGGTTCCTGCCTGGGCGCCAGGTGGACAGAGGATGCTAGAATTCCTCCTGAATGAGTTGGAAGCGGTATTTGTGTTAAGAGCTTTTATAACGTGATCACATATGTTTTTAAATCTTTCCTGTTTGTTTTTATCACGGTATTTCTCATACACCGAGGCGCTCTGTTCTTTATGACACGCATTTTTCATGAGGCATTTTGTGAAGGTGATTAAGGTAACTTCAGCATTGACCTTCAGTATTGGCCTTGTACAAAATGAACAGGAGCTTCTTCAGGAAGAAACGCGCCAGAAGCTGAACTTGAGCAGCCGGATCCGGCAGCTGGAGGAGGAGAAGAACAGCCTGCAGGAGCAGCAGGAGGAGGAGGAGGAGGCCAGGAAGAACCTGGAGAAACAAGTGCTGGCCCTGCAGGCCCAGGTGTGTCCTCGGACGCGGAGCTGCCCGGAGTGTGGTTAGCGGCTCGGGTCCCCGCCGTGCTGGCTGCTTCCGCTCACGGTGGGACCGTTAATCAGGCTGCACTACATAAAGCCCACTGAGTGGTTTTTCTCTGACCCAGCCACATGTCGATGCTGTGCGGACTCTGATATCGGAAGCATTTAAATCAAAAACACAGACCCTGGCCAGGGTGGCTCAGGTGATTGGGCATCGTCCGTGCCCCAAAGGGTTGCTGGTTCGATTCCTGGCCAGGGCACACCCAGGTTGCAGGCGTGACCCCCCAGTGGGGGGCTTGCAGGAGGCAGCCAATGGATGCTCCGCTACCACATGTTTCTCTCCCGCCCCCACTTCCTCCCTCTGAAAATCAATTAAAAATATTTAAAAATAAAGACACAGGACTGTGTCAACTATGTAAGGTTTTAATCCAAGCATCATTTTCTAGATTATCAGCTAAGAAATTAAGTTACAGCCTGAGATTACTTTGCGCACAAATAGCATTGATTTATTCTCTCTTCCCACAAAATATTGAAAACAAGTTTTTCCTTTTTTTCCTCAAATGTGAAAATCCTTCTTTAATATTGATCTTTTTTTCTTGACCTGAAACCTAGCTGACTGATACAAAGAAGAAGGTGGATGATGACTTGGGGACGATCGAAAGCTTGGAAGAGGCCAAAAAGAAGCTGCTGAAAGACGTGGAGGCGCTGAGCCAGCGCCTGGAGGAGAAGGCCTTGGCCTACGACAAGCTGGAGAAGACCAAGAACCGGCTGCAGCAGGAGCTGGACGACCTGCTGGTGGACCTGGACCACCAGCGCCAGATCGTCTCCAACCTGGAGAAGAAGCAGAAGAAGTTCGACCAGGTGGGCTCGCTCTGCGTCCCCGTCCCCCGTTCCCCCCCGCCCCATACCTTCCCCTTTCCCCGGCTCCAGGCCAGCACCCTGTCCCTCCCTCCCTCCGGGCAGAGATCTCGGTTCTATTTTAGTTTAAAATAATGTTTCATATTGAAAAGCAGTGTGCACTGACGGTAAAATTGGACAGAGCAGGAAAGGAAGAGGGAGCACCCATCACCTTGCAGCTGTGTTCGCAGCATAGGTGGGACACGCTGGGTGCGTCCGCGTTGCCTCTGAACTTGTGTTCACCCTTTCCCGGTGGTGCCGTCCCCTGCAGCTGCTGGCGGAAGAGAAGAGCGTGTCTGCCCGCTCGGCGGAGGAGCGGGACCGCGCGGAGGCGGAGGCCAGGGAGAAGGAGACCAAGGCCCTGTCCCTGGCCCGCGCCCTCGAGGAGGCCCTGGAGGCCAAGGAGGAGTTCGAGCGGCAGAACAAGCAGCTGCGGGCCGACATGGAGGACCTGATGAGCTCCAAGGACGACGTGGGCAAGAACGTGAGTGTCCGGGGCCGTCCCCTCAGGGGGCAGGCAGCTCCGTGGGGGCCGGGGGACCTGGCCAGCAGCGAGTGGCCGAGGCGTGTTCTGGCCCAGGGTAAACGCGGGTCGGCGTCCTGTGGAATAAACGGCCGGGTGTCCTCCGTCCGTTCCCGGTGTGGGCTCCTGTCGCAGCACCTGCGGTGTGAAGACTGGTTTATTCTTGTCGCTTTCACGTCGCTCCTGCCCTGACCTGCATTCTGGCTCATGGAGGGGCTCACGGTTCCTGAGTCAACAGGCAGTTACAGGCACTGGGGCCGCTCGGAGGGGGCAGGCGGGATGTCGCCCGCCCGGAGCGGGGCTGCAGAGGAGCGGCGTGGCCTTCCCGGGAGGGAACCCTGTTGTTTTCTCTGAAGACTCGGCTGCACGGGGGACTTGCTCAGTCTGGGGGTTCCGTGGTCCTGTTTCTCCTTCCACCACCACCTCCCATGGGAGCCGCGCGAACCGTATCCCCCTGCCCGCCCCCTAGCGCTCACCTGAGGGCCCGGAATCAGAAGCAGGTTCAGGGCGTGGCTTTCCCACCCGCGTCCGTCTGCCCAGCAGAAGCCGTAAGCTCTCAGCCTCGGTTCCTCACATGACAAACGGACATTACATCTGCCCGATTGAGGGAAGCAGCGAGGTGTGCTTCGAAAGCATGGTCCTCTTTGTCTCCTTTCCGTGGGACGTGGGCTCCCGGCCACAGCCCGGGAGGGGAGGCTGCCTGCCCTTCTCCCGGGCCCCCTGCAGCCTGTGCCCGGGACCAGCCTGTGGACAAGGAGAGGCCCTGGGGCAGGAAGGGCTGTGGTCACAGCGAGGCCCGGAGAGCGAGCTCCACAGCTTCCCTTTTCCTGCTCCGCATTCGCTCTCTCTAGACTAACGTCACACATCATCCCCAAAACGGTTCTGTTGAGCCTGTGAAGGGCCAGACTCTGCTGAGACAGAGGCCCTCGCAGTGTAGTCTTCTCACCTGCCCCCGAGAACAGCCCAGCACGAACCCCAACGGGGGCAGCAGCCCCTGCGCGTGCCTGTCTGCGGGGAGCTCCGTCAGAGGCGGCGGTGCGCTGCCTCACAGCCTCACACCCTCAGAGTCAGCAGGTCCCACGTGTGTGTTTTCAGTGCAGACATCCTCCCCAGCAGGAATGTGCTGTGGGGCCGTTACAGACTGGCAGAGGCAGGCAGGGCAGGTGTCTGACACCGCGCTCTCTGCACTGTTCTTTGGCTTAGAGACCGCTCGGCCTCCGGTCATCTGAGAATAAAGTGCTGAGCACCGAGCACGTGTGGACGAGGCGTCAGTGCTGGCGTTTAAATGCAGGCTGGGCTGAGGACTGCAGCAGCCCGGAGGGTCAGGGAGGGACCAGGGTGCCAGGAAGCTGGCCGGTGCCGCCGTGTCCAGCGCGCCCTGGGGCTGTAAGAGGAAGGCACTGGCCGTGCTGGGCCCCTGCCGGGGTCAGCTCGATGCTTCCTGTGGTTTAGGTTCATGAACTTGAGAAGTCCAAGCGGGCCCTGGAGCAGCAGGTGGAGGAGATGAGGACCCAGCTGGAGGAGCTGGAGGACGAGCTCCAGGCAACAGAGGACGCCAAGCTGCGCCTGGAGGTCAACATGCAGGCCATGAAGGCCCAGTTCGAGAGGGACCTGCAGACCAGAGACGAGCAGAACGAGGAGAAGAAGCGGCTGCTGATTAAGCAGGTCGGTGGGCGGGTGGCCATTCTCAACCCCTCTCGGTCACGTTAGAGCACGTTAACGAGTCAAGTCACCTGGTCACGCGATACGTTTATTCTTACAGTTTAATTAATTAAATTCTCATTCTCAGGCAGTATCGTTGCTGCCTACAAGCCATAATCATGGATAAAAAAGCCCCCAGTGAAATCTCCAGCGAATATGTAGTTAATTCATGTTCTGTGGGTCCTAAAAGCACGGGTGGGAAGAATCTAAACACATTGGCAGGTGGTTCAGCATATTTCTTAAGTCCCAATTACATCTCCTCATTAAACCACTCTCTAAAGGAGAAAAAACAGATATTTACTTTTTTTTTTAACTTAAAAAGTGGTTAGGCACTTATGATTTATGTTCTTTTTTAAATGTATGTTACATTTCTAAAAATTTACTTAAAATTTTTTGTGAATATTGTGACACTCCCTTGGAGTTCATGGTGTCAACTCTTAGATTATTTAATTTTTTTATTTTCATTCCATTATTTTTATTACATTAGTCACTTATTGATACCAAACTAGTTCAGACTTAGTGACTTAGGACAACCCTTGTTACAGCCACTGTGGGTGGGGATTCCGGACTCAGTGGGTCATCACGGGGAGGCCTGGTGGGGCTGGGGGACCCCGTCCAACAGGCTCACCCACGTGGGCCTGGCCCGAGACCTTCCCCCCCTCCCCCCCCCCGGCTGCTCGGGTGTCTGTCCCCGGAGGGATTGCCCCCAAGAAGTCCTGTCTTTCCGCTTTGTTGCATCACCTGGAGCATGAACTTGTGCCCTCGCAGTCGTCTGCAGGAATGGCGTGTACCGGGTGGTGTTTGTAAACATCTCTGAGCAGACTGCACCCGCAGTGGCTTTCTGTTAGTAACAAGACCTGCTCGGTAGCAGGGACCCGCGCAGTCTCCGAGCCCTGCCGGCGCCAGGCCCGGGGGTGGCTGACAGCGGTGCTGTCTCTCAGGTGCGGGAGCTCGAGGCGGAGCTGGAGGACGAGCGGAAACAGCGCGCACTCGCTGTTGCTTCAAAGAAGAAAATGGAAATAGACCTGAAGGACCTGGAATCCCAAATTGAGGCTGCGAACAAAGCTCGGGATGAAGTCATCAAGCAGCTTCGTAAACTTCAGGTACGTGCGGCCGGCCAGCGCTCTGGGATGGTGCCGTCCTGGCCCGCGGAGCCCGAGAGGAGGGCCTGTGTGGCACCGCGCCTGCCGCCTCACCGCCAGCAGGCCCGAGGTGGCACGCCGCACTCGGCGAGCGGGCAGGGCGGTGGGTCAGCAGGTGGAGCCTCCACCAGAGGAATGCCCTTCGGGCTCTGCCCCGCTTCCGTTGGCGCTTAGCCAGCGGGCCCCAGCACCAGGGCGTGCAGTGGCCAGGCCTGGCAGGGTGTGATGGTCCCTCCTATAAGCAGGCACAGCCTCCTGGGGGATATCTGTTAGTTGTGACAGAAAGCTTTAGAAAACCTCCATCCCTTTGACTTGGTGATTCCGTATCTTGAGAATTTGTTCTAATAAAATATACAGATGAGAAGAAATATTCATATACCAAGGTCTCAGCTGAAACATTGTTTCTGTTAGCAAAACTGGAAACAACCTAAATGTAAGGGGACTGGCAGCCCCTTAAATGAAGGAGATGTTATAATTATGAAACCGCTGCCTGAACCAAGGTCATGTTTTCTCCTAAGAAATTTGTACCTTACTCTTTTTTCAATTCTATTTTGAGTTAATTTTGTTATGTGATTTTTATATAAACTCAGTTCATTTGGATATGGCTCTCTAGTTGTCCCAGAACCACCTGTTTAAAAGACAATTCTTTCACTCATTGAATTAATTCTATTCCATTGATCTACGTGTCTGTCCTTATGCAAATACTACAAAGTCGTGATTACCGTAACTTTGTAAACTGTAGCTTCTCCAACTTTGTCCTTTTTCAAGACTGTTTAGCTATCCAGGCTTTTTGCAATTCCATGTGAATTTTAGGATCGACTTGTTAATTTCTGCAATGGAAAAAAAGGCCAGCTCGGGTTTTGATATTGTGTCGACTCGATAGGTCAGTTTGGAGAGTATTGCCATCTTAACAATATTGTCTTCCAGTCCATGAACATGGCCATCTTTCCATTTATTTACCTATTATTTGTCTTTTTTCAATGATGGTCTATAGTTTTTGGTGTATTGGCCTTATACTTCTTTAACTAAACTGGTACCTAATATTTTATTCTTTTTTTATGCTATTTTAAGTATAAACATTTTCTTCATTTTTGGAATGTTTATAATTAGTGTATAGAAATAAAATTGACTTTTGTATATTGATCTTGTATTCTGCAACCTTCCTGGACTCGTTTATTTGTTCCAGTGGTTGTGTTTTGTTTTTTTTAATGAATTCCTTGATTTTCTGTATACAAGATCTAGTATTATTTCTTCCTTTCCAATCTGGATGTCTTGAGTATCCTTTTCTTGGCCTAACTGCTTTGACTAGACTCTCCATTACAATTAACAGAAGTGGCAAGGTCAGATATCCCTATCTTGCTGCTAATTTTAGGGGGAAAGCATTCAGTCTTTGACCATTAAGTATAATAGCTGTCAGTTTTTCTCTCATTGAATTAACTCTATTCCATTGATCTATATGTCTGTCTTTATGCAGATACTGTAGTCTTGATTGCTGTGGCTTTGTAAATTTTGAAATTTGGAAGTGTGATTTCCCCATCTTTGTACTTCTTTTTCATGACAAAGAGATCTGTGGGATAGAATTAACTCAATGAGGGAAGACTGGTCTTCTTAACAAATGGTTCTGGGACAACTGAATGCCCTTTCTCAAAGTTGACGGAATTTCTTTCTATTCGGCTTATTGTTTTTATAATAAAAAAGGATGTTAGGTTTTTGTCAAGTACTAACTTCTGAATTTTGAGATTATATGGTTATATTCGTTCTTTGTTGTTATCGAGCCAGTCTTGCACTGCTCATATAAATTTGTTGGATGGTGGGATATAGTGGTGTATAAGTATACATGGTGTATGATGTTTTTATATGTTAATGGATACGATTTTGTTGTGGATTTTGCAAATATACTCATAAGGGCTATTGGTCTGAATGTTTTCTTGTGATATCTTTGTCATTCCTATATACTTCTATATTTTTAATGAATGTATATTACTTTTATAATCTGGAAAAAAAATATGTTTAAAGACAAAGAATGAAAACTACCCCAAACCTGCTTCCTGTTTATCTTTAGGCTCAGATGAAGGATTACCAGCGTGAATTAGAAGAAGCGCGTGCCTCCCGGGATGAGATTTTTGCTCAATCTAAAGAGAGTGAAAAGAAATTGAAGAGTCTAGAAGCGGAAATCCTTCAACTGCAGGAGGTTTGTTTGCTTACACATCCATTTGTTCAAATATTTGTCCTTGCAGTTTCTCCAAGAACAGATAAAAATCTTAATGTCGTTGTAGCCATGTGTAATTTATCTGTCTGTCTTTAATGTGTGACCGGACCATCTCACTGCTTGAGTTCAGTGAACGGACACCCTTGGATGCTGTTCGTACATTCCTCTATCTGGCTCAAGGCAGAGGGGCTGACCAGTAGCTTTTCTAGCCACTTCCCAGGCCTGTCTCCTGTGCAAGAAACAGGAGTGCTTTTGCTTAGAGTTGGCAAGCATCAGGACACGTGACTGAACTCTGGCCCAAGTAATGGGAGGTTGCCTTGCTTCACACAGAAGCACTACATGTCATACTTAAAACGGGAGGTTACGTTTCATTGAATTCCTAAGTGAGTCATCTTGTAATCCAACAAGTGTTACCAAAAACAAATAAATGCGGAGTTGAGCTTGCAAGAAAGAAAGGGCATTAACTCCCTGGTGTCAGGAAAGTAGAAGGAAAGCCCATAAGTAAACTGAGCAGATGCTGAGATCACCCTGAGAGCCAGCTTCGGGACTGACCCTTCTTGGTTTCTATTCCGTTCATTTTTGCTCGTACCTTTATTTCCTTTGGATTTTTTCTTTTTCTTGAGTTGGACACTCAGTAATTTCCAAGCTTTCCTGTTGTCTAATATGTGCATAGAACACTATAAATCCCCCTCAAGGTACTGTTCTCAATGTATCTATTTGTTGTCATTTAAATTCCAAATTTTTCTAATTTTTATGATGGTTTCTCTATCTTATGAATAACTTAAAAGTGCGGTTTAAATTTCCAAATGTCTGGCATTTATTTTCTTCATTGAGGTCTAGTTTCATTATGGTTAGAGAACTGAGAGTTGGGCAGCTCTAGGGCCATGTGTGCTTAAAAAGAAACATGGACTCATCATTGAAGCAACATGTCCAGTTCCATGTGCTTCATCGTGTAGTTGACCAATATGCCTTCCCCAGAGGCGATGGGCCCTGGGAGCCTGTGCCCTGGGGAGCGAGCGCCTGGCGTGGCCTCCGTGTCCACACCCTGCGGGCAGCGCTCTGACCTCAAAGCTGCAGGTCTTTGGGCCTCAGACAAGGCTCACACATCGTGGAGGGGACTGACCTGGAAGGCTAGCCTGTCCTCCTGTTTCTGCTTTTCCTTCCTCAGCCACCTTTGTTCGTTAGGTCACAGGCCCTCGGGTCCTCCCCTTGCTCCCAGCCCCTCCCGTCTGTAGCTCACCAGGCAGTGAGGAAGGAGCCCTTGCTGGGCCCAGATGCCAGAGGGCAGAGCTGCGCTTCCAGTGTGTTCCACAGAGGCCTTCGGGCCCGGCCCTGAGCCCCACCTGCTGCTGTCACAGCCTGGACTCCCGCCCCGCCCCACGTGCTCGTTCTGTGTGGGAGCCGGGCCTTCGGGGCCCGCGTCCTATGCTCTAAGCTCAGCGCAGGTGCCCGTGCAGAGCACAGAGGGGCTCCATGCAGCCCTGCTCCCCAGGCACCGAGATGTGCTTCCAAACACCATATGGAGGGGCAGCTGGTGGGAGGCAGCTCGGACAGCAGGGGAAGGACTGAGCGTCTGCTGTTGGCCAGCCTTGAGGCTTTGGGCCGGCCCTTCATCCACGGCCTCGGATCCTCCCTAAAGTAAGGGCGCTGTGCATCTGATTCTGAGAATCGGATCCTGATCTTTCCCCAGGTGGGTGAGAAATGACAGGCACCTGCCTGTGGGAGACCCGCTTCCCATCCCCTCACCCTGCCCAGTTCTCCGAGGCCGGGCAGAGCCGCAAGGGCCTGAGGGCCAGGCTGCCGTCTCCTTCAAGGGGGCCCGCGCTGAGCTGAGGTCCCACTCCACCCTTCCCAGGGGCCTGTCTCCTCGCGTGCTGCACGAGAACCTTATTTTCTGGTCTGTCTGGTTAGTGTACTTGACCTCCAGACCGTACCGCTTGTCTATGCAGCAGACACTTCCAGACCGTGAGCTGGCATAGTTCCGTGTCTGCATAAAGCTCACGCTCAGTTTGTGATTAAGAAACACCAGCTTTCTCAGGAAGGCAGGAATACTCCGTCTCTGACACGGGGACCGCCACGTCTTTACAGAGACCAGGCCTTCCCTCCGTGGGCACCTTTGTGTCCGGATGATGACATAGCACAGCCTGGCTGACCTGCACCCAGACATCCCTCAGCAAACCCGCCAGCTTATTCCTCAGGTCCCATGGCAGCTTGAGGCACAGAGAGCCTGGGCAAGGTGGCTGCGGCCTGCAGGCTTCATCAGATTTCACATTTGACGCAACATTAGCAGCCAGAGTTTAAATCCTGCCTGACTTCCTTTAGGAACTTGCCTCTTCCGAGCGAGCCCGCCGACATGCTGAGCAAGAGAGAGATGAGCTGGCAGATGAGATCGCCAACAGCGCCTCTGGCAAGTGAGTGCCTGCAGCAGGGGGAGGGGAGTGCCCACAGCAGGGGGAGGGGAGGGTCCGCAGCAGGGGGAGGGGAGTGTCCTGCAGCAGGGGGAGGGGAGGGTCCGCAGCAGGGGGAGGGGAGCCTCTGGGGCTGCTGCGCCGAGAAGGCGCGGTGGAGCCGGCATACAGGGGTCACAGTTGGTTTGCTCGGCTGTTCAAACTCGAAAGGCGAGCACAAGATGCTGAGCCTCCGGGCTTCCTAGGCTATAGCGGCTGCCACCCCAGGCAGGCCCCGCCGGGCAGTCATGCCCAGTGAGGAGGAGGTACCTTCAGAACGACCCTGATTTCTGCAGACTGCACAGCTTTGCGATGCAGTCTTCACTCGAATTCATTAGGTTTGGCAAGTAGAGTCCTTTGACTTTTTCTGAATGACTTCTCATTTAAAGACCTTTTTTTCCAACAAGGGAGTTGCTTTCTCTATTTAATTACCATCTGCGGGTTCATCACGGCCACTTTCTAGCATGCCATGAGGGGTTAGCATTTATCTCAATGCACTGGGCAGCCAGTGGAGTTTAAACAAGTGCCAGGGTCTTTTTGCCCTTTGAAGCTGCTGGCTGCTGCCGGCTGGCCGTGGAGAGCAGATGGAGGGGCAGCAGGGAGGCCGCTGGAAGGCTCCCGTGGTCCCAGTGCGAGGGAGGGGCCTGGAGGGCCAGGCTCGGGGACAGGAGTGAGTGGTGTGTGGAAGTGTGATCAGTGGGACCTGACAGATTAGGGGCGAGGAAGGCCGGGTGGTGTGCTTGCAGACAGTGGGAGGAGCCCGAGTGCCCAGGCCGCACGGGCTGGTGCCGAGCTGTCCGCCTCCTGCCCGCAGGTCTGCTCTGCTGGACGAGAAGCGGCGCCTGGAGGCGCGGATCGCACAGCTGGAGGAGGAGCTGGAGGAGGAGCAGAGCAACATGGAGCTGCTCAACGACCGCTTCCGCAAGACCACGCTGCAGGTGGCTGCGGCGGCGCCACCGGGAGGCCGGCTGCCCGCCAGCTGCCCGCCGGCACGCACGTGACCGAACCGTCTCTCCTCGCAGGTGGACACGCTGAATGCAGAGCTGGCGGCCGAGCGCAGCGCCGCCCAGAAGAGCGACAATGCGCGCCAGCAGCTGGAGCGGCAGAACAAGGAGCTGAAGGCCAAGCTGCAGGAGCTGGAGGGAGCTGTCAAGTCCAAGTTTAAGGCCACCATCTCGGCCCTGGAAGCCAAGATCGGGCAGCTGGAGGAGCAGCTGGAGCAGGAGGCCAAGTAAGAGGTTTTTGGTGCAATAAACCAAAACTTCATCTCCACAGGCCAGGCCCAGGTTCGGCCTGCAGCCAGGCACTTGCCTAGGGCCGTGTTCAGCAAACTGCGGCTCTCGAGCCACATGCTGCTCTTTGGCCCCTTGAGTGTGGCTCTTCCACAAAATTCCATGGCCTGAGCAAGTCTATTTTGAAGAAGTGGCATTAGAAGTTTAAGTTTAAAAAATTTGGCTTTCAGAAGAAATTTCAATTGTTGTATTGTTTGATATTTGGCTCTGTTTGCCGACCACTGGCCTAGGGGGAGTCCCTTGGCAGGGGAGGTGACAGGGCACATGTCATGGGGGTGGGGGGTGAGCCTCCAGGAAGGCTGGGCTTGCCTATCAGCTCTGCCAGGATTCAGCTGGTCAGATGTGCCCAGGACTTCTAGATGCCATAGTTATAACTTTTGTTGTAAACCATTCTGAAATTTATGAGGATTGCCCAGTGTAGCTTTGGGCAGCCATTTACAAAGCTTTAGGCCTTCAAACTCACCCTCTTGTTGGGGAACTTGGAGCCCAGAGATGCAGGCCTGCGATCAAGCCAACGCCCAACGCCCTTCCCAGCCCAGCACCGGCTTCCACGCCACTGAGCCCGGTGACAGCTCAGAGTTAGCTGTCAGCTGTAATTAACAGGACTCATCCTTTCGGCTAGCCCATCAACGACCATTTTTGTATGACATCTGTCCAGGAGCAAATGGACTTTTTCTGTTTGTTGGGGGGAAAGGTCAAAAGGTCTAAAATTCAGGATTCAGAAGACCAGACATGATTCAGAAGAACTGACACGTAGCCTTATGCAAATCCATAGGAGCTTTAATAGGAGAAACATACACAAAGAGTCGGCCAACATTTATTTCCCAAACGCCTTTACTGCTGGACATGCTGCATCTCTGCGCTCCCGTACGCTGCTGTCCATGGAGTTCACCCAATAAATCCTCTCTCCTTCCTAAGGAGCAACATGGGCCTGTGTACACTGATATGATAATTCCCGTCGGAATTATCCTGTCTAGAAACTGGTGATTTGACTTCTAACTAAAGGGGGAGTGTGGGCGGTCCCTTCCCCCATGTTAGCTGCCATAGCCCCGAGCATCATAATGGGTCTTTGTTCTGGTCTCCAGGCTAAGAAGTTAGGTGATTAGAATAACCAACCAAGGTTTTTGTCTTCAAAAAGTCCGCACTCAGTATTACTGACAGGCAGCTTGCATGTAACATTTGATCTTTAGGAGATCCCTAAATTAATATCCGCATGTGAAGGAATACGCTTTTTCTCCCTATCAGCATTAGAATACATGACTAAGACCACTCGTGACCAGAGGAAAAAATTTCTGGGCCGTATTATCATAATTTATTCTCATCAGAGAGGCCCTGGAATACACTCCAACATTTGTCACCTTCCAGACAAAAAGGATTTAAAAAATGATTTTCCCTATGGGAATTATCATGTCAAGAATTACAAAGGATGCTGAAACCGGTTTGGCTCAGCGGTAGAGCGTCGGTCTGCGGGCTGTAAGGTCCCGGGTTCGATTCCGGTCAAGGGCATGTACATTGGTTGCGGGCACATCCCCAGTAGAGGGTGTGCAGAAGGCAGCTGGTCGATGTTTCTAGCTCTCTATCCCTCTCTCTTCCTCTTTGTAAAAAAATAAAATATATCTTTTTTTAAAAATTACAAAGGCTAATTAATGGTTGATCATCTCAGGGAACGAGCAGCAGCCAACAAACTGGTGCGACGTACGGAGAAGAAACTGAAAGAAATCTTCATGCAGGTGGAAGATGAGCGTCGACATGCAGATCAGTATAAAGAGCAGGTAAGGGGAGGTGGGCCGGGACGAAATGCTTTACCGGGAGACAGATGCAAATGAGCTGTGTTACCATCTGACGGCTAAACTAAGAAAATGCTCTTTGAGCCGAAGCCGGTTTGGCTCAGTGGATAGAGCGTCAGTCTGCGGACTGAAAGGTCCCAGGTTTGATTCCGGCCAAGGGCAGGTACCTTGGTTGTAGGCACATCCCCGGTTGGGGGTGTGCAAGAGGCAGCTGGTTGATGTTTCTCTCTCATCGACGTTTCTAGCTCTCTCTCTCCCTTTCTCTCTGTTAAAAATCAATAAAAATATATTTAAAAAAAAAAAAAAGACAATGCTCTTTGAGGCCCCAGCTGAGTAGCTCAATTGGTTAGAGCATCGTCCTGATACACCAAGGTTGCAGGTTCGATCCCATCAGAGCGTATACAAAAATCAACTGATAAGTCCTTTAGTGGAACAACAAATCAATGTTTCTCTTTCTCTCTCTCTCTCTCTCTCTTTCTCTCTCTCTCTCGCAAATAAAAGAAAAATTTTAAAAAGAAAATGCTGCCCTAGCCAGTTTGGCTCAGTGGATAGTGTTGGCAGGCAAGGACACATGCCCAGGTTGCAGACTCGAGCCCCAGTAGGAACTGCAGAAACATCAGTGATGTTTCTCTCTTCCTCTCCCCTCCTCTCTGAAATCAGTAAAAATACATTTTAAAAAATGCTATATAAAACTCAAGTTCTAATATTTTTACACACATGTGCTGTTCCTGCCAGGCACTCCTACAGGTAACAGACTCAGTCCCCACTTCTCAGGGCCCCCAGCACCAGAAACCTGGAGCAGGGGCAGGGAGCGGGAGGCCCATTCCCCCGCGAGACGCACGCTCGAGTGCGGTGCTTCCTCCGCACGTCCGCCTCCCTCTCCAGCGTCTCAGGAGCCTGGAGTGCTTCCCGGGCGGTGCTGGCGCTCACTGTGTTGGCGGGAGGAGGGAGGACTCAGGACGGAGAGCAGAGAGAAAGGGAATGTACTACAGGACCAAATGCTTTTCCTTGTCTGCATCCAGGCGTCTTTTTTTTTTTTTTTTTAGCATCTGGAGGATCTAGTAAGGCTGCGGCCAGGTCTGCATAGACAGCCTAGGTAGCTGAGGTGGAGGGAAATGATTCCACTGCCTTTGGCCCCAACACCCCTCCCCTTTGCCTTCCCTTCTTCCCCCGCCCTCAGCATAAAGCCTGGGGCAGTTCTGGGTGGGCGTGAGCTGCACCTGCACAGGTGTGACCATGTCTGGTCTTCCGTGCCAGGCTTTGAACTTGAAACACCATGTTGAAAGGAGGCATAAACATGAACGCACCGCCTCCTGGGGTTGGAGACTCACACTGCTGTCTCTCCCATAGGTCAGGTATCCACCCTCCCATAGGCTTGTATCTTAGCTGAAGACACTAAACTTTCTCTGTTAAAAACTCAGGGAGAAATAGGGTGGTAAGGTTTTAGAAATTCCCTTTAGCAGAGTGTGCTCGGTAGAGACTGGCTTTGCTGACAGTGGCAGGTCAGAGGCCTGAGACCGGCCCCCCTTGTAAGCACGCACCCGTGGATGTGAGCGCAGGTGCTCGCACGCGGCTCAGGATGCGGCGGGACTGTCTTTGGACTCACAGTTTGGTTTCACTTCCCCGAGATGGAGAAGGCCAACGCCAGGATGAAGCAGCTGAAGCGGCAGCTGGAGGAAGCGGAGGAGGAAGCTACACGTGCCAATGCATCTCGGCGTAAGCTCCAGCGGGAACTGGACGATGCCACCGAGGCCAACGAGGGGCTGAGCCGCGAGGTCAGCACCCTGAAGAACCGGCTGAGGTGAGCGGCCGAGGGCGCTCTGAGGCGCCGAGGGTCTGTGCCCACAGCTTCTAAAACAGCCCATTTCTAGGCGTGGGGCTGGATTTTTCTGGTTTACTTAGATTCGTGTAGTTACTCGTTCTTGCTCCTAAGTTTACACACACGGGATTTCTCACCTTCAGTAGTCCTTAGGAGGAACAGGCCACACCCCCATTTGCTGGTGGACCGTAGATACACAAAGCTGGGAGCCGGTCGTATCCATCCCCGTTCCAGCATCCACGGTGAGGAAAGGCCCAGCCTCGAGTGAAAAACGGGGCAGGAGAGAGAGGCCCGCACAGGAGCGCTACACCTCCTCCCCCAGAGCAGCCGGCTGGCACAGAAGCCGACAGGCTGGCCCTGGGCCACATTCATGTGCCTGCTTTTGTCCAGTAGCGAGCCAGAAGTGGCTTTTACACTTATGAAGTGTTGTAAAAATAAACAAACAAGAACATGCAAGAGACCTAAGCTCAAGTAAAATATTTACCATCTGCCCTGAGTGGCATGGCTCAGTGGTTAGAATGTTGGCTCAAGCACCAAAGGGTCGCAGGTTCGATCCCTGGCTCCGGCCGGGGCTCGTGTGGGAGGCCATGTGTTTCTCTCACACAGTTATGTGCCCTCTATGGAAAAACTGACCCTTGGTTAGCGAGCAGGGCTTTGCCTTAAGCTGCCTATTGCCTGACTGCTCCTGCACAGACGCCCCACTGGGTCAGGGACTGCGGACCTCCGCTCGGCCACGCTGTGTGCTGGCGGCGTGGCAGTCGGGCCGGTGACAGGAGGCGGAAGGCCCAGAGCCACTCACACCCCCTGGTGGTGTGTCTGAGGAAAGGGTGGACGTTTGACTGCCACACGTTCCTAACGTGTTCGCCCACGGGTCTCCTTCCTGTCCTCACCAGGCGGGGCGGCCCAATCAGCTTCTCTTCGAGCCGGTCTGGCCGGCGCCAGCTGCACATCGAAGGGGCTTCCCTGGAGCTGTCAGACGACGACACCGAAAGTAAGACCAGTGACGTCAACGAGACGCAGCCGCCCCCGTCGGAGTAGGTCACGGAGCCAGTGGAGGCAGCGCAGCGGGACACGAGGGCCCCGGCACCGCCGGCCTCGGGCCTCCTAGACGAGGAAGCTGGCGAGCCCCGGACTCCTTCCTGCAAGATCAACTGTGTCTTAAGGCTTTCCAGCCTACACACACTGTACCCTGCTTCAGATTTAGGTACAACTGCTCCCCTTTTTATATATACACATACACAGAACATGCACATATTAAACAGACTGTCTCATCATTGCATCTATTTTCCATATATCCATCAAGAGACCATTTTATAGCCCATGTTAAGAAGAGAACCCTTTTTCAAACAAACTCCAGACCCTGTTGCCGGTGGCTGGGTGTTGGGGCAGCCCCGTGGTTGTTGCTCGGTCGCTCTGCATGCTCTGTCAGACAGACAGGTACCTTAGCTGTGTTCATGTGGCCCCGACTCCTCAGCCACCACTCCTCTTAGGACATTGTGGAACCTAAACTGCACTTGTATCTCATTTCCTTCAAATAACGATCAACACTACTTCAGCGAGCAAACTGTGAAAGGGGCTTTGGGGGGGGATCGGGAGAAGCAGCGTCCATCGGGGATTGCCACGCCCGTCTCCCTCGAGCTGGTGGTGTCCCCTCGTCCCTCCGTGTGAGCTGGCCTTGGCCAGGGCTGGTCTGCGCAGAGGAGGACAGTAGCCGCGACACAGCTGAGGCCCCAGCGGCAGCAATCACTGACGCCCGATGGTCTCCTGAACCCGGTCCGTCAGCGTGCGTCTGCTTCAGGACGAGCCGTGGGCTCCTCGGCAGGACTCGTGGGAGGCCCGCCCCTGCCAGCCAGGCCCCGTGCTGACCTTGCAAATTCAGCCGCTGCTTTGAGCCCAAAATGGGAATATCGGCTTTGTGTCCAAGACTTGTTCCAAGTGGGAGAGGTCACCGAGCCTCACAAACATGCCATCTGCCTGAATGCTGACATGCCAGTGGATGTGAACCCTCGTCATTTCCCCTCCCCCCTTTGGACAGTGTTACAGTGGACATTTAACAGTCTGTTTTTGGTTGATAGGTAAGCAAACTGACATTACAGAAAGTGCCTTAGACACTACAGTACTAAGACAATGTTAAATATATTATTTGCCTCTGTAACAATTTAATGTATTAAGTTTTGACTGCTTCATATCATGTACCTCTCTAGTCAAAGTGGTATTACATTCAGTGACAACGAATCAGTGTTAAGTACAAATCCCTGATCCTCTGCAATGTGCTTGAAAACACAAACCTTTTGGGTTAAAAGCTTTAACATCTGTTAGGGAGAACTTGTCATGTGGGTTTGGAACCTTTGATTTGACCCCTTTATGAACTGTACTGGCTGTTGACCACCAGACACCTGACTGCAAATATCTTTTCTTGTATTCCCATATTTCTAGACAATGATTTTTGTAAGACAATAAATTTATTCATTATAGATATTTACGCCTGCTCTATTTACTTGGAGGAAAAAGCACCCATTAAGAATAAACAGACCTCAATAAATGAGAATCATCATGTGAATGTGGAATCTGTTCTCTTACCTTCTGTTCTCGGTTTCCCATCTGTGATCTGATTGGCAGCTGTGAGTCCCACAGACTTAAAGGCTTTTCCTGAGGGCGCTGGGCTCCGCGGTGTCAGGTGACGGGCTAGTTCTCGGGGCAGTCCCAGCTACAAGTTGCACCTGCCCGTGGCCTCTGTGTGTGTAGCACTGGGGAGGAAAGGGCCCCTGACTGGCAACACGCCCGCTAATAGGAAAGGGCTGAGGAGGAAGCTGTGGGAGGGCTGTTTGCTGGGCTGGGGTATTTTAAGAGATCCAAGAAGGTTCGGACTGCACTTTCAAGCAGTATTCACACTGAAAGTAATTAGGGGGGTTGGGGGGCAGGTGGTTGGTGATAAGACTCAAGGGCAGCCTCACTAGTGGGTCAGTTAGGATGGGCTGGAGAGGAGTAACTAAGGCAGTGGTCGGCAAACCGCGGCTCAAGAGCCACATGTGACTCTTTGGCCCCTTGAGTGTGGCTCTTCCACACAATACCACGTGCAGGCGCGCACGTACAGTGCGATGGAAACTTCGTGGCCCATGCGCAGAAGTCGGTTTTCGGCCTGGGCGCGTCTATTTTGAAGAAGTGGCATGAGAACACTCAAGGCCAAAGAGCTGCATGTGGCTCTCGAGCCACTGTTTGCCAACCATTGAACTAAGGGATCATAAAAATCACGTAGGAAATGCTGGCTTTTTTATTCCCTAATAGTCTTAGTTCAGGCTGGGTCTGGTGGCATACGGTACATGTTCAAGCTTTCTGTCAGGGAATGCAAAAGTGGCCTGGTGTCAGGCCCGGAGCAGCCAGGCCGGGAGCAGGCAGGTCTGGAGCGGCAACAGCAGGACCCAGAGCAGCCGGGCTCAGAGCAGCAGCATCCAGGCCCGGAGCAGCCAGGCCGGGAGCTTCCAGGTACGGAGCATCCGGGCCCAGAGCAGCAGCATCCAGGCCCGGAGCGGCAGCGGCCAGGCCCGGAGCAGCTGATTGTGGAGCAGACCAGAGCAACAGAGGCCTGGCCCGAAGCAGCAGGACCAGAACAGCTCACTCCTCGCCTGCCCATGCCCCAGGGCTGCTTCTCAGACATGGCTGGAAACTTTTGGGGGAACTTGAGGGTATTCTGTATCAAGTGATGAAGGCTTAGATCTGGATGTGTTGAGTTGTAGCCCTGGGGTGTTGATCTGTGAGTGCCTTGTGTGGGGTCTGGATGAGGTTGGTTGATCTATTTGGAAGTGTCTTTTGTGTGAAGTGTATCCTTGGATATTATTGATTTGAGAAAATACTAAGTAATTGATTAACTACCTGAAAATTTTAAAGTTCTGAAAGTTTAAGGTCTCTTGCCAAAAAGAGGTTTTAAAGCTAACACCTTAATTTCAATGGAGAAAGGGGAGGACAAGCCCTTCCTACCCAGAACAGGTAATCCAATTCCAGCCAGCAGCTATCTTTAAACAATGTGTCCATTTACACTTGAATGGCTACGCCTTTTGATAGCCTAAGGGCAAGTTTACATGTAAACAAGTTTGCTTCTCAATTCCCAGGGCAGAAAAAAAAAAAAAACAAGGTTTAAAATTATTAGATTTTAAAATTTATTCTTAAAAATATAAAAGTTTATTAATTTAAAAAAAACCAAGAAAATTAAAAAACCTGATGAACAATATTAACTGTTGATTATAATAAAATCAGAGCTACGGGAGGGAAGTAGACTGACAATCTCGGGGAAAAGGGGAGTGGTGGATGTGGGAAGAGACTGAACATAAACTGTGCACCTATGGGTGAGGACAATGGGGGGTGGGGAAAGGGCAGAGGGTGGGGTGGGAAAGGAACATTTGTAATGATATGAACAATAAAGATTGATTTAAAAAATAAAAATAAATAAAAGTGGCCAGGTGTCCTGTCCTCCTGGGCTGCCTGCCTTTACTCCCGGTGCTTGTGGAGCTCAGAGGCCGGTTTTCCTCCCACGGAATGCTTCCCCTCTCCGGCTGGCTAACGTGCGTGCGGTCACTGCTCCCCGCTCCTCGGCTCTCAGGAGAAACTCAGTCTCCGTGGACTGTCTCCAGAGACGCCAACCAGAAGGAGCCTTCCTTACTGAAAAGGCCACCGCTCCGTGGTCTCTCTCAGAAAGGTGGTCCGTAAAGCCTGTGCCCCGCTCCGTGGTCTCTCTCAGAAAGGTGGTCCGTAAAGCCTGTGCCCCGCTCCGTGGTCTCTCTCAGAAAGGTGGTCCGTAAAGCCTGTGCCCCGCTCCGTGGTCTCTCTCAGAAAGGTGGTCTGTAAAGCCTGTGCCGGGCGCTGACCACAGGGAGGACAGCCCCTGGAGCTGAGCTCCGTGTCAAAGACAGGCTGCTGGCCAGCTGCCTCCGAGGAGGGGTTTGTCCCGAGGAACGAATCAGACAAAACCTGGGAAGGCCTGTCCTCTGTCTGAGCTGAGGTGGCGTTTAACACGCAGCTCTTCAGCTAGCATGCTGCCTGCCCTTGCCACATCCTAGGCTTCCTTTCTGAATGCATTCAACTCCAGGGAATGATTTTAAACTGCGTCGATAGGAACAGCACACCTGTATTCCTAGTCTGACTGGTCTGAGGGTATAACTGACATCACCGTTCCTCCCTGTCACCACTATCCCCCCCCCCCCCCCCGGACACCTCCGCTAAGATCAGTGTGAGCCTGAGGACCAGCTGTCCTCGCAGGCAGCCCTCCCTATGGCTCCGGGCAGGACTGACCATGGCCCTGCCTCCTGACACCAATGCGGGAGGAGAGAGCTCAAACTTGTCAGCCACCACTTCCTGTCGCATCCTCGCCCCTCAGGCAACCCAGACAGGCCTGAGAGGGAAGCCTGTGACTGAGACACAAAGGGAGTCCCCATCCACAATCCAGTCATTGGCAGGTCACGTCTGGACCGAACTCTGAGCGCCTGCTCGGACGCGGTGCTCTGTGCCGCTGTCAGGACAGATGGGGCGGCCACTTCCGGTGGAGCTTCCTATCACTTGGGAGCCAAGAAACCCTGTGGCGTGTCACACAGTTGTCAGAAATCTAACGCGAAGCCATCAATAAGGGTAATGGCATGGTGCCGGCTTTCAGAGACAATGTTAACTGTAACTCCAGTACCTGTGTGCCACACACAAAAGCGTGACCATGTCCTCCAACCCTTCCCGGGACTAGAATTTCATGTTTGACCATCGCAACGCAGGTCTGTTCGCTTGTTCAGAGTAGCCCCAATAATGGGCTTCATCCCCGCTGACTGATGTCGTGAAGCCTCATTCAAGATGTGCAGTGGCGTCCATTAAACTCACGTCTGACCGGCATCCAAGCAGAGCACGTCTCCCCCACAGTGCCATACACACAGGCCTGGGGCACCGCGTTCTCACCAGCAGGTGGCAGCTGTGATGCGGTCAGAGGAAGGTCAGGAAACCCCAAGCATCACCTCCTGCAGAATGGGTACTGGCAGCCTTGAAGAAAATTCTGGACCCTTCAACAGAACATCTTTTCAGAAACATTGCATCACCAACGCTCACCATGACCCAGAGGACCATACTGCTTGGAAAACAGCAAGGACAAATCGGTCAAAAGAGGTCACAGTGTGGAGTTTTAGCAACGTCTCACATTTTCCTTTCTGTATATGAATTAAGTGTGATATGATGACAATCTGTCTAAAATCTAAAAGAACTCTCAATAAATATAAAAAGTCAAAATGGTAAGCATTTGCACAGTCCTAGTGGCACATTTTTCTTAATGGTTCACAAAACAAGCTGGGTTGAGATTCTGTGAACTAATGTGCGCTTCTCCCCCGGCTGGCGCTGGGGTGGAGCCTGAGGGGATCCGTTTTAAAACGCACCCACCTCTGCTTTGAGCTACTTGCTCAAGTCTCAGAACTTCGCACAGGTCTTCCAGCCAATTAGGTAATGAAAGAAAATCAATCTCATTACTTCAATTTTTAAAAAATGAATTTAGGCAACTTTACCAAAAAAAACTAGCAACCTCAATTAGCAAACTGTTTGCATCTTTTTAATTTCACTTCTGACTTAGAGCTGTAATTAGAATGTCCATTTAGTGTGTCAGTTTCTGGTTGGGGGTTTCCGTTCCTGTGCCCTAGCACGTGTGCCCATGCAGCTTCCCGAAGGCTCTGCAGAATCCTGTGCGCCGACAGTCATCCTGCCATCCCCCCAGACCCTCCACTGCCACACTGACACCGACTCTGCTTGTTCCTTCTACCATGAGACGTTATCCCTAACGTAGAAGGAGCTTTCATAGCTTATGTAAGATTCAAGACTTACAGAAAATAGTGACACCAAAAATGTAGAGGTATATTCCCTAAAGTCTAATGACAGGGGGATTCGCTGGGATTTTTTCCTAGTTAAAACGATCACCTTTTTTAAACCAGAAAACAACAACAGTCTTTCCCAGTTCCATCATGTTCTGGCAGGGAGCGCCGGGGCACTCGCTCACTTGGACGACACTCACCTGACTGTCATCCAAGCTGGGCCAGGCTGCTCGCCGGCCCCCCCAGGCCCCCACCAGCAACCACAACCAGGCAGGGCCTCGGCGTTGTAAGAGGCAGCAGTCAAACGTGACACCTGATACAAACTCCCCAACAGTCAACAAGCGAACTTCCTGTTCAGTTTGCATCACGTTTCGCTTGGTGCAGGCTTCAGAGCTGACAGACAACCAACATAACTGCACACATTCTCCACCCGGCACAGACCCCCCTGCTCCCCAAAACCAGCCCATACGCTCTGCTCTCTTCTCTCATCCGCCTCTTCTCGTGTGCTACCTTACCAAGCGAGTCTGTTACACTTTTACTGCAGGTTATTGTTTTTCCTTAACATTTAAAAAAAGGCTACTGTGTTCCCATAATTCCTATTTTTAGTAGCCACGGGACCCGTTTTCAGATCAGATGCTTTAAGCCTTAGGAAGATTTACAAAGATGACTCTTCCCCTACTCCCATTTTTCAGAATGAAACTAAAAACATCTAAATTTTGAAGGCCAAGCTAGCACTTCTCAATTTGTTTCAATCTTTGGGGCAAAAATAGAGAGAAAAATCCTTGAAGTAAATGTTGGAAGGGGGAAAGCTCCTCCAGCATCTTCTAATCCAGGCAGACAGAGGAAACTCACTGCCTGGACCCATCCCCTCCCTGGGCTCGGTCCCACCGGCAGCCGGATGGAGGCGGCTTTAGCAAGATGCTCTGAGGCTGAGGCTCCATCCAGGACCCCTGGGGGCTCCGCCTGGGGCCGGCCCCAGCACACCTCCTGCGCACCAGGCTCCTCCAGAGACGCTGAGCTGCCTCTGCCCACTCCCAGCTGCGGTCCAGCCACCCGTCCCAGCTCGGAACAGAAGCAACATCTGAAACTGGCTGTGTAACGCCAGCTCTTCGCTCACAGGATGGCGGGAACCCAATAAACGCAAGCTGATACTTTTTTGTGTGAAATTTATTGTTTCCACATTAAAAGATATTTTGATGGGGAAGTACTTTCTCTTTTTTTTTTAACCACATGATGATTCTATACAGTTGCCCAGAGTAGGACACCATCATAAGTCATTAACATGCCGTATGAATTCTGAATAAATAAAAGCTACAAAGCCCAAGTTATATACAAATATCTTGGGCAATAATGTTTACAAACCTATGTACAAAAAAACAAATGTAAACAGTAAATGCAGCATGAGAGTAATCAAAGGATGCACAGGGACAACCACGTGGGGTCAGTCTGCCACTCGGTCCTTCCTAACACCACTGGGGAGGCCGCAGAAGACAAACAAAAAGCTGTGAAGCTGTCATTTAACCGAAGGACCAGAAAGCTGGCAAGGAGGCTGCCACCACCTCCACCTCTCGCCTGAGACACACGGAGGAGAAGACGGCAGAGGCCCAGCTCTGTCTGTCCCAGGCCCATGGGCTCCTGCTCGGGGAGGCCACGCTATGGAATGCTCACTGCCGAAGTGAAATCAGAAGGTGCAGTAATGAGACTGAGAACTCAGTGGTCCTGGAGAAATGAGACTACGTTCCCTAAGTAGGTGACCTTCCTGTCTGCCAGCAACAGGCCCAGGCTGTGTGGGGTGGAGCTGGGGACAACACATGATCATGAGCACAAAGGTGCTTGGGCGGGAGCTCAGGAGGGCACACGTTGACCTGATTTGGGAGAGAATGTCTACGATTTGCAATGTCCTAATACAACTAAGTCCTAGCAGTCCAGCAGGGCGGGGCTATGAGGCAGGTGTGATGAATGGGTACTTCTGCATCCAGTGACCAAGTAATACATGTATGTATCACTTTGTGACCCACAAAAGTGCAATCATGTGAAACCAACGGCACTACGGCGAGAAGAGAAAATAGCCAGTATTGATATCGCGCAGTCCTGCGGCTGGGCGGGCCCAGCCGCCACCACTGCATGCAGCCTGCCCTCTCTCTGCCAGCCCTGGGGAGGCATCAGAGCCATGGGCTGGGCCCAGGCACCAAAGGGGGAGGCGTGGGTGTCCTGGGTTGTTGGAGGAGGGCAGGAGCCCCCATTTGGAAGCTGGGCACTCACACACTGAGAGGCAGCATACCTGGTGCCGACGAGGGGCGCGAGGAGCCCAGACCAGGAGGAGGAGGAGCTGGGTCAAAGCCGTTTACTGCCCTGTGGGGTGACGAGAAGGGGAAGAGAAAGAGAGTCGGTCATTTAAAACCACTTGACACACAGCAAGAAATTCATTTGCTCTCTAAACTATCCCTCTTCCCAGTGCATAGCAGAATCACGACAGCCTAGGGCAGTGTGGCTGCCTCGAGCATCAGTGGGTTAGACTGAGAACTCAGTGGTCCTCCGTTAATGAGACTATGGGCAGCTTCATCACAGCAGCCACTGCAGCCACAACCCTGATATTTTTTCCCCATAAGCAGATCTAAAAGTCTACCAAATGGTACAACTAAATGATAAAATAGTATGCTACCATTAAAAATCCATTTCCCCACGCTCGACCAGCATGGCTCAGTGGTTGAGTGTCAACCTATGAACCAGATCATGGTTTGATTCCTGGTCAGGGACATGCCCAGGTTGCGGGTTTAATCCCCAGCATGGGGCATGCAGGAGGCAGCTGATCAATGATTCCCTCTTACCATTGATGTTTCACTCTCTCTCTCTGCCTTCCTCTCTGAAATTAATAAAAATATTTTTTAAATCCATTTCTACAGTTCTTTAATAGCATGGAAAAATATTCAGAATGTAATTAATGGTGAACAGAAAAAGGTTATCAAACTGTATATGTTCAATGATGTGAAGAAAAAAGAAAAAGTGTAAGTAGTATATATTCTATCCAATGCCCCTTATATAGATAGGCATTATTATCTGTGTAGCTAATTCTAGAATGTGTGGAGATACACATACATATATCCATAAAAACTCACACACACACACACACACACATACATATATGTACATAAAATCATATATATTGTAGAAGAAAATTTAACAATAGTTACTTTTCTTCCCAGTGGGTTATGGGTAAATTTCATTTATTACTTTATACTTTTTTATTGTTTTCCAAATCTCCTGCAGTATACATGAATATCTCGGTGAAGGGGGAAAAGTAACTTTTTCACATTGTTAAGCAAGTAAAGCCAGCTGGGGAGTCTCTGCAGACTCGTGAGCAGCTGCCCAGCACGGGCTGTGCACGGAGGGCCGGCACTGAGCCTGGGGATGCGGAGCGCCGCTCAGCGCGCCCCCTTCCCCACCGCCCCCCCATGTGGCAGCACAGCGCGGGAAGCAGTGAGGGGTGAGTGCCAGGCCTGGGACCGCTCAGGAAGCCACTTCAGCCTCTCCATCCTGGAAAGCTTCCTGGGAGAGTGTCCCACTAGCAATCTGGGGAATACAGCGAATTTCCAAAGGCCGCACTCAGCACACCTGCCCACCACTGCCCCCCCAATCCACTCGTCAGAGGGGTCTAGGGGGTTTAGACTCATTCTTACAGAAATGCACACACATTCCCCACAGAAATAAGTGCTACATACTTATCACCTGAAAAGGTGAGTGTAGTCTCGGAAACAGGCATGCAAAGAGATGGCAAATGGCCCCTCGCTCCTCCGAAGGAACAGGGAATGCCTGAAGAAACAGCCTGAGTCCAGACTTCGAGTCTGAAGTCAAACTACCCACACAGAGCCACAGGCTCCTCGTGTCATTTCTCCCTGCTGTACCTTTTCCCACTTCACAGATGCGTACCCACGACCCCGTGTTCTGTTTAGGGATAGGGGAGACCTGATATTTGAGCCTCGTCACATATGAAAACTTGAAATCACCCCTTCTTCTCTCCCAAGGCTGTCTGCCTGGAGCCCTCACATAAGCAGCCCAGCTGTCATTTGTCTGACGAGTCTGAGCCACCCCTCAAAGCCCAAGAAGAACCAGGCAGGCCTCCCAAACCTCAGCTTTAGAGAGGTGAGCACCCCATGCTGCAGCTGTACTACAGACAGCCCAAACGCAGCAGAAAGGGAGCTGCGGGTTCCACAGGGTGGGCAAATCAGCGCCATAGGATGGCTCCGCGTGCAGGCTTAGGACTGAGACTTGGCATTTTCAAATTAGGCGGATCTTCAAAGAACATAAAGTTCACCCCCACTGCTGTACTGCTCAAAAAAGCCAAAGCAGGAGAAGGTCCAGCCATTCACCTATGAGCCATCAATGGCGAAGCAGGGCTCATAACCTGCCTCCAGATGCCCAGGCCACTCCCCCTTCCCAGCATCCTCCTGGCCAGAGACCTGACAGCCCTCAGTGAGCAACCACTTTGGTGCTCCCAACCCAAGCCCGCTCTAATGGGAAAAATAAGCAGTGCCATCAGAATACAAAAGGACAACAAGAAACTAGGCAAGTCGTTCTCAGTATGAACGGGAATGGAAATTCTGATTTGCAAGTTGGACAGAATAAAGAGAGAATAACAAGCTGCTAGGGCCTCACCTAGCACTTCTTTCCTGAGCCAGGAAGTGGGAAGCAGAAGACCAGAGGGAGGGAAGCTGACCTTGGAGGTAGGATTGTGTCTGGTGAGGCACCTTCAGGAACTGCAAAGCTGTGCCATGGGGAAAGAAACCTCCACACTCACATCTGGCTTCAGGAAGCAGCAACAGAGCGGAAAGGAAATGTCCCAGTGGACACCAAAGAAACGAAAGGAAGGAGAGCAGGCAGGGTGGAGACACAGATCCTGGGAATCATCTATGTGAAAAAGGTTATAGAAGCTATGAAATTGCATGGCCTTACCACCAAAATCTAGTTAAAGAGTCTGAAAAATAGAGACTCCAGCTGAGAAAAAAAACTAAGGTGAGTTGTAAAATGGCAACAGAAGTGAAAAGGGCACCTTAGTAAGCTAGTCAGGACGACAATGAATAGAACACAACAGTGACGAAGCATGGACACTACATCCGTCCAAGCAGCATGTGGAGATGCCTGAGGGCGGCAGAGGAAAGCTGAGCCGGGCGGCGCGCACGCAGGGGCAGCAGCCGCCCTTCAGGCCGGGCTTCCTCGTGAGCCGGGCCCTGGGGCCGCACGGCTCAGCCGCTCGAGGCCTTGTCCCAGCTCTACACACGGCAATGTGCCCCTGAACACTGAGGAGAAAGGCAGATCTCACACCTCCCTACCTCATGCCAATGTGCTCTGGGAAACAGAACGAGCGCAGAGGGGAGAGTCTCCACACACACCCTCCCCCCCAGCAACGCTATGTAATCGTTAGTGCTGCTTTGAAAAACAAGACACACTGGGGAACAGGAAGAACCCCAGTCCCACAGACATTCAAATATGGCCCCAGGGCCTGCATCATCTCCACAGCCCTGAGCACACACCGAGGGCCTGCCATTCACAGCTGCCCCAGCACCACTACCACTCATCAGTCTGGTGTGGACAGCTGAACCAATAATGGTGTACAGTCGAGTCAGACAGGAACTTGAAGGCTCACTACGGGCTGTAAGTTGGTTAAAGCAGAGTCATCCCCATGCAGTTAGTGAAACCAGTTTGTTAATGGGTGTCCCACCCCACACCATGATTGAAAAAGAATAAAAAATAGCACAGCAAACAAATGCAGTTACCCATGAACAACGTGGGAAATATGACTTTTTCTTGCCTAATAAAAAAAAAGGAAAAAACATTAAACAGCAATGCAAATACTATTTTCATACTATGCCCTAAAATCAGTGTATGCCCACCTACCTACACTTAGCCCCGCCCAAAAGAAGTCTGACTGGCTCACAAAATTAAGGTATGTGACAATTAGAAACTAAATAAACACTATGAAGAAAAAGAGAACATTTTTGAGAGAATTTAGATGACTATACTGACACAAGAATTTGTATCTTTTCAGATGAATGATATTAAGGGCTCCTAGTGGTTGGAAGAAGCATAGCCACACCTGGGAAGTTGATCCAGCGAGCCATATTTTAGGAGCTTGCAGAGGTGAACACAGAGTAAATAAAAATCCTGATTCTAAGAAGCCCTCAAATAACCAGAACTTACAGAATATTTTCAAATCCTGTAAAGTCAATGCAATAGGAAGGTATAGTGTTTTATGTAGTAAGGCCTCGCTGCGCCTGAAGATTCTGAGAGGTGAGAGGGCGGGGTGTATACATTTGTTCACATACATGCATACACACACACAAATGACTGTGATTAACCTCCCAAGCAATGCTCCTCCAGGACCCTAGGGGTGCCGGTGCTCCAGACACACTGCTCAGGAGCGAGAGGCAGACAGAGAGGCAGAAGAGCCTTCCTCACACTGAGCTACAAGCTGCAGTCTAAGAACTGGCACTTCCTCTAACCTGCCATTTAATCACGGAGCAGAGAGAGAATCAGGATACTTCCCCTAATCCTCCCGCAGCTGGTAAATACCATCTGGTTTTTATCTGCAGGAAGGAAGGCCAGAGGTAAAAAGCCAGGTGGGTCAGAAGGAAGCCAGAATCAAAGTAAAGCAGCAAAACCCCACGAAGAGTTATAGGAATATGGCAACTAGAGAAATGCAACTCAAGCAACAGGTTAATGTTTGAATGTGTATAAGCAATCTATTTATTATATAAACTAAATACTTGAGGAAAGACCAACCCACAAAAGCATATTGAATTCTTAATAGAAACAATAGTTTAAAATGTGTGCTATTTAAACCAAAACTAAATATCATCTGCAGCTTTCTACCAGCAAGTACATCTCCAGGGGCAGTGCAGGAATGAAGCCTGCACAGCATCTAAGATGCTTCTCAGAGGGGGGAGGCGGGCTCCATACAGAGCCCACGGTCCACTCCTGGTTCCGAGCTACCTGAATCCCCGCTCTGCCTAAGAATGGGCTCCCTCGGGCAGCCACTGCCCGGCTGTTCTGCCTCAGGGGTCAAGTGAAAGCCAGTCTCTAACGAAGACCGGAGCAGTGAGCCTGAACTGTTATTCCTCCTTCGTCATGACTGTTCTACACAGGAAAGCAGAACATGCAAGCTCCTTTAAGAAACTGTGACAATTTCTAGAGGTGTATCTGTGTTACTCTCACAGGACAAGAATGAGCAGCCTCTACGACTCACAATAGAGACAATGCCACAGAACGGCGCTGCCTCAGTTGCTGTTCTAATTACAGCTACCTTGGGTAACATGGTCAGCAGCCCCAGACCACAGGTCTTAACTATTTAACTAGTTCCCTAACTTAAGGCACACACATAAAAGAGTATAACCATGCAATGTTTTATTTTTTTAAATTGAGGTAGAGCAGTATGTACTGACATAAAAAGATACCGGCAATATAAATCATGATAGGCATGTTGAAGAATATTTGAAGTATAATTCCATAAGTCTAAAAAGCTTATAGAATATACATAAAATATGATTTTACATATCTAGAAATAACTGTAGGATGTAAAAATAGTGTGAAAACAAAAAACACATTTTATTTTGTGTGCTTCTGCACCAATTGAAATTTTTATATCATGCCCTAAAGATATATTATGCCCAAGCTAGTTTGGCTCCGTGAATACAGCGTCGGCCTGCATTCCAATCAAGGGCACATGCCCAGTTGCGAGCTCAATCCATTTGGGGGGAGGGGAGGAGAAGAGGCATGCAGGAGGCAGCCAATCAATTATTCCCTCTCATCACTGATGTTTCTATCTCTCTCTCTCTCTCCCTTCCTCTCTGAAATCAATTTAAAAATTTTTAAAAAGGATGTATCATGGCTTCAATCCTAACACATTTTTTTTTAAATTCTCAATTCCCCAAAAACCATTTTCACATCATACAAAATTTGTATCTCCTAAACTATATTGATCCAGTGGTTTTATATTTTTCTAAAATCTTCAGGCGGAACGTTTGTTGCAGAGTTTGCATAAATACGTAACTGGTGTTCTCTTCTACCCTTAACAAATGGGGCTCGGGATGTACAAAAGTAGGTTTACAGTTGTGAATGTGCAGAACACAAATTGTATTATTATTATTATTGTCCATACAAACAACCGAAAACCTACCTCTGCACCATTCTGTACTTGCCAGAAAAGTCTGCGAGCCTGTAAGAGCCTTGAGAACAAGGACTATATCACGGGCAGAGCCTAGCACTGCTGCCTTCAAGAGTCTGTTTCCAGGGCAGACGCTTCAGAGTCAGGGTTCCCAGGGCAACAGACTCCATGGGGACAGAGACAGCAACAGATTTCATGTCCCGTGAGATTGGAATGGTAACAGGCTTCAGGTAGACTTATCAAACTGAGTTTATCTTTTCAAAGCTTGAATAAGCTCACTTAATAACGGGTAACTTTAATACTTGAAATCATTTAAAACTTCCAAAACTTACCCTTTGTCGAAGAAAGACGTATGCCCTGATCTAGAGAACTTTGTGCCGTTGCTATTCATCACCCCGCAGTTAACATTCCCTGAAATATAGGATTTTCGTGATGCTTGGTCCTTTGCAAAATTCCTGCAAGCTGCTAATTTAGATTCTAAAGCCTACAAAAGAAAGAAAGAATGATGTGGTTGTCAAAACAGTAGCTGCACATAAAAATCTGCATTTCAAACATTTCTATTTTGAGACTCAAACTTTACTCTCTCCTCTGTTGATACTGGTGGCTACTTAAGCCAGAACCAATCACCTTCTAGCAGACAAGGACTTGTTCTTGTTGGTTCCCTTCCTAATGAGCTCAGAACGTTTACCTCTTCCTCTCAGTGTTACTGAGGGACACAAACCTCCTCACTCACATAAGAAAATGTGGCACAAGCAGACCAAGACAGACCCAGGTCTATGGACCGCATCCATGATGTCTTTCCAAGTTTCGTTAGTTGGCTAGTTAGAGGTGGGTGTGTATGGAGGAGGGCTGTTTTGGAAGCAAATGCATAAAGAATGCAAAAATATCACTTGAGAATTTTTAAAGCAGCCAATTATTTCTACGGCATTTCAGTGTAGTTCTTTCTAATGCATTAAGATGGATAAGAGTATTTACAACACTTCACATGATGTTAAAAACTATTCTACTTCATGCCGAAACCGGTTTGGCTCAGTGGATAGAGCGTCAGCCTGCAGACTGAAGGGTCCCAGGTTCGATTCTGGTCAAGGGCATGTACTCTAGTTGCAGGCGCATCCCCAGTAGGGGGTGTGCAAGAGGCAGCGGATCAAAGTTTCTCTCTCATCGATATTTCTAGCTCTCTGTTCCTCTCCCTTCCTCTCTTTAAAAAAATCAATAATATATATATATTTTTTTTAAAAACTATTCTACTTCTTAGAACACAGTTAAGTGTCTGATACCCTTTGTCTATAATTAAGTAATTCTCCTGGAGAGACACCAGGCCTCTAGAGCATTTACCTCTAAACTGGGTGCCTTTCTTGGCACCGGCATCTGCCAGGATCTACAAACCGAGGACATGCAGAGAACAGGACTTCCTCATTTATGTCCGTCACACACAGATATCAGCTATTCCCCTTCTCCATCAACACTCTGACCAACTCAAACCCCTTTCCCAAAAAAGAAAAAGAAAAAAAAGAAAGAAAAAAAAACCCTCTCCAACAACAAAAACAAAAAATAAAAAAAGAGAAGGGCAAAAAACAATTCATTCCTATTATCCATAATACTAAGGGACTAGGAATGCATAAGTAAATTAAATCCATGGATAACATATGCAGGTCTCCTCCATGGCCAAAACTCCTCCATGGCTCAACAGTAACAGAGGAAACCATCTGTGGGATCACATATGAATAGGAACGAAGTTAAAGCAAGAGAGTGCTGAAAAACAGAGTACTGCTCTCCTGATAAGGTCAAAAAGTATCATACAGAGTAAAAAACTGAATAAGCAGCGGCTAGTCTGTATGGCTCAGTGATTGAGCATCAACCTATGCACCAGGAAGTTACAGTTCAATTCCCCATCAGGGTACATGCCTGGGTTGTGGGCTCCATCTCCAGTGTGGGGCATTCAGGAGGCAGCCGATCAACATTTCACTCTCACACTGATGTTTCCCCTTCCTATCTCTCAAAAAATCAATTTTTAAAAAGCTTTAAAAAAAATTTTTTAAAAAAGGGACATACAGCAGGAAGTATTTTAGGAAAAAATGGATGATGTGTGGTCTTTTAGAAACAGGTATGGGGAACATGCAGAATTCTCAGTGGAAACTTAGGAGGTCAGCACGCTGGGCCTTCTGCAGAGACACCAGCAAGCCCCAGCCTGGAGGTGAGTATCTGGACTAGCCTCGACTGATCACTGGATGCTTTTGCTTCTCAGCTTAATTACAGCCTTTACCACAGGAAGGTGTCCTTTTCTCTCCCCTGACTTCAAATTCAGAAATAATTTGATACCTTTGCAATTGAAACACCCAGTGATAAATAATTGAATGCTTACCCCTACTTTCCGTAAGAGATCCCCCACAATGTTTAGTGCTGATATCCTAGCTGAAGGAGTCAGTGGACTGGTACCAAAACCGTTTGGTATAGCTACAGAAAAATAAAACACAAGTAATTATACATGCAATTTGGGTTTTGTTATTGCAAAACAGTATGCATTCAATGTAAAAAAAAAAATCAATATAGTAATCCAAACTACAGGTAAAGTGGATATTCCATAAATATGTTTAAAACTTCTATAACTGATGAGTATTTAGATTACACCCAATTTTACATCATTACAAATAATGCTAAAAGGACATATATCCTTAAAACATCCAGATGAGTATAGGAGGAGGAGGAGGAGGAGGGAGAGGAGGAGGAGGAGGAAGGAGAGGAGGAGGAGAAAGGAGGAGAAAGAAGGAGCAAGAAGGAGCAAGAAGGAGAAGAAAGAAGAAGAAGGAAGAAGGAAGAAGAAGAAAAGAAGAAGAAGAAGAGGAGGAAGAGAAAGAGGAAGAAAGAGGAGGAGGAGGAGGAGGACAAGGACGAGGAGGAGCTTCCTAAAAATAGAACTGCTGAGTCAAAGGATATGCTGTGCCCATTTTTTTCACCTTAACAGATACTGACTGCCAAAATATTCACTAAAGATTATGTCAATGTCAGCAATTTGTACAGTGGTATTGTCAATAATATTAGACATATTTTTATGCCAATTTGATAGTCATTTTAATTTTTATTTCCTTAATAACGAGTCATTTGAATCTCTTCCAGAAATTATCTGCCTATCCTTTGCATTTTTCTCCTACTGGGTTGTCTTTCCTTTAATCAATCTGCAAGGGAACAATAATTACAAATATTCACCCCATCTCTTATATGTCATATTTCTCAGTGACATTTATCTTTTAAGCTTTGTGTTTTGAGGAGGAAGCCTTTCGCTCCCTCACCTCAATATTATAAAAAATGTTCCCCATATTTTCTCCTAATGGTTTCCTAAAAATTTTTTTGCACTTAGATCATTTAACTCATCAAATATTTACATTTTTCCCTCCAAATGGATATTTGTGAAAAAGTTCTAAAATAGTAGTAAAATAGTTTTAGCATTTGAAATGGTACTAAAACCATATATTGAATTCCCTATATATTTCAAACTCCATTAAATTATTAGTCCACTAATGCTGCTTTAGTTATTATAGTATTAAATAAATTTTGGTATCTTGAAGGTCAAAGCCTCTTTTTGTTAGTAACCTATTTCAAACTTTTCTTGACTATTCTTTTTTTAAATATTTTTTATTGATTTCAGAGAGGAAAGGAGTGATAGAAACATCAATGATGAGAGAGAATGATCAATCAACTGCCTCCTGCATGCCCCACCCTGGAGACTGAGCCTGCAAACCAGGCATTTCTCCCAACTGGGAATCGAACCATGGCCTCTGGGCTCATAGGTCCAGGCTCAACTACTGAGCCAAGCTGGCTGGGCTTTTGGCTATTCTTACATATTTACTCTTCAAGACTAACTTTAAAATCAATTTGACAACCTAAAAAAATTCTAAGACTCTAATTAAAAATTTAAATTATTGATTTGGGGAGAATAGATATTACAACAAAATTAAGTTTTCCCATTCAGAATCACAGTATTGAGCATGCTATTCATGCTCTTCTTCCATGCCCTTCAGCAAACGTTTCCAATTGTGCACAATTCTCCAATTTATTTTTGACATAAATAGCATAATGGCTAAGAGCTCTTAAGTGGAATTGCTAGATATAAATCCATCTTGTCATTTGATACCTGTGTGACCTTGAGTAAGTTACCCATATGCAAAAGAAGCTAATAATTAACTTACCTCATAGAGTTGTTGTGAAGTTTAAACTAGGTAGCATGTTTTTAAAATGCCTAGCACAGTAAGTACTTAATAAATGTTAGCTATTTTTTCTTTTCCTGAGTGCTGATCGGCATGTAAAATGCTTTTGCAGCTGCTGCTGCTGCTGTTTACCATCCTGTCCTTTAGAATGTAATCAGATGTTCTTCAACCTTGTCACTGATTTCTCTAACCTCCTGCTTCTATGTCTGCTGATATCCTCACAAAACTGCCATGATCCAGGATACAGCAGCTTTTAGGTGAGTTTATACTGTCAGTTTCCATCTAAAAGTATGTCTATTTGGACAAGATTACTGCCTTTGGATTGACCTATCTTAATTCTGAGCCAGAGTAAACTCTTCGTCCTAATTGACATTCCCCCACGCCAAGTTCTTACATGAAAAATCTAATGAGCTGTAAAAGAACATACACCTCCCTCTTTGTGTTACCTTGATTTCAGAAAAAGTTCTAAAATAGTAGTATTATTCTGATTAGTACTCAAATAAAAAGTTTTCAGAATTCAGAATTCTAATGAGTAAAAGCAAACCTTTGTTAATTTTCAAATGTCAGTAATTCTGAGGGCCTCAAATACACAAGCACCATTCTGGAAAAGGAACAGTAACAGCTTTTGAGGACTGCTATAAACTATATACTACTGGCCCTATGCCTCAGCGGGACACTCAATACATACTAGTACAATCAGTAACACCTTTTGATTATTCAGTATTTTTACACACCTTATCTAATTCCAACTCATAAGAATAGATGAATTATCTATTCAAGGGCTACTGAGCGCTTGGAATGTGACCAATACAACCAAAAACTGATTTTTAAATTTTAATTCATATTAAATTAGTAAAAATTTAAATTTAGTCACATACGACTAGTGGCTTCTCTATTGGACAGCACAGATTTGGAGAGCATACTACACTAATTGCCCAGACAGAAAATCTTATCATCTCACTAGGAAAGATATAATCCTTATTAAAATCCAGATATAAAACTGGACTTAAACATGATCCCCAAAAATATGTGTAACAAGGTAGGCACAAATACAAGCAAGCATATACACAATAAGAAAAAATCAAGTGTTAAGAGTAGTTAACTTTAAACGGTGAGATTACAGATAGTTTTTATTTTCTTTTTGCTTTTCCATTTTTAAAATCTTCTGCATGAACATACATTACTGCTATAATTTTAAAAAAATAAACTTTCTTTAAAAAAAAACTTTCCAACCTTTCAAAATCTCAGTTTAAGTGGCTTTGTCTTAAATCTAGCCAGCATTCTCATTGTTTCCTATGGCTGAGTGGCTTAGGAAAATAATTCCTTCTTCTACACAGATTTAACAAACTTTTAAACTGAAATTTTGCTTAAACTTTAGCAACTACTGCTTCATCAGCAAATCCCCTAAGTTGATAATCTACCATAGTTGCAAAAAGGAGAGAGACCTAGCCCATGTGGCTCAATGGTATGAGCATTGTATTCACATTTAAGGGTTGCAGGTTCGATTCCCGGTCAAGGAAATGTACCTGAGCTGCAGATTCAATCCCTGGCCCCAGGTTGAGCCTAGCAGGAGGCAACCAATGAGAGGCAACCAAGCAATGTGTCTCATCTCTCTCTCTCTCTTCCTCCCACCTTCCCTCCCATTCCCTTCCACTCTCTCTAAAAAATTAATGGGAAAAATATCCTCAGGTGAAGATTAACAACGACAAAAAAAAAAAAAAAGAATAGCAAGAAACAAAAGAGAAGACATTACAGACCTTTTGGTGAAGGAAAACTGTTCTCTGTTCCTTTGCCAACAGGAGTTGCTGGCAAAGAAAGTGATGCCTGGACAGCAGAATCCATCTTTTCACAATCTAGAGTTGGAGAACTGGGAGCCGACTTTCTGGTTACTTCCTGTTGTCTTTCCCGAACTGCTAGTTCTTGTCTTAAATCTGTAAAACGTAGCAAAGGTAGTAATACTCACTAGAGAAAACAAATATATAAAGCAAAGTCACATCTAAAATGAAATAAAGACTTTCTTCCTAAATTATTATTTCTCAATATGAATTTCCTTTTTAATAATTACTTCTCGGGGAATAAACATGACAACCCTACTGTCTAAATGATCTTTCTTTTATAATACTTTTTTTTTTAATTTTATTTGAGAGAAGTGAAAAGAAGAAAGCCCAGGTCCTAGGTGCCAGAGGGAAGCCAAGGGGAAGGAAGGCCTATTTTTGCACAAATTTCGTGCAGCAGGCCTCTAGCAAACAAATAAATAAAACAGAATTACCGTATTTTCCGGCGTATAAGACGACCCCCTAATTTTACAGTTAAAACATAGGTGTAGGCCTATATTCGCTGTATAAGACCACCCCCCACTTTCGAGGCAACGCCAATTCTTTTTTTAATAGACCGCCTCTCTGACTCTGGCCAATCTGAGCAGGCTTTTCATTAGAACACAGTGTAGAGCTAGTGCAGGCTTTTTACTAGAACACAGTGTAGAGCTACACTGTGTTCTACTAAAAAGCCTGCTCAGATTGGCCAGAGTCAGAGAGGCGGCCTATTAAAAAAAGAACTGGTGTTGCCTCAGAAGTGGGGGGTAGTCTTATACAGCGAATATAGGCCTACACCTATGTTTTAACTGTAAAATTAGGGGGTCGTCTTATACACCGGAAAATACAGTGATACTTTATAATTATATAAATTATGAGAAGTTCTTCAGAAGTTCTTAAAAAAAGAAAAAGAGCATATGAAAATAGAGCAAATGTATCATAAATAGTAATAAAGAATTACAAAGCCTAGCTGGTTTGGCTCAGTGGATAGAGGAGTATCAGCCTGTGGACTTAAAGGTCCTGGGTTCGATTCCATTCAAGGACACATGCCCTGGTTGCAGGCTCAATACCCAGTAAGGTGTGTGCAGGAGGTAGCCAATCAATGATTCTCTCTCATTATTATTATTTTTTAAATATATTTTATTGATTTTGTACAGAGAGGAAGGGAGAGAGATAGAGAGTTAGAAACATCAATGAGAGAGAGTCATCTATCAGCTGCCTCTTGCACACCCCCTACTGGGGATATGCCTGCAACCAAGGTACATGCCCTTGACCGGAATCGAACCTGGGACCTTTCAGTCCCCAAGCTGACGCTCTATCCCTTGAGCCAAACCGGTTCGGCTCTCTCTCATTATTGATGTTTCTATCTCTCTCTCCCTCTCCCTTCCTCTCTGAAATCAATAATATATTTCTTAAAATAAAAGAATTACAAATTGTTTAAAAATGAGATATCAACTTTCAACTTTGCAATGGATCTTTAAATAATTTTAACCCGTTTTTACTATTCACAATGCTAATTAACAGTTTGAGAACAATACTCTCAACCACTGCCATAGGGGTATAAACATACCAATTATCTAAAAAGTAATTTAGCAGTGTCTTTTATGAACATTAAAACATTTATATCCTTTGCCATTTTTAAGAATCTATTCCAAAGAAATCAGATATTCCTAAATATTAAGTCCAAGAATCCTATTCACAGCACTATTTATAGCAAAAAATTAACCACCGATAATAAAGAACCCATCAAATAAAATATATAATAAACATTATACTTTATTAAAACCTGTTTTAAAAGATGTTTTAATGGCATGAATTATACTCACTATATTAGGAAGTGAAAAAAGAAGAGGACAGAAAAAAATACATATTATATATTGTGTGGTCTTAATTTATATATATATATGTAGATATATAGATATATAGATATAAACATATAGGTATGCATACTCATGGAAAAGACTGGAAATAAACACACCAAACAGCTAGTGGATCCTATTAAGATAAATGGATTGGCATTGATTTTTATTTTCTTCTTTGTAATATTTTGCATACTACAATGCATTTTAAAACGGGGGAGGG
The DNA here is from genome assembly GCA_036971965.1 of Nyctalus aviator. Taxonomy (NCBI): domain Eukaryota; kingdom Metazoa; phylum Chordata; class Mammalia; order Chiroptera; family Vespertilionidae; genus Nyctalus; species Nyctalus aviator. The sequence goes on from CM072937.1 coordinate 9,309,913, forward strand.
AAGGAGAATTTTAAAGTATATACGTTTATTAGACATGCTATTATAATATGAACAGCAATGTACATGTTATTATGTGCATAACAAAATTATTTAGGTAGAAGGAAAAACCCAAACTAAGCAAGCAGTATATGCACAGTGGTAGTGATTAAGGCTTTGGAAAACAGACCATGGTTTGAATTCCAAATGACAAGTTATCAGACTCTGGAAAAATACAAACTCTCTGTACCTCAATTTTATGACCTGTCACATAGGGATAATACCTAGCTACCTCCTAGAATTGATGATGTAGGTATTAAAAGTTCTTAGCATAGTGTCTGATAAAGTATATAAATGCATAGCTTTACCAAGCAGATTGTGAAGCTAGATCAGAACTCTGGCTTAGGGACAGTAAGATTTCATTTAAGTTATAAATTTTACCTCTTGCTTCATCCTTTAACCTCTGAACAGAAACCAATAAAGATTCCTTTTCATCAAGTTCACTTTCTAAAAATGCATTCCGTTCAATGGCTTGATTTAGCCTTTGTTCAAAGTCTTCCAGTGAAACTATTGTTGCCCTAAAAAAAAAAAATTAGAATCCATGAATTAAGTAAATAATGCGCAAATAGGTAATACAAAAGGAAACTGACAGTTTATCTCATATCATTTCCTGACCTAGAAAGCCTGGCCCAGTTGAAAGACAATGATCTCACTCCTGATCTCTGGTGGCATTTAGAGAGAGCTTCTGCTATCATTTAAGGCCGTTAAATATATTCTTTTCTCTTAAATTCCATCTAAATTCCTTAAAGTTCTCCCCGCTGGATTTTAAACACAATCACGTTCAGGAAAACTTTTCTATCATTTTAGAATACATAAGAATTAACTAAAAATGTGTTTAAAACACAGTCCCAGCTCCCACTCATTAATATTCTTCCTACCAATTCTTTTCTTCTTCCCACACTTCTCATCTTACTCTTTACTCAACAAACATTAACATAAATTACTATGTGTGCACTACCTGTATGTGCTACTTGCTAAATATAAAATTCTCTAACCTCATCAGAACTCATAATGCCATGTCGAATTTTATCAAATCCTGTCAACTGTTCAAATATCTCTCAATTCCATTTGATCTTCTTCAATATTCTGCCCCCATTCAACACTCCATCCAATACCTGGATTACTCCTAAATGATAGTGATTAGAGGTCTTCACATCTCCTCCTCTCTATTCCAATTCCTCAGTATTTTCAGCTGAAATCACAGTCTAAATTATTACTCCTTTGTTTAAAAAATTATTAAAGGGGCTCCGAATGTCTATAGAACATCAAACATTGCACACAAGATTCTTCACAACCTGGGCTCAACCACCTTTCAGCCTCATCTTGTTCAGCCATGTCTCTATATATTTCTAAATGAAATATTAATACCTCACACACTTTTCTGCCTCTCTGCCTCTGCATTTCTCTTCACCCAGTTACGTAACTTCTATTTCTCCTTGTATGTTCTGCTTTCCCAACTCCCCCAGGGTAACTTCAGCTGCTCCCTGCTCTCTGCCCTGGACGACTTGTACACTCTTTCTACTAGAGTGTTTATCATATGAAATGTCCACACCTGTTATACCCAAGGACGGGAGCTGGTTTATCTTTGTATCCTCAATTCTAGCAAGCATTTAAGTCACTCTACTATTAAGGAAAAAAATACCAGATAATAAAGTAAAAGGAATAAAATGAGAGGAATTAAATTTGGAATGATTAAGAAACAACTAATTTTCAGATATATGAAAGCTGGCAATAATAATAGCAAGCCACTATAGGTTATTCATCAAAATCATAATTAAAGCAATATTTTAACAAAATTCATCAGTTGGTATTAAAACAGAAGAGAATAAAAAGGAGTAAAAATTTAAAGACAGATTAGTTAGAAAATGATGCAGAATTCAGGTTTAAGATGTGAGGACCAGCCTAGTTGGTTTGGCTCAGTAGATAGAGTGTTGGCCTGTGGACTGAAGGCTCCCAGATTTGATTCTGGTCAAGGGCAAATGCCCGGATTGCGGGCTCGATCTCCAGCAGGGGGTGTGCAAGAAGAGGAAGCCAATCAATGATCCCCTCTCATCATTGATGTTTCTATCGCTTTCTCCTTCTCCCTTCCTTTCTAAAATCAATTTTTAAAAAAGAAAAGAAACACATCTGAGTTGTGTTTTTGTTTTTTTTTAAAAAGAAACACAACTGGTTTTTTTTAAAAAAAAAAAAAAAAAAAGGTATGAGGACCTACAAAAAGTGTGGTGGTCTTGAGAAAAAGAGGGATAAGAGGAATGAATGACACATATTTTAATGAAAAGCCAAGAGAAACAATAGTACATGAAAGAAGGAAAAAAGAAAAGCTCAGAAGGGAATTATCTAGGAAGATAAGAATTTTTGGTTAGCCGAAACCGGTTTGGCTCAGTGGATAGAGTGTCGGTCTGCGGACTGAAAGGTCCCAGGTTCAATTCCGGTCAAGGGCATGTACATTGTTTGCAGGCACATCCCCGGTAGGGTGTGCAAGAGGCAGCTGGTCGATGTTTCTCTCTCATCGACGTTTCTAGCTCTCTATCCCTCTCTCCTCCTCTCTGAAAAAAATCAATAAAATATATTTTTTTAAAAAAAGAATTTTTGGTTAGCTTCAATGCGATGAGTACCAAAGGAAGTGTTCTGGGGAGAAGACCTAGGTGACAGGTTGAACCGGAAGACATACATTTTAATCACTGATTGCCAACTTTGGAAATCTAACAAAATGCACATCATTCACCTTTTTGCTCGCTCCAGGTCGTCATTGGCCTGCTCCAGCTCTCGCACATACTTATGCAACTGCTCCTTAATGGCTCGAGTCTGACTTAAGTCATCTTCTAATACTGAGACCTGCTTGTAGCTCTGTGCATATTGATGTTCTAGTTTCTCCTAAAGGCATGGGTAGAGGAAAAAAGTATGTGTCGTTAATATGTAGTTTTCTTTAACGAAGGACGCAACCCGAGTTAAAGAGGAGGAAAAATCCAAGGAATTCACTCACAATCCAATGATGGCTTCTCCTTTTTACAATATTTAAAAACAATCACACATTCATTCCAAGTGACTGAACTCATATAGGTTTAAATAGTCACCCATTCTCCTCTCAGAAATCTAATATTGGTCTCTCTGAAAAAAGTAAAATAATGAAAATCCCAAACATGGTGGGGGAACTGCTGGGCTCTCAGGCTGAATACAGTTCAGGTGAGCACCAAGAAGCAGACTGTCAGAGTTCAAATTCTCTACCCCTCACCCGCCCACCCCCACCTTCCCAAACCCACCTACTCCCCGGACACAGAAGCCTCTAAGCATTTGGCTAAGGCAGGTAGTTAAAAGAGTAACAAAAGGGGTTAATCCTTTTACTCCTGAAAATTACTCCAAAACTAAAGAGACTATGAATAATGAAATAGATGTGTATATTTCATACAAATATAATTTTAAGTGCCACAAAATGAAGTGCCTTATCAAAACAATCAGGCAGCTTATATAAATTACTAGAGGGGGAAGTGCCCTTAGCCCAGCCCACACCCTCTCCAATCTGGGACCACTCAAGGGATGTCCACCTGCCCTCTCACAATCCAGGACTGCAGGCTCCCAACCGCTCACCTGCCTGATTGTCCCTAACCACTTCTGCTTGCTCCCCTGCTGGCCTGATCAATACCTAACTGCTTGCCTGCCAGCCAGATTGCCCCTAACTTCCCTCCCCTGCTGACCTGGTCCCAACACCTTCCCTGGCTGGCCCAGTCACCCCTAACTGCCCTCCCTTGCCAGCCTGGTCGTCCCTAACTGCCCTCCCCTGAAGGCCTGGTCGCCCCCAACTGCCCTCCCTGGATGGCCCGGTCACCCCTAACTGCCCTTCCCTGCTGACCCGGTCACCCCTAATTGCCCTTCCCAGTAGGCCTGGTCCCCCCCAACTGTCTTCCCCTTTCAGCCTGGGTGCCCCCCAACTGTCCTCCCCTGAAGGCCTACTTGCTCCCAACTGCCTCCTCTGATGGCCTGGTCACCCCTAATTGCCCTTCCCTGTAGGACTTGATCGCCCACAACTGCCCTCCCCTGCTGGCCATCTTGTGGCAGACATCTTATGTCCACATGGGGGCAGCCATCTTGTGTGTTGGAGTGATGATCAATTTGCATATCACCTCTTTTATTATATAGGATAAGGACTACAAAATTCTATCTAAAAACATGATCACTAAAACACTGATGACGACAGACTTTCTAAGTGAACTCCTAAACTCTAAATCACCTCTCCCTTGGTTCCGTGAAAGAAAACAGTTTGACAAAAATCCACTTTAAGCCTCCTTTATACTTTTTGTTGCCAGCTGCTCTTAAACTCCTCTTAAAAAATACATTTTTCATTTTAATAAAGCCCAGTACATTAGACACCAGGCTCCTACTGCCACAATTACCTTTAATGCTTCCACTTCGTATTTCAGTCTTTGGTTATCAGCTTGCAAGTCTCTATTTCTTTGTTCAGCCTGTACTAATTGTGCCTCCAACTCTGCTTCTAATTCTCTGCTTCCTTCCTGAAACTCAACTAGCTCATCCCGAGCTTCCTGGAAGCTAATAAAAAACAAAGAGGGAAAGATAAGTTGTAGTTAGTAGAAACCAAAAGGATCATCTTAAAGATGATTACATTTCAATTCAAGAATTTTTGCCTGAATGCTATGCTATAATAAAATATACTAAATAATAAAGACAATGTGTTACACATTTCTTACTTTATATTCAAGGATCAATGAAAATGAGCTATAGGCCCTAAAAGGACTAACATTTTATACACTCACTGCTAGCTTTTCCTTACTTAATGTTTTAATAAAGAAGCACATAATTAATATACTGCAAATCAGTTTAATATTTAGATAATTTTTTTCAATATAATTGGTTTCCTTTGTAATTCTATTATTTAATTTTATGCATTTAAAAACATTATTCGAGAAGGGGTCTGCAGGTTTCCCCAGACTATTAAGGAATCTGTGGCACACAAAAAACAAGAACCTCTGCCACAGTCTGGCTGATGTGCCTCAGGGGTTGAGCGTCAATCTATGAACCAGGAGGTCACAGTTCGATTTCTGGTCAGAGTGCATGCCTTTTTGTGGGCTTGGTCCCCAGCAGGGGGCATGCAGGAGGCAGCCGATCAATGATTCCCTCTCATCAATGATGTTTCTATCTCCCTCTCCCTCTCCCTCTCCCTCTCCCTTCCTCTCTGAAATCAATAAAAATACATTTTAAAAAGAAGAAAAAAAGAATCCCTGCCATAGACACCCACCTTTTATATCCACTGGCACAATATAACTAGCTTCAGCAATAGCAATGACATAGCAATAACAGGTTTAATAAGACTTAGAAAACTCTGTTAACCAAAGTATGAAAGTGTATATTTATTTTAGAAAAATTCCATTTTAAAAAGAAATTTAAGACCAGTTTTGGTGCTCACACGATTATGTAAAAATTCTCCCAGCTAATTAAAATAATTGAGATTTTATAAAATGTTCCATACACCTGAAGCTCTTCTCCCCTCCTTCAAAGCTTTTCTGGCTCCAGACACTGATAGTGTTTGCCTGAGAACTCAGGGCTGCTGTCTGAAGTCTCAGATAGCCTATCAGAATCTCCAGAAGACCGAAATGACGAGGCAGGTCACCTGCAGCGGCCAAAAATGGCCAATTAGAATAATAAATATAAAATGATGCTATCAGGAAAAAAAACAGTGACATTAAGTTTTCTTACTATTTTAATAACTTAGTAATAGAATAAGGATTTATGGCATTTTTGTACTATTAAATACAAGCAATGTTATGACTAGCTCTAGAATTCCAATCCGAAATCTAAAACTCTTAAATTTAGCTTTATGTTTAAAAAAAAAAAAAAAAAAAAAATGTGCATGCTAGAGATGGTGCATTTCAAATGCCCTCTCCTATTTTTAGGATGTTTTTCAACATTACCTTTGTTTATACTTTAAGGACAATTCCTTCCAATAAGCAATTTCCTCCTTTAAACTTGAAAAATCTGGTATATCTTCACCATCCATGATCAAGAAAGCCTGTGAAATATTAAAAACACACTTATAAATCTGCAGCATTTTGGAGGAAGTTAAACATGGAAGATTCTAAGAATGGTTAACTCTTTATTGCATATAAATCACTTCGATACCCCACTATTGGAGACCATCAATATTGTGGATGAGGCCATGATAGAACAGGAGATCAACTAAGTTCTTAAGTAGAAAGCACTCCGGTCACAGCAGCCCTGCCTTCTGGTGAATCGGCCCAACAGAATCATGCTACACACAGGGTGGCTCCAGCAGCTGGCTTAAAGCCAAGTGATCTCCTGGAAATCAGGTGACAGTAAGTAGAACTATTTCTACTGCATGTCTTTCTCTGTTGTATAACTGCTTCAAAACACCTGCTTGAAACACGTAAGCCAGGTCATCGTACTAGAACTGTGGTCGGCAAACTGCGGCTCTCGAGCCACAAGCGGGTCGGTCTTTGGCCCCTTGAGAGTGGCCTGGGCGAGTCTATTTTGAAGAAGTGGCGTTAGAAAAATTTGGCTCTCAAAAGAAATTTCAATTGTTGTATTGTTAATTTCAATTGTTGATATTTGGCTTTGTTGACTAATGAGTTTGCCGACCACTGTACTAGGAGATCGTATACCACATTTTCAATGTTATTTTTGTTATATTTCTAAAGCCTTCCTGTTCTCTTTTAAATACAAAGCATCTTCCATTAAATTCACTAATCCTCCAACTTTAATGTTCTTTTATTTGGTTCTTCTCCCAAGGCGGTCAGAGCAGGTAGGGGGGAAAAATGCCTATTTAATTAACCTTGTATTTGGACTGACTACCTAAAACTCCCAATTTATTGTCAGGGACAACTGGAATACCAAAGACAGTGAACTCCATACCATACCTTATTTTAAGAAGCAAAGTTCTGTAAGCGTCTTACCTCCTATAACCCCTCCCCAAGCATCCCACTTTATATCCAGCAATACTGTTCAAAGTTATCTTAACAGAACATTCTGTTTCAGTTCAGGGTGTTTTCTCTACCTAGAATGGCTTTCCCTTCTCTGTATATTTGGAGAGCTTCTGTTTATACTTTAAAACATAGCTCTCAGCCCTCGCTGGTTTGGTTCAGTGGATAGAATGTCAGCCTGAGGACTGAAGGGTCTGGGTTCAATTTGTCAAGGGCACATGCCTGGGTTGTGGGCTCGATCCAGTAGGGGGCATGCAAGAGACTGCCAACCAATGATTCTCTCTCATTGATGTTTCTACCTCTCCCTTCTCCCTTCCTCTCTGAAAATAAATATATATAAATAACCTAGCTGTCATCTTTCCCAGAAAGCCTTTCTCACCCTCACCCAGAGAGCACTAAAATCTCTCACCTCTTGGCTACCTCTCTACCCACACATGCTTTCATGAGTATATTTACCACATAGTTACACTTCTATGTCCCTTTATTAGGCTATGCATTATTCTGACTTATTTCTACCCGGGCACACTGCTTACACTTAGCAGATACTCTAATACCGTACTTAACTAAATTAAACCAAAATTGATTCAACCTAATTCATACAGGCAGCAAGAATTCAAGACAAGCTTTAAAAGCAAATTAATTAAAAAAAAAAAAAACTTAAGAGTTGTAGAATGCTATTCATGAAGGTTTAGCAAAAAGTTACAGACAAGAACAAATACAGAACTTCAACTTCAGAGTGGTTTCCAGTGAGTAAAATTAACATATAGTTAAATGCACTTAGTTTCACTCCTTTGTGGCCTACTGCAATTTCTTCTGTTTTAGTCAAGTCTCTCCTGACTACACCATCTATTACTTTTGACATCTGTTAGTCAATCTTCCAATTATTTTAAATTACCAATCGGCCTAAGAGTTCTTTGAAAAGAAATGGATCCTTTCCATCCCTTCATGGCATCACGCATAATATAAAAGTATCTATGAATCAAACATTAAGTACTGGGTAAATATTTAGTGCACCAAATGCACCCCTCCTGTAATCTGATTACCTTTACACTGGCACATTTTCATTTATATTATTCTACTCTCCGAAATATCCTTAAAATATGATACTGTAACACATTAAAATGTAATCCCCCTCTCCCCAGACTTGGAGTGCTGTTGAGACTGGATTCTAGGGTTCCAATTCTACCATTAAAATCTCAAACAACCTGTTAAAGTCTTTTAAGTCTCAGTTTTTTCATCCAATGAGAGTTAGGACTAGACTATGTTTTTTTAAAGTATGTTTCTGATTTCTAAAAAATACTGATTAATTTTATAATCCTATTCCTTCATCAAGGCCCCCAATTCCCACTCTCCCGAATGTAGGAACAATCCTATCTGTAACTGTGACTTAGTTTGCAGTGAGGGGGGAGGCTGACCCCGCAGGAAGAACTGTCTGTATTTCACTTAAGGTACCACCCTATGGCATCAGTAATTCCTGGGAGTTCCTGCCTCAGTGTCCTGAGGAAAGGACATAGTAACAACCCGGTGATGATGTAATTACACATCATGAGAGGAATCTAGGGGTGAGGCAATAATCACTCTGTCCCCTGAATGCTCTAGACAAGATCTTTCCCCAAAGTGCCAACAAAAATACTGATTACAATAAAAATCTACAGCCCTAACTCTCTCTCCCTCTCTGTAAAAAAATCAATAAAATATATTTTTTTTAAATCTGCGAAGCCAATTCTAAACAAACTATTGGCACTGATCTTCAAATTTGGATATATGTTTTTGCCATTTGAACACTGCCAACCATGTATTAATGTGCAGCTCAAATATTCGGTTTCTAATACACAATCCGAAAAATTACGTTTTTGCAAAATGTAATGAAGATCAGAATAACACAAGTAAAGTTTAACTTAAAACAAAAAGACATAAAGGAAAGTGAAAGATTAAGTCTCTCCAGCTAGCTCCTGAAAGTAGGACCTGGGTCTTATTTATAAATACTTTCTGCATCAATAGAAACATGAAACACACCAAAAACCCAACAAATACTTGAATTGACTTATAACCTGTCATTATTCCCTCCTTGCTTTCATTTACTTTATTAACATCTAAATTCCTATTTCAGGATGAAGTAAGCAAAATGATTTGCGGGTAGTTTATTTCTACCTCACAATGCACTACCATATATATTAGGCAAAGGTTATAAATTTATTATTCTCAGCTAAACAAAATTATCAAGTCTAATGCATGCCAAGCCACATTCACAGGCACTTTTTTTTTTAATTAAAAGGACTTTTTTTAATATATATTTTTTTTTATTGATTTTTTTTGACAGAGGGGAAGAGAGAGGAATAGAGAGTTAGAAACATCGATGAGAAAGAATCATTGATCAGCTGCCCCTACTGGGGATGTGCCCGCAACCGAGGTATGTGCCCTTGACCGGAATCAAACCTGGGACCTTTCAGTCCACAGGCCAAACCGGTTTCGGCCACAGGCACTTTTAAAGCTCAATATAGGCTCCACATCAAAGAGTAGGGAGCTGCTGGAACCTGCTGGGGAGAACCTTACTACCTAAAATGATCATTGTCAGCCCTTCCATCTTAAATATGAATGGGCAACCAAGAACCATCCAGACAAATGAGAAAACCAAGTAGCATGAATAAGAAAATCCTAGGATCTACTCAACTGAAGGGAAACAGATAATTCAGGAAATGAGAGAACTTTTTTCTCATAGAAGAACTCAGGAGGGTTACCTCCCACACACTTCCTGAGAAGTTACAAAAGAAGAAACAAAACCAAGATCTGGAAAGATCAAGGTACAAGAAATAAGGGCTCCAACCCAGGATTGCAAAGGTCTCACAATGAAGCCTAGTTCATCAGACCCAGAGAGGAACTCAACCAGCTGGATGGCTCCAGGAAAAGTGAGGATCCCATATAACAAGAGAACAGGACTGGGAACCGGGTAAATCTGAGGTTGTGGTGAAAGCACATCATTCTTGTCAGTAAGAAAAAAGGCAGCAGCCCTAACTGGTTTGGCTCAGTGGGTAGAGCGTCAACCTGAGGACTGAAAGGTCCCAGGTTGGATCCCAGTCAAGGGCACATGCCTGGATTGCAGGCTCCATCCTCAGAAGGGGGCATGCAGGAGGAGACCCAGCAATCAGGGGAAGATGACACCCCCATCACACCTCTGCTGCTGCCACTGCTGGCAGCATAAGCCTCAGCCGACCCTGGTTACCAGCGCCCTGGGTGGCCCTGGGCAGCTGGGCAGCCGCCATCCGAGGCTTGCCTGCACCTCGGGCTGGCCCTGGGCAGCTGGGGGACTGAGGGGACTCCAGAGGCAGGCACACAGAGCTCACCTGCTGCCCTGGCAGGACTGAGGGCACTGGGCACCACCATCTTTGAGAGGATGGCAGTCAATTAGCATATCCCCTCCTTATTGGCTGTGGGTGCCGCCATCTTTGTGAGGGTGTGATGGTCAATTAGCATATTCCCTCTTTATTTGATAGGGTTGTGTGGTCTATGGGCTAGTGTCCTTATAAAAGTTCATAATAGCAATTATATGCCTTCCCTGGCATTTAACATTTATTTTAGTGTATTTCTTTTACATATATTTTTATTGATTCAGAGAGGGAGAAATAGAAACATCAATGATGACAATCATTGATTGACTGACTTCTGCAGATCCCACACTGGAGATCGAGCCCACATCCCAGGCATGCGTCCTGACCTCCTGAGCCAAGCCAGCCGGGCTACTTGAATGTATTTTAATGTGGAGCCAACCCTTCTACAAATAGAGTTAGGATTGTTTTTATCTATAAATGTTATTCTCATGCCGTTTGAAACTTTTCTGTATGAAGCTGATTTTGTTGTTACTGACCCATTATTACAGTATCAGAGGACCTACCAGTAGTTATTACTTGGAAGAAAGTATAGGTAAGTATTGTTCCCTGAAAAATCTCTATTCACACCTCTAGGTTTAGATAAAGTATCCATTTGTCCCCGACTTGGGGTTCTTCAGTTTTAACACAACTACCAACTTGTCCAGTGTCCCCTGGTGACTCAGGTTTTAAATAGTCCTTCATGTGAAACTTCCTGAGAATCTAGTTCTATTTCTTGTATCCTCCTTATTAACAACTTAGTTCAGTGTCAAATTCTAACAAAATTATTTCAATGTGTTCATACACACGTCTCCATTTTCTTTCTGAATTTTATGGGGACTGAATGTTGACAATTTTTCTAATTAACAGGCTACTTTTACAGCTTGTTCACAGCTCCTCAAACAGTATTATAATCTATGCCAGAAACCTTTTACTAAAATGACCATCATCTTTTCCAGAATAAACCAATTAAAAACATTTAATCAGGGGAACGAGTGGTAGGAGCAACACAGGATAGTGGTATAGAACCTAGACCCTGAACCAAGCTGCCTGCATTTGAATCAGATTCCTCTACTCTCTAGTTGACCTTGAGCAAGTTACTTAACTACTCAGTGCCCATTTCTTCACCTGTAAAATGAGGATAATTAAAATAGTGTTGTTATGAAGATGCACTAATATTTGTAAAGTACTCAGTACAGAGCTTGACACATAGTAAATGCAGCATAAATTTCATTAAATTATTTTTTTTTTAAACTGGTAGTTCAGGCTGTGGCAAGGTGGTTCAGTTGGTTGGAGCATCATTCCATATACCAAAAGGTTGTGGGTTCAATTCCCGGTCAAGGCACATACCTAGGTGAGGGTTCGATCCCAGGCCATATATGGTAAGCAACCAATTAACTGTTTCTCTCTCACATCAATGCTTCTCTCTACACTCTCCCCCTTCCTTTTTCTCTCTCAAAAAAAAAAAATTAAAAAAATCCTCAGGATGAGGATTAAAAAAAAAACCTGGTAGTTCAATGTAGTGGACCTTTCAAGTTTGACCACAAAATAAATGTGCTTCAGGCTCTCCCAGCACTGGCATCACGGCTGCTGCTTCCCTTTTATCAATGCGGGCCACAGGCTGCTCTGGCCACACACAGAATGCCGCCTCCACCATCATCCCTTCCACCTCTCGGCAATTGGAAATGAAGCTGTTGTCATTTCTGGAGGAAAACTTGCCAAGCAGATCCAGCAGGAAGTGTGGCAGGAGGTGGAAGGGTGGGTGGCAGTGACAACAAAAGGGCCACACCTGTTTGGTGAGAATCCTGAAGTCATTCCTGTCAACAAAACCAGGGCTGCTGCAAAGGCAGGAATCAACAGTGAGACTATTGTGAAACCAGCTATTTCAGAGCAAGAACTGTTGAATTTAGTCAATAACCAATTATGATGATAATGTACACCGCCTTCTTATTCAGCTATTCCAAAGCACACTGATGAAAGATCTGCAAAGCTGTGTGTCCAAACAAGGATGTTGACTGCTTTCATATAATTATAGGTAGGATGACTGTGGTTAGCCCAGTATTCCTTGTAACTGGCTACTTATGGGATATGTGGAAAATAATTTAGAGCTAGCATTCCAACTCTAGGGAAGAATGTGATTGTAGCTGGAAGGTCAAAAAATATTAGAATGTCCACTGCAATGTTACTTCACACAAGTGAAGCACATGAATGTCCTGGAGATGCTGTCACTGTCACAATATCTCCCAAAGAGCAGCTGAAGAAACATACAATTCTGGCAGATACTGCGGTCTCCTCTGTAGGCATACCAAATCTTATCATAGCAGATATGATCGATCAAGGAAGGAGGAGCCATGATTGATGAGGGAATAAATAAAATTTCAAGATCCCATCACTGCTAAACTGAAGTTTGTCAGAGAGCTGGATTTTGAAAGAGTCTGGAAAAAAGTGGTTACATCACTCCAGTCCCAGGTTACATCACTCCAGTGGGGCGGGGGTGGGTGGGGAGGTTTGACTGATCCCATGGTGATGCTAATGAGGTGATCCCATTATTGCAGCAAAAAAAAGTGCTGAATCTTGAAGCTCAAGTACTGAATTGGCTCTAGAGGTTTGAATCAGTGGATCAAGTGTCAGTCAGCCTGGGACTGAAGGATTCTGAGTTTGATTTTGGTCAAGGGCACATGCCCCGGTTGTGGGCTCAATCCCAGTAGGGGGCGTGCAGGAGGCAGCCAATCAATGATTCTCTCTCATCACTGATGTTTCTCTCTCTCTTCCTCTCCCTTCTTCTCTGATGTCAATAAAATATTTTTTAAAAATTTTAAAGAAGTACTGAATTTTAAGGAGTTTGTAGTGGCAACTAATTAACTATTGCATCTTCTGTGTCAAGAACAGTACTCCAAGCCAATTCACGAGGCAAAATTGGCCAATAGGAATGCAGTATTCCTTAATCAATTCAACTGATATGGTTTTAAATGTTCTTTTTACTGAGAAGTGAAATGATGTGTGTTTGCACACATAGGTCTGTAGTACCTTACACAGGGAGCACCCATTATCAAGCTGGGTCATGTCACCTAGCCATAAGAGAAGCCATTATCCTAGTTATTGACATGGGGGCCATTGTCACATTGAGAATGGCTGTCAAACTTTGTCAGACCACTTCAGTTACACTTTACCTTTTCTAAGGTTGCACTTCCCAAGTGCTATTCCAGTTAAAGTTGATACTCACTTTAGGTTCCAAACCTTTTGAGTTCAACTGGTGTGAGAAATGGCTCACCTGTCCAAATTTCAAATGACGGACTGGGAAACATGGCGAAATGAGACTTTTAGTAACATCCCCTAGAGAAGGAGCCCATTGTACAGGAACACACATGGGGCAGGGAACACAGCCCATTTATTTAGTCCCTCCTCCGGCTCCTCATTGGCTGAGTCCTGTGGGATCACCTGTTCTCATATATTGCCTAGGCCTTGCTGTCTCCCATTGGGCCATTAAAATATTGGACTGAGACCTTTCTAGCTGTCTCCACCTCCCTTTGTTTAGGGCAATCTCAGCTCTCATACCCTCTCCCCACCCCCATATCCTATCTGCTCTGGGTAAATTCAGTAACAGCCTGGCCACATGGCTACCTGACAAGCGCAGGGAAGGCATCCATGGCGGTCTTGCAAACTCAGAGACCTAAAGTAACCACAAAGGATGGTCTGAAATGAAACTTCAACTAAAAGCAGTTATGGTGGGCAGTTACATCCTAGGCCAGTATCTTCACTGACAAGGTCAGCCTTTACCTTAACTGAGCCTTATCTGTCTTTGCATCTATGGTAACAGACCCTTGAGATGTAACTTCCTTTTCTGGACCCCTTGGGGCACAATCTAACGTGCCTGGGCGCCAGCACAGATACCACAAATTCCTCCACCTTTATCATGTTAATTGTTCCTGCACCACCTAAGTATGTGTCCATCATTTTACTTCTTATCCAATCCCACCCCCCACTTTGCTTTCACCCACCTTTCTAGTCTATAACCAATGGATTTCATGTAACCACCTTCGTCCCTCCATTGATTGCGATATATAAATACAGATGTAACCTGCCTTTCTCTGGAACATTATCTCAATACTTGAGGTTCTGCTTCCTGGCAATTCTCAACAGATTGGCTCAAATAAAATCACAAAAGTTCTTTACAGGTTTGAATGTTGTTGTTTTTTAATGTTAACATGATGCTTATTTCTTACACTGGTCAAACCAAAGGAAAAATGTTACTAAAAGAAATTAGGGGACAAGGTAAAATGGAAGAAATGATGGTAATTAAGCAGAAAAAAAAAATGTATCCAAATTTTATATGTACTAATAACCGGAAGATCTACTTGTTAACAATATCCTGAGCTACTTTATAGCTAGTCAGTCATTGGGAAAATGTCTCCGTTTGTTCCATATGCTTTTAACCATTGTCTTTCCTTACATGAGGTTTCTCCACTAGGATTGAAAGGCTTATTTTATAAATAATTCATGTGTATTGTCATACTTGATTTATTCCATATCCTTAAACTTCAATGTTAAATTTTTGAACTGTTGGGGATGTCTGTATGGCTCCTTTTGGTAGATCTTGAAACCAATTTTTGAAAAACAAAGCTTGAGCCTGGCCTGCGAGGCTCAGTGGTTGAGTGACAAGCTACGAAGCAGGAGTTATGGTTCGATTACGGGTCAAGAAACAGTTCCTTGTTGCAGTCTCAATCCCATGTATGGAGGGGGTGGAGGAGTGTCAATGATGAGTCTCTCCCATCATTGATATTTCTATCTACCTACCTATCTCTCCTTTCCTCTCTGAAATCAAAAAATATATATTTAAAACAAAAAGTAAAGAGAAAAAAAAAGAAAAAAAACAACCTGGGCAGCTTGTATAAGTATGCAACTTACTTTTCCATCAAAGAACTACTGTCAGCAGCTGCCTGCTTTCTCTGGTACACCTGTTGGCTTTCCCCAATACGTTTCTGAGAGCTTAAGTCAATATTGAATTTAATCAGGCTTTCTTTTGTTTTGTTTTGAATAAAACACTTCTGGAAAAATATGAATGTGTTTTAGAATTTATAACATACAAATGACCCCTTAAAATTAATCACCTTCTGGAAGTTATATGCACATTCCAATGATACCACCATTACTGAAAACATCTCTAAAACCTTTTTTGGAATAGTTTTGAAGAGCCAGATTAAAAACTTAACAAGTTCTCTGTGGTCCCACCTCATTTTACTGGACAACTGGTATTATCCAGCTTTATTACTCCAATTTTATTCATCAGACTTACTCTTTCCAAAGATTGAATTTTTACAAATGACAAAAGTGTGCTGCCCCTGTGGGATATTCAAAAGACCTTTTCAGGGGTTGTAAGACAGTCTGTTCAGATTGCTTCAAATTACGGTGGGAGGATGTGTTCACTGTGTTATTTGAAACTTTGTAACTAGAGATACTAAGGCTATAGACAGCCAATATAGAAAACTATACTGCTAAAAAAAAAAAAAAAAAAAAAGCTTTAATGATTCATCTATAATCTCCTGAAACTTAAATGAAGGCAGATAATTACCCAAATCGTACCTCAATACCATGCCTCATAGATGGAGTTATGAATCTCTAAAGTCTGACAACTTTTACACGGAGCATTATCATACTGTATATGACCTTCAAGTTTCTAGCCACTGACAAATCAACTCATTTGGGTATAAAACAATATGTTTAAAATGCTGTATTTACAAAGGAACTACTCTGTGCAATAGTAAGAAAACCCATTTGACAGGACATTGCTGCCTTCTCGTCCATAATTGTGGAATGCACTAATGAGATTAGAAGTGCTTTTGGACCTCACTATAGGTCACCGATTTTCAACGTTTTCATCTCACGGCACACATAAACTAATTACTAAAACTGTGGCACATCAAAAAATATATATTTTGCAGATCTCACACACAAATATGTATAATTTTGAATCATTCATACCCGACAGCTACTTTTGTGTTGGCTGTCATTATTTTATTTGACAACCTAAGGGAAAACAGCTCCCTGCCCCTGACTAAAATAGTCAAGCATTGCATGTTTTTTAAATTCTTGCAGCGCACAGGTTGAAAATTGATGCTGTAGGTAATATGTATCTTTTTATCAAAATTCTCTACTTTTTCCAAAGGAAACATTTATAGAACGTTTAACTTTTCTAAGTCAATCATAAATGCGGCCTTCCTTTTGGTCCTGAACTTTTTTTCTCTTCCTTAGGAAGTGCTCAGAAACTTATGTCAGAAGTCATTTTAAGCTTTAAGTAAACAAATGTATCTCAACATGGTTCAAAATGAGAATAAAACAAGTTTTGCCGATGTCATGAAAGCAAGAGCTAAGTTTTTACTGAGCTTTCTATATATTTTAAATGTTCCTTATCCAACTTCAATTTACTTGAGTCAAAACAGAACTTTAAAAAAAAAAAAAAAAAGAACAGCTTCTTTAAGAGTTAGCAACTTCTATCTGAACTAGGTCAACCTCTAACCAGTGCTACCAAAGGTTTTCTCTGTTCCTTAGATCTCCAATTTTAACAAAACTTCAGAAGAAATATCTTACTCGGTTCCCCTTCTCTTCAACTCATGATTTAATGCTATACCAACAAATTCGCCATTTAGCAAAGCCATTACCCTACACCTCATAAGTGGATTAAGAACATAACGAGATAACTAGCCAGCAACCCGTGAAGGACCTTTCTTGTAACCGAGTAGCAGTTCCATCCTAGGTGAGTCTGCTCAAAATATTTTAACAACTCTTCAACTAGCTTCTGGTATACTTTTGGCAAGTCAACTTTTCTGCTTTGCTTTCTAGCGGAGAAAGGTATTTTAAAAAAAAAAAAAAAAATCCCACCAAGAAAAATTCCTAACTCCGAACCTAGTGAATTCTGAACCAAGCGAATCCATTCACGAGTTGGTAGAATCCACAATCCCTATTAAATCACTTAACAGCTCCCACCCTACCCGGGCTCAGTTTCCCCATCCGTCCAAAGGCGATAACAGAGTTCGGCACAACCCACAGGGTTGATGAGGTTCAAAAGCGATTAGCTTTGGTCTAAAAATGTGTGAAGGCGCTGGAGGGAAAGAACCTACACTTCCTTCGCAAAACTAAAAGGATTACTTCGTTGCTTACCAGAAAAAAAAGAAAGAAAAGAAAAGAAAAAAAACACCGAGGCGCGCACAAGCAACCTAAACCCGTTTGATGACACTTCTCTGGACTCCAAGGGGGGTGACTGGCAGGTCGGGGCGGAGAGTCACGGGAATGCCATCGGAGCCCAACGTGGGCTGCTTCCGCTCTCGCCCCCGACGGGAAAGCGGAGAAAGCTCAAATTCCACCGGCTCCAAGCTGGCCTCCCGCTGCAGGGGTGTCAGTGGGAAGGGGCGGGGAGAAGGCTGGACACGCCGCTGCCACTTCACCGGAGCCACCCCTTGCGCCTCCGGCGCCCCAGGCCCTCGGTGCCACGTCCCGGCCTCTGTCCGCCGGCGCATCCTCCGGAGGCCGCCGCACCCGCCCCCCGGCAGGCGCCCCTCAGGGACCCCACCTCGGGCCCGGGCGGCGAGGGAGCAGTTAGAGCGGTTGGAACACTTGCCCCCGCGCTGGCCGCCCCAGAACCCGGCCCCGGTCCGGCCCGGCGCGGCGCGGCCTCAGACGGCGCCCCAGGGCCCGGCGGGCTCCCCGGGGACAGGCCTGGGCGCCGCCGGCCCGGCCCCGCACCCTCCGGGCCGCCGCGCCCCGCAGGCTCACCTCCAACGTCTCAAAAGCGCATATTCGCCGCCACCCGGCCGGCGTCTCCGCTCCGCTGGCCTCCCCAGGCCCGCCCAGCCGCTCCGCTCCGCTCCCCTCCGCAGCCGGGGCTCCACTGCGCGCAGCCCGCCGCCCGGCTCCGCCCCGACACGTCAGGAGCCGCCGGGGGGGGGGGCGGGGGAACGAGGCCGTTCTGTGACGCACGGGGGCGGGGCTCGGCGCATGCGCGGGGGCGTGCGCGCGGCGGGGCGGGGCTGTGGGAACGATGGCGTCACAGGGCCTGGGCCCCGCCCCACGCTGACGTCAGGCTGCCGGCGGCCAGTCTGCGGGCGCCCCCAGACGCCGCCGTGAAGGGCGAGAATTCGGCCTCCTGTGTCCCCCCAAAACGCTCAGCTGTTCCGGAAGTGGCGCCGCGTGGAGGAGAACTGGTCTCCCAGTTTTTCAGCCTCCAAGGTCCTTCAACTGTATGTGTCTCGATGTTCCCGTTTATGAAAGGAATCTAGGCTCATTTCACCTCCGAGTCCGCCCTGACCACCCAATGGACCACCCAGGGGTATTCACATCCTCCTCATCGCTCACAAATACCGGTGATGTTTTTAGGGCACTTCCTGCAGCTGAAATTTTATATGTTTCTTGTGTACCTCGGAAGAATGTAGATTCCATGAGAGCTAGAATCTCTATGTTAGGCTGTTCGTGTGTCCCAACAGATAGATACCTTGGTCCGGGCACTCAACTACGGATTCCTTGAGAGCAAAGGGAATATAAATATGTCCACTTATATACTTTCTATATCTAAATGTATACTTATTTATATAAATGTGTTTGTGTTGATCCTCCTGGAATCTTCAAGGAATGGGATCCGTTTTGTATAGTATACATATTCCCCTAGACTTGAGGAAAAAGAGTGGGGGAGGGTAGCTAAGAAAGAGAAGTAACATTTTAAGGTGTGGAAACGAAATCGAGCTGTTTTTGAAACAAGGTTAGGAGCTTTTGCTGTGTAATGGTGCAGTGGTTCTCTGAGGTCAGTGCTCTTGGGATTGGATCTGTGGGGTTTTGGGACAGGATAATGATAATGTAAGGCAGGCCTCAAGGTGAGAGCAAGGTGAGCCTGAGAGGTCCAGTTGTATTTTTGAGGGCATGGTCATAAACAGAAACAATGCAAGATGGATTGTAAGAGGTATCCAAATCAATGAAGATCAGAGAAGTGATTAATGGAGTTGAGCTAGAATAGGGTTGAAAAGATCACGGTAACACTACTGAGTAATAGTTACTTTTGTTGTAACATTTGTATGTACGGGCAATGTTGCTAAATGCTTGCTTTGCATAATTCAGTCCTCGCAGTGATCCTGTGAGATGGGTACTATTAGTGTTCCCAGTTTATAAATGAGGGGACGGAGGCTCAGTAAGATGAAGTTGTCCGAGGTCGCTCAACAAGAAAAAAAGAGAACTCAAGATTCAAACCCACCTTGTCTGGCCTGTCTGACTCCGGAAAACACACTGCTAATCACTACTATACTGTCGCTCAAGAAAAGGGATCATTTATCATAATTACCACTGTCCTGGCCGTCTGACTCAGCTGGTTGGAGCACTGTTCTGTGCACCTAAGGGTTTGATTCTCAGTCAGGGCACATGCAGGTTTTGAAGGCAACCGATCAATGTTACTCTTGCACATTGATCATTGATGTTTCCCAATCTTTCTCTCCCTCTCGCTACCTCAAAGACATATTCTTCCCTAGTTGGTTTGGCTCAGTGGATAGCGCATTGGCCAGCGGATCCCGGGTTCAATTGCAGTCAAGGACGCATGCTCGGGTTGTGGACTCCATTCCCAGGAGGGGCCGTGGAGGAGGCAGCCAATCAATGATTCTCTCTCATCATTGATGTCTCTATCTCTCACTTCCTCTCCCTTCCTCTCTGAAATCAATAAAAATATATTTTTTTTAACAAGACGTATCCTCGCCGAAACCAGTTTGGCTCAGTGGATAGAGCGTCAGCCTGTGGACTGAAGGGTCCCAGGTTCGATTCCGGTCAAGGGCACATACCTTGGTTGCAGGTACATCCCCAGTAGGGGGTGTGCAAGAGGCAGCTGATCCATGTTTCTCATCAATGTTTCTAACTTCTATCTCTCTCTCTTCCTCTCTGTAAAAAAAAAATATATATATATATTTTTTTTTTAATTTTTTTTTTTTAAAGAAGACATATCCTCAGATGGGGGTTAAAAATAATAATAATAACAACCACCACTTAGTGAGCTAGAGCATAGTGCTAAAGTAAGGACTTTACATACATTACCTCCCTCAATCTCATAAGCAGCTTGTGAAGCTGAAATTATTTCCTTCATTTTTTATGTTGAAAAACTGAGGAGCTGGGGTTTTAAACTCCGAGCAGTCCAAGGCTGGTGACCTGGGACATCATGGAAGCTCCTCTGTGCCCGGGGCTCTGCTGCCCTTTCTGGGGCTGTGTCCTGGCTGCTGAGATGACAAGCAGAGAGGTAACCAGAGAGGGAGGCTTCCTGAGGGCCTAGTGCCAAGACAGAACCGTCCATCCCAAGAGGAAACCATAAACAAAGGCTGGGACTCTTGTCCCTGCCTCCTGGCTGAAGTCCTGGGAACGCACTGAGTCACCTAATGGCAGGCCAGGCAGAAAACGTTAGTGTCACCTTTCAGCCCACCCCCTTTCCCACCAGCCTGGACCCAGACTGGTATTTGCCAGGACTGATATGCTGGCCCTATCTTAATGAGTAGGCTTCGCTTGGCAGAGTTCTCGGACATATAAAAGCCCTATACTAATCTCCTTCCTCCTGTTGGTTGAGCTTTCTCAGCAGACTTTGCCCCACCCCCTGCTTCCTGTTTGCCCATCAAGGTGGGGGGGAGGGGGGCGGCGGGGAGTGGAAGGGAAGACTGAAGGCAGCTCTAAGGGAAACAGAAATTATGAAATCAGCTTTGTGAAGGTAGAAAAGGTGAGGGATGGTTGCCCTACCCTCTGCCTTCATAAACCATGAGGAAGGGTTTGCTGAGTCCCAGTACAAGGTCTTCCTTGGACAGAGCCAAAGGGGTCAAAGTCACAGTCCCTTTGGAATGTACAAGCATTCCAAAGTCTTTCCTGTCAAAAAAAATCCATTCCCCAGTGTTCCCCACTATATCTCCCCAATCCAAAGTCTTCCATTTAAATGTCTTTTGTGTGAAGTGTATCTTTGGGCATGTGGAGATATTATTGATATGAGAAAATGCTAAGTAACTGATTTACTATCTGAAAAGGGATTTACTATCGAAGAAAGGGAGGGAGGAAGAGACTGAACATAAACTGTGCACCTATGGATGAGGACAAGGGGGATGGGGAGGGGGAGAGGGTGGGGTGGGAACCTGGTGGAGGGGGGAAGAAATGAGGAACCTTTGTAATAATATGAACAATAAAGATTGATTAAAAAAAAAAAAAAGTCTTCCATTTATCTTTCCCTCACTTCTCAAATGTCTCTTCCTCAAATTTCTGCTTGTTCCAGCCCACAGAGACATCAGAATAATCTCTAAAATCCCACTGTACAGACCATCACTGGTTCTAAAACTTGTTTTGACATCCTGTTGCCTATGTGATAAAGTACAAACAACAAGGTCTAGCATTCAGAGTACTCTAAAAACAACTCCAATATACAACACTTATCCAGTCTGCTGCTTCTTTTTTTTTTTTTTTTTTTTTTTTTTTTTATTGATTTCAGAGGAAGGGAGAGAGGGAAAGAAACATCAATGATGAGAGAGAATCATCGACTGGCTGCCTCCTGCATACTTCCTACTGGGGATTGAGCCCATACCCCAGGCATGTGCCCCTGACCAGAATCGAACCTGGGACCCTTCAGTCCATAGGCCGATGCTCTATGCAGAGAGCCAAACCAGCCAGGGCTCCAGCCTGCTTCTTATAGTTCACCTATCTGGGTCTGAACAGAGCCTCTACTGACAATCCTCTTCCTCTCTGGGCCTTTCATTAACTCCCACTGCCCTGTGCACTACGGCTGCTCCCTAGGTTTGGCCAGCCCAACTTTCTCTCTGCCTTTCGAAGTCCCACTCATATGCTACCTCTTCCAGGAAGCCTTCTCTGTTAACTAAAGCCCCAAAGTGAGTGCTCCGTCCTCTGAGCTCAAGTAGTTCACAGGGGACTTACTGAGCACAGCCTTTTGGTCACAGCGGTGTCTGAACTCCCCAAGGAACCAAAGCTCATTGAGCACAGGGACAATGTTGACTCTCTGAATATCCCCAGCAAAAGGGACTTAGCAAACACTTGTGTAATATGTTCCAATGAAAATCAAAGGATGAATCAATGATCTAGTGGCTAGAATTCCAAATACAAGGGCTGACAGCACTTCCTGGGAAGTGACCCAACTTCTGAGAAAAATTACCTTATAGAGAGAAGATTTTCACTGCTATGAACGGCGCCAAACTTAGGTAACACCAGGTGATAAAGGGACTGGGATTCATGTCATGGGCAATTACGACTGTTCTCTAGCCCAAATCAGAAACCCAGTCTCTAACACCTATGACACCCAAAGCAACATCTTTTGCTTTTGTAATAAAAATTACTAGTGCTGAAACCAGTTTGGCTCAGTGGATAGAGCATCAACCTGTGAACTGAAAGGTCCGGGGTTCGATTCCGGTCAAGGGCATGTACATTGGTTGCGGGCACATCCCCGGTGGGGGGTGTGCAGGAGGCAGCTGGTCGATGTTTCTCTATCCTGGATGTTTCTAGATCTCTATCTCTCTCCCTTCCTCTCTATAAAAAATCAATAAAATATATATTTTTTTAAATACTAGTAATAACAGTTTTTTAACTTCAAAAAACTTGGACCTAGAGGTGATGAGTGGTTTTATAGAGGGAGAGTCTTTCATTCAGCAGCTGTGAGTTTAGTGCTTGCTCTGTTCTTGCTCTGTTTGATTCTATTCTAGGTCTTAGGGACTCAACCTTAGAACTATAAAAGGCACACCTCATCCCAACCTATGGAGCCTATAATCTAGTGGGAAAGACAGACAATAAGCAAATAGACATGATGGGCCTATCTGTCATAACAAGAGCTATAAAGAAATATAACCAGGGTAATAGGATATGGTGCGGTAGGGCAGCTCCCTGATTGAAAGCAGAGCTTACTGTTCTTGGGGTTCCTTTCCTTTATGAAATAGTTAAGGCCTTTAAAGTACAGGTCTACCTCATTTTATTGTGCTTAGTTTTATCTCCCTTCACAGATGTTGTATTGTTTACAAATTGAAGGCAAGACGGCCCCCCCCCCAGCAAAATGATTATGGCGTGAATTATTGCGATGGTATAAAACTGAACCACAGCATCTCCGAGGTATGCTTGTAAAGGGCTGCTATATAAAATGTAATGGAGCCCTAGCTAGTTTGGCTCAGTGGATGGAGCGTTGGCCTGTGGGGTCCTGAAGGGTCCCAGGTTTGATTCTGGTCAAGGGCACAGTCCGGGGCTGCTGACTCGATCCCCAGTACAGGGGCGTGCAAGAGGCCGCTGATCAATGATTCTCATCATTGGACGTGCTTTTTTGTTGTTGTTGTTGTTATTCCTCACCTGAGGATATTTTTCCATTGATTTTTTTTTTTTTTTTTTTTTTTTTTAGAGAGAGAGTGGAAGGGAGAGAGAGAGAGAGAGAGAGAGAGAGAGAGAGAGAGAGAGAGAAACATCAACATGAGAGAGACACATCGATTGGTTGCCTTCCCACACACAGTGAGCCTGCAACCAAGTGCATGCCCTTGACCAGAATCAAACTCTGTCCCCACGTGGAAACTCATCCCACTGAGCCAAACTGGCTAGGGCTATCTCTCTCTCCCTCTCCCTTCCTCTCTGAAATAAAAATATTTTAATAAATAAATAATAAACCACGGTTATTTGGGTTTTCAAAAAAAAGATGAATTTTCACCGAGGCCGGTTTGAAATGCTCAGTGGTAGAGCATCGGTCTGCGGACTGAGGGGTCCCAGGTTCGATTCCAGTCAAGGGCGTGTGCATTGGTTGCGGGCGCATCCCCGTTAGGGGGTGTGCAGGAGGCAGCTGGTCGATGTTTCTCTCTCATTGATGTTTCTAGCTCTCTATCTCTCTCTCCCTTCTTCTCTGTGAAAAATCAATAAAATATATTTTAAAAATTTTTTTTTAAAAGATGAACTTTCCCACGATGATTATTATTTTTAAAAAATAATAATAAAAGGCATCAGAGTTGTGAAATTAAGAATGTTAAAATATATGCAGGTGCTTCAGAGAAGTTTATCAGAGGGCCCGGCACAGAGTAGGCATTCAGTAAACATTGGTTGGAAGAATGACTTGTTAGGTGACTTACAGAATGCCATAGCCTTCAACCAGATGGTCAATTTCCCCTTCAAGATAAGGAATGGTGGCCTTTCATGTTTGATGCAAAAATGCCCACTTCTGGTTAGTCCCTGACTCTTGGCCCAGCCAGTCATGAACTGCCCAGCCAAGGGTATCCCTGAGCCCCCTTGAAGGGAGAAGAAAGTCCCATTTATTGTCTTTATTGCATTCTCAGTAGCTTCTTGAACAAACAGTGCTCACCTCTCAACCTCAGCTCTTCTGTCAGAATCGCAAATTCCACTGGCTGTCAGTCAACAGAATGGCAAGAACTGGGTATGGCGATTTTTAAAAAATATATATTTTATTGATTTTTCACAGAGAGGAAGGGAGAGGGATAGATAGTTAGAAACATCGATGAGAGAGAATCATCGACCAGCTGCCTCCCGCACACCCCCTACCGGGGATGTGCCAGCAACCAATAAACATGCCCTTGACCGGAATCAAACCTGGGACCCTCTGGTTCGCAGACCGACACTCTATCCACTGAGCCAAACCGGTTTCGGCGGGTATGGCGAATTTTCTGTGAAGTGTTTTAGGTTCCAAACCTCCCTCCTGTGCCCTCCCATTTCCTTTGTGTCTGAGAACGCAGCCTGCTTCTGGCCCTCGGTCTGCTGGCCAGCAGGGCGCCTCACCCTCTCCAGTGCTGCACTGTTTCCAGGTGTAGCTTTCTGCAGAGTGGCTCTCCCAGGTGAGAAAAATGAGGACAATTACGGTAAAGGCTGTAACAGACCTTCCATCAGGGTCCTGCCCTGGTTACTGGTATCTGGAAAGAGAGGGCCCTCGCGCTCATCCAGGAGGTTAACTGAGGTCTCAAGAGTTTCTGCTCAGCCTTTTTTCTCTACACGATATCCTGCCTTGCTCCTAGGACGCTCTTGGAGCTACCCCAATTTCTTCCCCAGCAGCCTCCCTGAACTGTTCTGGAACTTTCTGCAGCCTCCTGGAGGCCACTGCACACAGGCTGTGAGGGCTGCTTTCTAGCCTCAGAGCCTCCACTCGCCCAGACTTCAGTCTTCACTGTCAACCCAGCCCCGTGACAGGCATTACCCACACCCAAGGGTGGCATGACAGTGTTAATTGCTAACTTGATTCACACCTAGCAACCCCAGCTACCGTTGGCATCACACCTCCACAAACAGTGTGACTATCCAAAGCAGTATCTGTGCTCCTACCTTTACAGGCGAGTTGGCACCAGTGTTACCCACTCCCAAACCGCTCTGATGAAACGACAGGGCTTAAAAGAAATGGGACGTTTCTCACCAGCCTGAGCTGATTGTATCTGGCCATTTTCAGCCGCGTTCCCATTACCAGGTAAGCCAATGAGTCCAAGTTACCAGGACTGAAGACCATGTATTCAACCGTTCAGCAAATATCGCTGAGTGTCTTGCGCTGTGCTAGGCCCAGAGAGAGAACTGCTAACAAAACAAGCTGACAGAGCCGAAACCAGTGTGGCTCAGTGGATAGAGCGTCACCCTGCAGACTGAAGGGTCCTGGGTTCCATTCCGGTCAAAGACATGTATCTTGGTTGCGAGCACATCCCTAGTGGGGGTGTGCAGGAGACAGCTGATCAATGTTTCTAGTTCTCTATATCTTTCCCTTCCTCTCTGTAAAAAATCAATAATATATATATATATATATATATATATATATATATATTTTTTTTTAAAACAAGCTGATAGGAAAGAAGTAAATAGAAAATAAAGAAATAATATGTTGGATAGTAAGTCCTGAGGAGAAAAAAATTAGCCAGGACTTTTCGATACTTTATGTTTAGGGTGGCATTTGGGGCAATGCCTAGCAGGTAATAGGCACTTACCGTTTGTTGAATAAATAAATACCTTGCAGTAAATGTTTTTAACTTTAATATTTTCATTGCTCTCTTCTTGCACAAAGCACTTATATCATCTAGTACGCTAATATAGAACTCCCCCATAAAACAAGGAACAACAAGAAGCAATTAGCACAATTTAAAGAACACAGGAGCCGGAAACCGGTTTGGCTCAGTGGTAGAGCGTCGGTCTGCGGACTGAAAGGTCCCAGGTTCAATTCCGGTCAAGGGCATGTACTTTGGTTGCGGGCACATCCCCGGTAGGGGTTGTGCAAGAGGCAGCTGGTCGATGTTTCTCTCTCATCAACGTTTCTAGCTCTCTATCCCTCTCTCCTCCTCTCTGTAAAAAAGCAATAAAGTATATTTTTAAAAAAACTAAAATAAAATAAAGAACACAGGAGGCAGTCCTGGCCGGGAAGCTCAGATGATTAGAGCGTTGTCCCAACCTGCCACGGCTGCGGGTTAAATCCCTGGTCAGGTCACATACTACAAGAAACATCCCATGAATGCTTCAGTGAGTGGGACAACAAATTGATGTTTCTCTCTCTCTCAAATCAATAAATTTAAATACAGGTGGCTAACCATCAGATTATATTCCCCCTTGCTCCTAATAAAAAAAACATTCCAAATACAACAGCAGAGATTCCATATTTCATCGAACGAGTATGTGAGATTTATAACAGACTGCGAAGTGCAGACACAGCACAGAGAAACCAGCACTCTCCCGTCGGCACCAAGAGGGAGCACTGGATGAGAGTTTTCCTGACAGACTGTTTGAACCAGACACTGGTTTGGCTCAGTGGATAGAGAGTCAGCCCACAGCCTAAAGGGTCGCTGGGGTTCACTTGCAGCATATGAGGGAAGCAACCAATTTGTCTCTCTCACATTGATGTTTCGCTCTCTGTATCTCTCCCTGCTCCCTCCCACTCTCTAAAAACCAATGGAAAAATATCCTCAAGTGATGATTACCACACACACACACACACACACACACACAAAGAAAACAGGCAACCCCAGTGATTGGCCTCTCTTAGGAATTTATCTGAAGAGAATTAAGAACACATCCAAGCCCTAGCCAGTTTGGCTCAGTAGATAGAACATTGGCCTGCAGACTGCTCTATTCCACCCAAGGGCACATTCCTGCATTGGGGGCTCCATCCCCAGTGGAGGGCATGCAGGAGGCAGCCGATCAATGATTCTCTCATCATTGATGTTTCTCTCTCCCTCTCCCTTCCTCTCTGAAATCAATAAGAAATATATGTTTAAAAAAAAAAAAAACGCATCCAAATTTAACAAAGCAAGATAATGTCCTCACGATTCTTTGCTAATTGTTTTTCTTGGCTTTAGGACCTTTTTTTTTTTTTTTTTTTTAATATATTTTATTGATTTTATACAGAGAAGAAGGGAGAGAGACAGAGAGTTAGAAACATCGATGAGAGAGAGTCATCGATCAGCCGCCTCCTGCACACCCCCCACTGGGGACATGCCCGCAACCAAGGCACATGCCCTTGACCGGAATCGAACCCGGGACCCTTCAGTCCCCAAGCCGACGCTCTATCCACTGAGCCAAACCGGTCCCGGCGGCTTTAGGACCTTTTTAAAATCCATCCTTTCAGCCAAGTCACCCCAGCAAGCATGGCACGGACACTGGTCATCGGTGAGCTTCAATAGGAGGGCTCCCAATTCGATGGCACAGATCAAAGAAATGCATTCTTTTTACCGTCCCTCCCTAATTAGTCCAACCTGATGTTATTACCTCCTGCGAACATATACAGGGTGGGGCAAAAGTAGGTTTACAGTTGTGAGTATGCAAAACAGTTTATTCTTTTATTTATGTTAATTTCCTCATGAACAACTGTAAACCTACTTTTGCCCCACCCTACGTATACTGGTTCTACAGATAAAGTTTCCACCCTACAATTTTTTTTTTTTTAATTTCATATCTTCTGAACCCCTATTTACTAGCAATATAATGATATTTGGGACTTTGAGTGGTAGAACTGCCTAGAAATTCAGGTTACTATAGGAAACCTGGGTTGGGAGGATTGCTTCTCTTGGGGTGACTTGTCTGGTTGCCTAAATAAGGGGAACAATACCCTGACCATTTAAAGTTACACCCAAACATGGGAAATGCCAGTCCATGGGATCTCAGAGGAAATTCCTCACTGCCTTTTCATCTACTCCTGTACAATACAACACAGGTCTTGAGGGCCACTTTGAAAATCACAAGGAGGCCTTGTGACCTTTATATAGAAAACTAGAGGCCTGTTGCACGAGTCTTCAAGAAGACTCGTGCCGAGACCAGTTTGGCTCAATGGATAGAGCGTCGGCTTGGGGACTGAAGGGTCCTGGGTTCGATTCCGGTCAAGGGCATGTGCCTTGGTTGCAGGCACATCTCCAGCGGGGGATGTGCAAGAGGCAGCTGATCGATGACTCTCTCTCGTCGATGTTTCTGACTCGCTATCTCTCTCCCTTCCTCTCTGTACAAAATCAATAAAATATATTAAAAAAAAAAAAAAAAGAAGACTCGTTCCCCTGGCTCAGGCACCGGTTCTCCTCTGGCACCCAAGACCTGGGCCGCAGCGGAGCCAAGCCTTCAGCCTTCAGTCTTCGCCCCGTGCCTGCATATACAAACTAACCCACCATCTTTGTTGGGTTAATTTGCATACTCGCTCCTGATTGGCTGGTGGGTGTAGCAGAGGTATGGTCAATTTGCATCTTTCTCTTTTATTAGTGTCGATCTCTTCTGCTTAAAATTAGGAGATTGGGCTTTATTCAGGAGTGTCCATTCCACAGAGGTCAGTTTTGATTCAGATATGCAGAAATGCAGAAAGGAAACATCCAGGTTCCCTGATCATCACCCCTTCTGTGAAAAGAAAGTCTGCATCCCTTTGGTGAGGGGGGAAGGCAGACAAGAAGACAGCTGGTGCTGAAGGCGGGATAAGGGAGCAGCTGGGATGCCTTTCCCCAAGCACGTAGCTCTTTCAGCAGTTTTCTAAAGTCACGTGTTAACAGGATGGTTATTAAAACCCTGATCAAAGATATGAGAGGAAGCAGCGTGAAAGCAAGAGGCCCAGACACACAGAGAAGGTGATTGAAGGGTGGCAAGATCCACCTCCACCCCAGCAAAGGTGCGGGGCCCCACCCTCCCCGGGGCTCCACACCCTCCTGTGAGAACCCAGCCAGGCCTCTGCCTGCGGGCATTCCCTCCCCCCCGCCTTAGGAAGCCAGTTGTTGATTCTTCTCAGCCAAATCAGCTTCATCACAGGCGATTCTGCTGGTTGCTTCCCTTCTCTGAGCCTCCGTGTTTCCATCTGTAAAATGAGCAGGTTGAACCAGTTCCTGTCAGTCAGGACCCATGTCTCCTAGATGCTGATCCCCCTCCTGGGGGCTCTGAGAGCCCGGCCTCTCCTCAGTCGGTTTGCCAGCCCTCTCCCAGATGGATGGGGACAGGTGACAAAGGCAGCCTTATTCTGCCAACGTTCCTTTCCCGTGTCCTGGGGAATCGCTGAACACGCAGAATGCACCAACTTCAAGTTCGTCTAACATTTGGTGTGTTCATTTCATCTAACATCTGGTGCTGCCATGGCGAACACCAAAAGCTCAGTGGCTTAAAACGATACATTTAGCCGAAGCCGGTTTGGCTCAGTGGTAGAGCATCGGTCTGCAGACTGAAGGGTCCCGGGTTCGATTCGGGTCAAGGGCATATACCTTGGTTGCGGGCACATCCCCAGTGGGGGGTGTGCAAGAGACAGCTGGTCGGTGTTTCTCTCTCATCGACTTTTCTAGCTCTCTATCTCTCTCCCTTCCTCTCTGTAAAAAATCAATAAAATATTTTTTAAAAAATAATAATAAAAATAAAACGATACACTTATTCTCTTAGAGTTCTGGAGGTCAGAGGTCCAAAAAGAGACAGGGCTAACATCAAGGTGCAGGCAGGGCTGCTTCCTTCTGGAAAGCCAGTTCCTCACCACTGACCTTGTTGGCAGTTAGACCTGAGCAGAGCCAGGACGAGGGGCCAGGTCCAGGCCACCGGGATGGAAAGCCCCAGGTGCTGGCAATGGACAATCAATGTAGGCGGGACCTCACCCCCAGGGGGACCTTTCCTCCTCTAGCTTATCCCTGGTCCTGAGATGTGGACCCCTGACCTTTCCTCCCGAGAGATAACATCTAGGCCTCCTATATATTCAGCTCCAGGTCCAGATCGGCAACAAAACCAGCCACGGCTGACCTCAGGACCAGCTGCATTGAAGATAATAACCTCCAGCCCTGATGCCGCCCAATCAGCCCGGAGACCACAACCTGAGGACACACCTGGCAAACTGCTGACTCTTCTATGGAGGCCTTCCCCCGAACCTCCCCTAAACTCCCCACCCTTAAAACTCCGAGGATGGAGGAGCCATTCGCACCCTTTCCCTTCCTTTCCTCCTCCCCGCTGACTCTCCCCCTCCCCCACCCCATGCAATTTACCTTTAGCTTCCTCCATCCCAAGCTCCAAGGGCCCTCTCTTCACCTCTAGAACTTGTTTGCTAAGCCCAATTTCTTCTAGGAATTACTCTTCCTGCCTCTGTAATTTACCCAATAAATGTTCTGTTACAGTTTGGGTCCTGCTCTGAATTCTTTCCTACCCAGAACCCAGGACCGCCGTTGCTGAAAATCATGTTTGGTCTGGCAACTGGTGCCATGCCCGCCACCTGTTGATCAGCACTCGTGGGGCTACTTATCTGTGTAAACCAGTTGCCTGTGTACTAGTACTCGGGCCAGACAACGTCCAAGGCCTGGGCGAGGGAACAGAAAGGGGAGGTCCGTGGCTGGGGGTGACTTTGTACTTTGCTCCTTGGCTTCTTTCCCATCTGCAAATCAACCTTTGCAAACCACGTTAGAGAAGACAGAGTTCCTGCTCAGAGTGGAGAGATATAATTGTCCTCCTCTTACATAACCCTGGGCATGCAATAAAAATAGCTTTCATTCACTGGATGCTTCGTAAGGGACAGGCCTTGCGACACGTGCTTTACACACATCCAGTCATAACAGCCTTAGAAGCAGCTCTTAGTGTCCTCCCTTTACGAGTGAGAAAACAAAGTCTGGGAGAGGTTAAGCAATTTGCCCAGGGTTACACAGCTGGTGTGACAGAGTCTGTGTTCACAGAACCTCAGAGCACAGAAGAGAAATTAGAAATCCACCTCAGATGAGGAATGACAATGACAGCCAGAGTGGCTGAGCAAACTGCACAAGGACATAGTGGAAGGGAGAGGGAGAGAGAGAGAAACATCAATGATGAGAATCATTGATCAGCTGCCTCCTGCATGCCCCACCCTGGGAATTGAGCCCACAACCCGGGCATGTGTCTTGCTGGGGAATCGAACTGTGACCTCCTGGTTCACGCCCAGGTAATCCTGCCAGCAGGCTGGAGAAAGCAGGTTTATTCTTGGGGAAAATTAAACCAGGGAAGCTCTAGACCTGGGGACACAGGGGCCACCAGAGGGCAAGGCTAAATCACTGCATTGTAACCAAAGGACTTGTATGCATGTGTATTAGCATAACCACCATCAGGTGATTTTCTCTCTTTTTAAGCTATTGTTTCTTAGATGATTTCTTCAGATATCTGCCTGATCTGCTTATTTTTTCTCATCATTCCATACAAGACTCCTCACTGGTGCTTTTGCCCTTTATCATGTTCGTGTTAATTAAAAACTGTGGCGGAATCTAGTGAAAGTGACCTTTCTCTCTTTCTCTGACTCACAGGAAAAAAAAAAAAACAAAACCACAAAACAAGGCTAAGTGCTAAAAATCTCCATGGGTCTGTATTCATTAATTTGGAATTGGTAATAATTTAACCAGAAAAGCATTAATATTAACCTTTATCCTTTCTCTCCAGAAAAAGAGATTGCTAAGCGATACACAGTGAAAACAAGGTTAGATGAGTTCATGGTCAAAAGAAACATGTAAATTAAAATTTTAACCCAATGAGAACCTAGATGGCCATCAATATTCACTAAATAAATGATTGTATATCCACACAATGGAATGCCATGTAGCTACTAATGATGATGCCATAAAACAATGTATAATAATAGGAGAACAAATTATGGCTTAGTAAATAAAAACTATGAACACAAAATAAAACGACTGTGCTTTTATGTTTATAAGTACACACCCTCAGAAAAAATGGCTGGAAGGATATATTAATGACCAGTGGCTATCTCTGGGTGATCTATACCTTTTTGTATGTTGATCTTTTTTTTCTTCAAATTTTCTACAGAAAATTTCCAGAGATACTTTTGTAATCCAAAGGAGGGGGATAAATCAATAAAAATATTAGATGTCTTGCCAAAACCAGTTTGGCTCAGTGGATAGAGCATCAGCCTGCGGACTAAAGGGTCCCAGGTTTGATTCCCGTCAAGGGCATGTACCTTGGTTGTGGGCACATCCCCAGTAGGGGGTGTACAAGAGGCAACTGATTTATGTTTCTCTCTCATCGACGTTTCTGACTCTCTGTCCCTCCCCCTTCCTCTCTGTAAAAAACCAATAAAATATTATATATTAAGAACTGCTATTTTTGCCCGGCCAGTGTCCCTCAATAATTGAGCATCGACCTATGAACCAAGAGGTCATAGTTTGATTCCCCATTAGGGGCACATGCCCGGGTTGCAGGCTCGATCCCCAGTAGGAGGCATACAGGAAGCAGCCAATCTATGATTCTCATTTTTTTTAAAAATATACTTTTATTGATTTCAGAGAGGAAAGGAGGGGAAGAGAGAGATAGAAACATCAATGATGAGAGAGAAACGTGTATAGGTTGCCTCCTGCACGCCCCCTAATGGGGATGGAGTTTGAAACCCGGGCATGTGCCCTTGATTGGAATCAAACCCGAAACCCTTCAGTCTGAAGGCCAATGCTCTATCCACTGAGCCAAATCGGCTAGGGCTGTGGTCGGCAAACTGTGGCTTGCGAGCCACATGGGGTTCTTTGGCCCCTTGAGTGTGGCTCTTCTACAAAATACCAGGACTTAGGCGAGTCTATTTTGAAGAAGTGGCATTAGAAGAAGTTTAAGTTTTAAAAATTTGGCTCTCAAAAGAAATTTCAATCGTCGTACTGCCAATATTTGGCTCTATTGACTAATGAGTTTGCTGACCACTGTGCTAGGGCAATGATTCTCATTATTGATGCTTCTACCTCTCCCTCCGTCCCTCTCTAAAATCAATAAAAACATATATTAAAATGAGCCGAAACCGGTTTGGCTCAATGGATAGAGCGTTGGCTTGGGAACTGAAAGGTCCCGGGTTTGATTCCAGTCAGGGGCATGTATCTTGGTTGCGGGCATATCCCCAGTGGGGGGTGTGCAGGAGGCAGCTGATCGATGACTCTCTCTCATTGATGTTTCTAACTATCTCTCTCCCTTCCTCTCTGTACAAAATCAATAAAATATATTTTTTTAAAAAACAAAAAAAACCTTTAAAATAAATAAATAAATAAATAAAACATATATTAAAATGAAAAAACCTAGAAGTCTAATTAATTTGCAGAATATATAAAGAACTCAAACGCCACCACCACAATAACAAAAAACAAACAATTTGATTTAGAAAATGGGCAAAGAACTAGAATAGACATTTTGCCAAAAAAGATATACAAATGGCTAACAAGCACATGAAAAGATGCTCCACATCCCTAATCAGTAGAGAAATGCAAATCAAAACTACAATGAGATACCCATTAGGATGGCTACCATAAACACACACACACACACACACACACACACACAAAAGAGCAAGAGCTGACGAGGATGAGAAATTGGAACCTTTGTGCAGTGCTGGTAAGAACGTAAAATGGTGCAGCCACTATGGAAAGCAATATGAAGGTTCCTCAAAAAATTAAAAATAGAATTACCATATGATCTAGCAAACCCACTTGTGAGTATCTTCCCAAACTGTTACAGAGAACTGGAATAAATCAAGCAATGCTCGGAGAGTTTGGAGTTACATTTATTACGCACGGGTCCAAAGGAAAATGTCTCTCAAATTCCGGGCCCCACCATGGAGGAATTTTCCCTATTTATATGTTTTTACCTTCTTTGACTCCCAAACATGGGGTGTTTCCGGCCCCTTTTCAAGTTCTTAAAGAGCCCCTATATGCTGGGGCCTTGAGATCGCAACCGAAGGCCTGGCCTGGTGCCAGCACTGATAACTTCGTCCGGGGAAGGTTTGATGGCCTCTCTGAAGTGGGAATAGTCTTATTTTCCTTATTATTTAAGCAAGCAAGCATTTACAGAAGCCAAACAGCAGGGTTAAAATTTCAAGCAGCGGTTTTTATATAATAAGATGGAGGCTTCAAAACGTATTCAAAGGGACTCAGATATTTGCACACCCACGTTCACAGTGAAGGATAAACCGTGAGGGCATTCGTGCTCATTGAAAGAAGGCAGATGCAAAAAAGACAAATACTATATGATTCCACTTAAATGAGGTACCTACAGTGGCCAAACTCATCGAGACGGAAAGCAGAGCTGTGGCGCCAGGGTCTGGGGCGAGAGAAGAATGGGGAGCTCGTGTTTAAGGGCACAGAGTTTATGTTTGGGAAGGTGGGGGAAGTTCCGAAGGTGGGTGGCAGTGATGGACTGTACACTTCACAACGATACATTTTAAAAAATTGTATGCTATGTCATTTACCACAATAACATTTTTTTGAATTATATGAGTCTATGAGTCTATATACTAAGGCGTCAATAGTCATCTTTGGGGAAGGGATTATGGAAACTTCCACTTTCTCGGTATTGTTTGGATTTTTTTACAGCGATCCTAATATCATTTTTTAGAAAGTCTATAGTTTCATTTAGAAAATGAAATAAAAGTAACCTCAAACCCTGAAGCGTATCAATCACACAGTTTACAAAGCATTTTCACGATCATTGTCTTGCTTTCGCATCGTAAACATCCCGCAAAACAGAGATAGTTCGCCGTGTTGTGTATGAGGAAACAGGTTCAGAGGGAAGCTGAGGGACTTGCTGGTAAGCAAGACAAGGAGCCGGGGCATAATCACACGCGCCTGACTCGCTCAGCTCGGCTCAGCCCAGCCCAGTTTCAAGCATCACACCGACGAAGTCTCAGTCAGTCCCAGGCAAACCTGTCTGAACCCAAAAAACTCGCCCTGCACCCCCAGAGCAATGCTCCCGGGGCAGCCTCCTCGGAAACGGAAAGCACACCAGGTGATGAGATCTCGGGGGGAGGTGGCAGACAGTGTGACTTTAGGAAGCCACCCGAGCAAACCCTGGTGTCACCCCCACAGGAGCATCACCGGACGTACAAACTGACCTGAGCCTTTGACAGCGCCCCCCCCCCCCATGTGGATAGGGCGGGTCCTCAGGCCGCCAGGAGCCCCCACGCTGGGGTGCCCCAGGCCCGGCCTCACCTGGCCCCGACCTCCTTCCAGAGGACCCCCACCGACCCCGTGGACCTGGTCTCACGGATCCGGGCCTCACGGATCCGGGCGACAGCAGCACACGGGGCCCAGCTGAAACAGAAGCCAACAGGAAGCGAGAGAAACACCTCCTGACAGAAGAGGCACAAGCACAGGAAGTGGGTTGGGGCTGAAGGGCTGGGGCCTGCTGTCTAAACGTGAGGCAACCCTGCCAGCCTCACCGCTCCGCTGGAGTCCAGCAAGACTTCAGCGCCGCCGGGGAAGGGAAAAAATTTAAATCTGTCTCGTCAGCCAGGTCTTCAAGGTTCCCCACGGCCACCGCAGGCGTGTGTGCCTCTCTCTGCCCCTGCATTTGGAGGGGAAGGGCTTTCACTTGTTGGTTTGTTTTTGTTTTAAATATATTTTTTATTGACTTTAGAGCGGCAGGGAGAGGGAGAGATAGAAACATCCATGATGAGAGAGAATCATTGATCGGCTGCCTCCTGTACATACACACACACACACACACACACACACCCCGGCATGTGCCTCAACCTGGAATCTCACCGTGACCTTCTGGTTCCTAGATCGAAGCTCAGACCCTGAGGCATGCTGGCCTGGCTCGCAGAGTCAGGGGAGGAGATGCCCAGACCCCGGCATAGCACATACAGGGCATCGGACGGAGTAAACAAAGTCAGACCCCAGCCACCACGTTTAGCTGCGAGACCCTGAATGAGCTGCTGTCACCTCCGAGCCTCCTCACCTGCGAAAGGGAGGCAGTGCCAGCACCGGCTGCGCTGCCCTGTCTGAGCCGAAATGAGATCGAATCCAACGGGTCCGCTTGCCCGTTGGCGGTGACCCGCCGCCTTCCTGCCCCTGCACATGGGACCCACGCCTTCAGCCTTTCCCAGACCAGGCCACCCTGCTCGGACGTGTCGCCCGGAGTGCCTGTCGCCTCCGCGCTGGCTGCAGGTCTGCTGAGTGACTCAGTCTCCCCGCACAGAAGGGGCCGGTGAAGAACGGTCTCTCTCCCAGGGTGCCGCCACCCAGCGAGGGCAGGGCGGCGTGGATCTGTGTGTGTCCTCAGGAGCCTTCCGCAGGACGCTGGGAGGCCGTCCATCCATGCTCGAGGACCTCCGTGATGCTATGGAAGGGCCACCATCTTTAAAGCACAGAGGGCAGCCCCAGCTGGCTTGGCTCAGTGGATAGAGCATCGGCCTCAGTGGATAGAGCATCAGGTTAGATTCCAGTGGGGGGAGGGGCACATGCCTGGGTTGCAGGTTCGATCCCCAGTAGGGGGCGTGCAGGAGGCAGCTGATCAATAATTCTCTCTCATCATGGATGGTTCTAGCTCTCTCTCCCTCTCCCTTCCTCTCTGAAATCAATGAAAACATATAGAATAAATAAAAAATATATATCAGTAAAAAAAAATAATAATAATAAAACGAAGCCCAGAGGTCAGCGTAGGTACCTGGACTGAGGGCTCGGCGGCAGTGGCGCTGAGGCTGTGCAGGCTGTGAGCATGTGGCCAAGGCCAGACTGATCCTTGGCTCCTCTTAGCTCCTCTCACAGCCCCCTAAAGCCCCTAAAGATGTGAAACGGGGGGGGGGGGGGGGGGGGCGCTAAAAGCTGAAGTTTCCTCTGCCTGACTGAGGTCCTGCTCCCCCGCACCCAGTGCATTTCCAGAAGGAAGCCTGCTGAGCCTGCAGCATCCTTCAGTCTCCCTGAAAAGCAGCCCTCAGGTTTGCCACCCGACAGGAGACCTAGCCTGCTCCTGACTCTGTCCTCACCTTGCTAACCTCCCTCTTTTCAGATGATGGTCCCGCCCGATTTGGCTCAGTGGATAGAGCATCAGTCAGGGGACTGAAGGGTCCCGGCTTTGATTCCCGGTCAGGACACATGCCAATTGCAGGCTCAGTCCCTAGTGTGTGATTCTCTCTCATCATGGATGTTTCTATCTCTCTCTCTCCCTCTCTCTCCTTTCCTCTCTGAAATCAATTTTTAAAAATCTTAAAAAAAAAAAAATTGTTCCTCAACTCACCTCCCTCCAATTTGCTACCCCACCTCACTCCATACTATCTTAGTGTACCCTAAGCCTTGTTGACACTTCCTATGTGCCAGACACTCCACTTTATATACAATATCCTGCTTTAACTTTTTAAAAAATATATTTTATTGCTTTTGTACAGAGAGGAAAGGAGATGGATAGAGAGTTAGAAACATCGATGAGAGAGAAACATCCATCAGCTGCCTCCTCTACACACCTCCTACTGGGGCTGGGCCTGCAACCAAGGTACATGCCCTTGACCAGAATCGAACCTGGGACCTTTCAGTGCACAGGCTGACGCTTTATCCACTGAGCCAAACCGGTTAGCGCTGCTTTAACTTTTTAAGGTAGAAGCTGTTACCATCTATTTTACAGATAAGGAAACTGAGACCCAAAGGGGTCAAGCAACTTGCCCAAGGTCACACAGGAAGTGGATTTACACTCTAACCTGCATCTCCGTGGGAATTTTTTAAAAATATATTTTTAGAAACACCCATGAGAGAGAATCATCGACCAGCTGCCTCCTGCACGCCCCCTACTGGGGATGTGCCTGCAACCAATGTACATGCCCTTGACCGGAATCAAACCTGGGGCCTTTCAGTCCGCAGGCAGACGCTCTATCCACTGAGCCAAACCGGTTTCGGCCTCCGTGGGATTTTACTCTAGGAAGCTGTCAGCCCTATGAGGGCAGAGCCCAGGTCTGCTTTTCTCCAGCCTCCCACATTGCACAGAGATGGGGACCTTGCAGGCAGTGTGTTATAAATGCCAGGGAGCTTGTTAGAAATTCAACACCTCAGACGCCTCCTCAGTCCTACTTAATTATCATTTATTACCCCCCCCCCCGAGATTCAGATGATTGATTTTGCTCATCAAAGGTTGGACTGAGTTGAATGGAACGGATGTTGCCACACAGGCGCGCATGGGCAAAGCAAGCCTAGAAAAATCAAAAACACAGGGGTCTTGAGCTCTGGGATTTCACCTCGGGAGGAAGCAGGGCACCAAAAAGTTAGGTCTCAGACTCTCCCCACGCCTCCATTTCCCCTTCCTCAGTGCTCAGGCGTTGGCCCCGGCAGTCTGGGCAGCAATGGGACGTGATCAGAGCGCCGCCTGCTGGTCACGACTAGGTATGTATCACACATTTTGGCCTTGGGCAGATTCCGGTAGTTCTTGGCAGCCGGGTTTATTTCTGCTCCATTTTTGGCCTTAAACATTCACTATTCGCTACTCCCGTCATGGATTTGAATAGGTCCTTATTTTCTAACTGACAATAATGTAGAATCCCATGTTTGCTTATTAGCCCCTTGACCAGTTCAGCTCAGTTCAATCCATTAGGCATCGGTGAGCGCCTATCCGGTGCAAAACATGGGACTCAACAGACC
Organism: Nyctalus aviator; assembly: GCA_036971965.1. Lineage (NCBI taxonomy): Eukaryota > Metazoa > Chordata > Mammalia > Chiroptera > Vespertilionidae > Nyctalus > Nyctalus aviator. Next base: position 9,349,021 of record CM072937.1, read on the forward strand.
GCTTCTCGCTAACGTCAAAGCAAGCGGTCAAACCAGGCCCTTCGTGTTCTAAGCAAGGCACAAAGATTTAACACTGATTACCTGCAACATTCACATGGACATATTTCTATTTACCTTATACCTATAGCTATCTGAAATCAATAAGAAAAGGAAAGCATCCAAACAGAAAACTGGGCAAAATATATAGGTAGAAGAATACAAAGTCAAAGACTTTTTTTTAAATATATTTTATTGATTTTACACAGAGAGGAATTGAGAGGGACAGAGAGTTAGAAACGTCGATGAGAGAGAAACATCGACCAGCTGCCTCTTGCACACCCCCTACTGGGGATGTGCCCGCAACCAAGGTACATGATGCCCTTGACTGGAATTGAACCCGGGACCTTTCAGTCCGCAGGCCGACGCTCTATCCACTGAGCCAAACCGGTCTTGGCAAAGTCAAAGACATTTTAAAGAAATGTTTTCAATTTTTAAAACTAGATTTTTGTTTAAATCTTTATTGTTGGAAGGTTTATGTATGTCTCCCTTTTTCTCCAATTGACCCCTTCTAGCCCGCCCCTACCCGCTGCCCTAGGCCTTCACCACCCTATTATCTGTGTCCATGGGTTATGCTTATTAAATGCATACAAGTTCTTTGGTAGATCACTTTCCATCCTCTTCCCTCTGAGATTTGGTGGTCTGTTCTATGCTTGATTGTATCTATTTTGTTCATTAGACTCTACATAGGAATGAGATCATGTGATACTTGTCTTTCTCTGGCAGGCTTATTTCGCTTAGCGTAATACTTTCCAGGTCCCTCCATGCTGTATCAAAAGGTAAGAGATAAATTAGATTATTTATTTATTTTTAAATATATTTCATTGATTTTTTACAGAGAGGAAGATAGAGGGACAGAGAACCAGAAACATCGATGAGAGAGAAACATCGACCAGCTGCCTCCTGCACACCCCCCACCAGTGATGTGCCCGCAACCAAGGTACATGCCCCTGACCGGAACTGAACCTGGGACCCTTCAGTCCGCAGACTGATGCTCTATCCACTGAGCCAAACCGGTTTCGGCCCATCATTTATCTTGAAAATGAACTGTCAGTATTATTGCTCCTCAAAAGAGAATGTGTCTTTTTTTATTTTTTTCTCTCAACCAAATTTTAAAATATCTTTTTGTCTTTCGTTTTCAGGACTTTTACTACAATATGACTACTTAGGGGTTTTTAAATATTTTTGGCTTAAGATTTGTAGAGTTTCTTAAACCTATAGTTTAAAGCATTTCAATAATATTGTAAATATAAGTAACTCTTCATCTGAAACTTCTTTACTTAAGTGACTCCAATTAAATGTATTTAAACTTTTCTACCACATCCATATTCTTTATGCTCTTCTGTTTTTTCTTTTTTTTCTTCTTTTTTTTTCTTATGCTCTTCTGTTTTTTCCACTCTTTTCTTCCACTGCATGCTTCAGAATGAATATTTTCTAGTGACCTATCCTTCTGTTTGTTTTTTAATCCTCTCTTCTGTTGTATCTGCTGTTAAATCATCTATAGAGTTTTTCATCTCAGTAATTGTATTTTCCAATTCTAGAATTTCCGTTTTGGTTCTTTTAAAATTATTTTTCTACTTCTCCATCTACTTTCCTTTTTTTTTTCTTTCTTTTCTTTATTTGTCCTCAATCCCCCATTGCAATCCCTCACTCCTCCTCACTCAGTCCCCACCCCCCTGTTATCCTTGACCGCTGGTTAGGCTCATATGTGTGCACACAAGTCCTTTGGTTGATCTCTCCCTTTTACCCCCACCCTCCCTCTGAGGTCCAACAGTCTGACCCATGGCTCCTTATCTCTGGGTCTGTTCTTGTTCATCAGTCTATGTTGTTCACCATTTCCCCTAGATGAGTGAGATCATGTCCTACTGGAAATATACTTATAAGAATTGAAAATGAGATAAGCAATAATGGTTATGCTGAAAGGCAAATGAATCAGTCTGTATTGAGTTTCTTTCTGGGCCAACAGTTCTTTTGAGACCCAATTTCAATGTCAAACAGTTCCTTATCCACCTACTTTCTTGAATGTGTTAGAGTTCATGTACAATACAACCAATATCTTTTTTTCCGTTGGGTCTGATACTGTCATCTATTTTTATCTCTTGGTTTTTGTTTATCTGGTCTTGTCTCCTAGTCTATCTGTTAATTTTTGTTAATTTCTGGATGCGAGATAAACTGAAAAATTGCAAAGACTCTGGATGATGTTATTTTTCCACAAGAGATGTCAATGTCTGGGTGATTTTGTTGGTGTCCAGGCTACTGGAGTAAGGTCAGATCGTTTGTCCCGTTCAGAACTGTGACGCAGCAGGTTTTGTATGGGCTGGTCTCTTTTAGATGGCCCTCACTCATAGGTCATAGCCCTTTGGTGAAATCCTAGAGTGTTTACCAGATACTTTTTTCTTGTCAGAAATTAACTTCAAATTTTTGAGCCTTGGGATAATACCAAAACTTTTAGGCCATTCTTTTCTGCTCAACTTCAATGCCTCCCAAGCAATCAGTAAAGTCCGTAAGGAATTTCCTTAAGAAAAGTAGAAGAGATCGCTCACCTCAGTGTTTTCTTTCTTTTTTTTTTTTTTTTTTTTTAAATATATTTTATTGATTTTTTTATACAGCGAGGAAGGGAGAGAGATAGAGAGTTAGAAACATCAATGAGAGAGAGTCATTGATCAGCTGCCTCTTGCACACCCCCTACTGGGGATATGCCCGCAACCAAGGTACATGCCCTTGACCGGAATCGAACCCGGGGCCCTTCAGTCCCCAAGCCGACGCTCTATCCATTGAGCCAAACCGGTCCCGGCTGTTTTCTTTCTTTTTACAAGATCATGGTGACTTCAGCCTACCACTCTCTGAAGCCTTAAAATAGGTGTGTGTGTGTGTGTGTGTGTTATCTAATTTTACATTTTTCTCTAAAGGAACCTTGGTCTGATACAAACCACTCTATCATGACCGGAAGCAAAAGTCAACTAATGTACATTTTTAAAATAAGTTAACTTTGCCGAAACTGGTTTGGCTCAGTGGATAGAGTGTCGGTCTGCGGACTGAAGGGACCCAGGTTCGATTCCGGTCAGGGGCATGTACGTTGGTTGCGAGCACATCCCCAGTAGGGGGTGTGCAGGAGGCAGCTGGTCGATGTTTCTCTCTCATCGACGTTTCTAGCTCTCTATTTCTCTCTCTTCCTCTCTGTAAAAAATCAATAAAATATATATAAAAAAATAATAAAATGAAATAAGTTAACTTTGGCTGTTCTGTGGGAAACAGACGAGGGGAGAAGGGAAGCAGGAAGGCAGTGCTGGAATTCAAACAAGATGCTGATGGCATCTTGAGCTAGGATATTGACAGTGAGGACAGAGAAGTACAAGATTTCGATTTTGTTTTTGTTTTGTTTTTTTGTTTTGCGAAGATAAAGTTATAATACTACCCAGGAGCCCTGGCCGGGTACCTCAGCTGGTTAGAGCATTGTTTCAATATGCTAAGGTTGAAGGTTCGATCTCCAGTGAGAGCACATACAAGAATCAACCAATGAATGCATAAATAAGTGGAGCAACAAGTCTCTCTCTCTCTCTCTCTCTCTCTCTGTTATTATCTCTCTCGCTTCTTTCCACTCTGTATAATCCATAAATCTAAAAAATATATTAATAGGACACATACCTGGGTTGTGACCTACATCCCCCCTGTGGGACATGCAGGAGGCAGCCAGTCAATGACTCTCTCCCATCATTGATGTTTTTATCTCTCTCTCCTTCTCCCTTCCTCTATGAAATCAATAAGAACACATTAAATAAATAAATAAATTGGTACTACTTTTATGAAAAGAAATCTGGCAGTATTTACCACTCACCTTTAAAATTATGCTGCACTTTGACTCATCAATTCCATTTCTAATAATTATTTTAAGGGAAAAATATGAAGATTTTGCAATATAAGCACTTATTGCAGAATTTTTATAATAGGGGAAATTGGAAACAACTTAAATATAAATCAATAAATTAATTACATAAAATTTATGTCTTAACTGACTACCTCCATTGAAAATGTGTAAAAGAATGTTTATTGGGAATCACAAGATAACAACGGGGAAAAAATCAAGTCCTAAAAGTATTTATACAATGTGATCCCACTTACCTTAAAATAATTATATATTATAATTATGCATTATGTAATATATAATTATTTTAACATAACCATATATAGCATACATATTATCACAGAGAGAGTCTGGAAGGTTGAACAACAAAATATTTATGATAGTTATCTGTGGAAGTAGTGTAGAACTTATGTTTTTGTTTTTCATGTATGCTTTTATGAATTTCCATGTTTTTTTTCAACAGTGGTGCTATTTTTTTTTAAAAATATATTTTATTGATTTTCCACAGAGAGGAAGGGAGAGGGATAGAGAGCTAGAAATGTTGATGAGAGAGAAACATCGGCCAGCTGCCTCCTGCACACCCCCTACTGGGGATGTGCCAGCAACCAAGGTACATGCCCTTGACCGGAATCGAACCCGGGACCTTTCAGTCCGCAGACTGACACCCTCTCCGCTGAGCCAAACCCGTTTGGGCAGCAGTGCTATTTTTAACATCAGAAATACCTGTCTCAGCACTGAGGACTGTCAGCTATCAAGGAGGCTCAAGGAGACTTTTTGGTTCTGGGGTGAAGAGGGAAGACTCAAACCCTCGCCGGTTTTCCTCGGTGTTTAGAGCATTGGCTCAAGGACTGAAGGGACTTGGGTTGGATTCCAGTCAAAGGCACATACCTTGGTTGCAGGCCTCCATCCTTGCCCCAGGCTGCAACCAATCTATGTGTCTGTCACATCGATATTTCTTTCTTTTCTTTTTTTTTTTATAATATATGAATGGAAGGGAGAGAGATAGTTAGTTAGAAACATCAATGAAAGAGTCATCTATCAGCTGCCTCTTGCACGCCCCCTACTGGGGATGTGCCTGCAACCAAGGTACATGCCCTTGACGGGAATCGAACCTGGGACCTTTCAGTCCGCAGGCCGATGCTCTATCCACTGAGCCAAACCGGTTTCGGCTGTCACGTCGATATTTCTCCCTCTCTTCCACCTTCTCTAAAAACCAATGGGAAAATATTCTCCGGTGAGGAGAAACAAACCAACAAAAAGAATGAGGATCAGCAAATCCATGAAGGCTTGCTTCAAACTCTTCCTCCGGCGGCGGCCCCATCCCTCGGGTGAGGAAGGTTCCCCTCCCGCATTCCGCCCTGAGAACAAGCCTCCCTGCTCTCTTTCGCTTCCGGTTCCCTTCCCCTGCCGTCTCAGAGCATCTCCGAACCGAGATGACGACCTGAAAGGCGTGTGTGTTTTACAACAGCGAGAGGGAGCCAGGGCCGGCCACGCAGACCGGGTGAGTCGCAGGGCCCCACGCCGGCTCGCCAGGGCTTGGGGCGTGACTCAGAGCCTTCCTGTTCGCCTGGTGCCGCACCCGCTCCTCCCTGAGCCGGCAACCTGGGGTCACTGCCTGTCCTCGCCAGTTTCATCCTCAAGTCCTAGCTGCTTGTGTCCTTTTCTTTTAAATCCTCACCATGTACACTGAGTGGCCAGATTATTATGACCTCTGAAAACAGAATAATCTGGCCTCTCTCTCTCTCTCTCTCTCTCTCTCTCTCTATATATATATACACACACACACACACACACACACACACACACACACACACAGTATTTTCCGGTGTATAAGACGACCCCCTAATTTTACAGTTAAAACATAGGTTTAGGCCTATATTCGCTTTATAAGATTACCACCCACTTCAAAGAAAAGACTTACTTTGCCGTCAAGATCTGCAGGTAATTTTTGTGCAATTTGGGTCTTTTGCCCCCAATTTTCGGATGACTTTATTCCGTTTCAAAAGTCGTTTTATACGCCGGGGGGAAATATGGAGTGTGTGTGTGTGTGTGTGTGTGTGTGTGTATTAGAGGCCCGGTGCATGAATTTGTGTATGGGTGGGATCCGGTCAGCCTGGCAAGGGGGAGGGGACATGGGCAGTTGACCTGCCTGCCTGCTGGTCAAACTCCTGATCAAGAGGACAATCTGCATATTAGCCTTTTATTATATAGGATATACACTGAACGGCCAGATTGTCATGTGTTCAGAGATCATCATAATCTGGCCATTCAGTATATATGTTTTTATTGATTTGAGAGGGAAAGAAACATTGATCGACTCCTGAACTGCCCAGACTGAGGATCGAACCTACAAACTTCTGATGTATCAAAAGATGCTCCAAGCAGCTGAGCTACCCTGCCGGGAACGTTTGTCTCCTTTTCTCGGATTCTTTTCATAGGTCCCATGCTGTGGTTTCCATCCAGAATGCTCTCAGGCTTTTGAACCCAGCCTCGGGCTCAGCCGTGAACGCTCTGAAGTGGCCTCATCCTGGCTCTGAGATCCCAAACTTCTAGAGTCCGCTCCTCAGGCGGCATCCTTCACCGGTCCCCCGGCGACCTCAGGTGGTGCACAAGCAAACCCGTTTTAACGTCGCAGTGTGTATTCATTCCGCTGTTTATTTCAAACATAATTAGAATGTCAGACCTGTGGTATGACAGGTATGGATGCTTAGAATGAGGTGAGACTAAATAACAGCAGTTGTCTGTTATTTAAAACAATACAATAATTAATAAATAATAATGCAAGAATAAATTCTGTGCTTCCTGTACTCACAACTGTAAACCTACTTTTGCTCCACTCTATAGTTAACTTAGAAAATGCAGCTCAATTAAAAAAATTTTTTTCTTGATTTCAGAGAGGAAGGAAGAATGAGAGAGAGAAACAGAGATAGAGACAGAGAGAGAGAGAGAGAGAGAGAGAGAGAGAAGCATCAATGATGAGAGAGATTCATTGACTGGCAGCTTCCGACAAACCCCACTCTGGGGATCAAGCCCACAACCCGGGCATGTGCCCTGACTGAGAATTGAACCATGATCTCCTGGTTCATAGGTCGATGCTCAACCACTGAGCCATGCTTTTATTTATTTTTATTTTTTCTTTCTTTTTTTAAAAATTTTATTTATTTATTTATTTTTAAAATATTATATAGAATTTTTTATTAAATTATTATCTGTGTACATATTTTAACATTGTTTTGTTGTTTTTAATTTTAATTTTTTTTAATTTTTTTTTAATATATTTTTTATTTATTTTGTACAGAGAGGAAGGGAGAGAGATAGAGAGTTAGAAACATCGATGAGAGAGAATCATTGATCAGCTGCCTCTTACACACCCCCCACTGGGGATATGCCCGCAACCATTGTACATGCCCTTGACCGGAACCGAACCCGGGACCCTTCAGTCCCTAAGCCGACGCTCTATCCATTGAGCCAAACCAATCCCGGCTGTTTGCACCTCAACTTTTAAAAAGAAAAATCAAGTAAGCAGCTGTATATGCGGTACTTTGATATTGCAAAAGTTACCCAGACAAACTACTAGACTGAGTTTGAAGGAGGGGCTTCCTCTGTCAGAAGCCCCGGAGTCCTTCCCACACCCCTCACTCTTCCCCAGCCCCGCTCCGCTCCGCGCCCCAGCCTCACCTTCTGCAGAGCCTGCCGGGGGACCATGCTTTCCCGCAGACACTGGCGCACAGCAGCTCAGGCAAGGCTGTTAGCCAGCGGGGGCTCTTCTCCCCGCTCGGCCAGGCCCCCTCCATTATGACTTTGAAGGGGGAATTTGGGGTTAGATTCCAAAGGAATTTAGAATAGACAGTGGAGTGGTTGTGTCCCCCCTTCCACTGCACACCACCCCTTTCGCCAGGCTCCCCATGTAAGCCAGGCGTGAGCAGGTGGATTTATTCATTTACAGACGTTGATTTGTTGAGCTCTAATGAGACCAGGTTCTTGTGCTGGAGCCGACAGGGACAAGTTATGATCCCTTCTTTCAAGATGTTAAAAGATGGGCCCTGGCCGGCGTGGCTCAGTGGTGGAGCATCAGCCTGTGAACCAGGAAGTCACAGTTTGAACAGTTTGATTCCCAGTCAGCGCACATGCTTGCAACCTGGGCCCGATTCCCAGTGTGGGGCGTGCAAGAGGCAGCCGGTTGATGAGTCTCTCTCATCATTGATGTTTCTCTCTCTCTCTCTCTCCCTCTCTGAAACTAAGATGTATTTTTTAATTTTTTTTAAATATATTGTATTGATTTTTTACAGAGAGGAAGGAAAAGGGATAGAGAGTTAGAAACATCGATCAGCTGCCTCCTGCACACCTCCTACTGGCGATGTGCCTGCAACCGAGGTACATGCCCTTGACCGGAATCGAACCTGAGACCCTCGAGTTCCCAGGCCGATGCTCTAGCTACTGAGCCAAACCGGCGAGGGCTGAAATTTGAGTTTTAGATAAAACAACGAATACTATTTTAGTATGATGATGTCCCAAATATTCCATTGAACTAAAAGTTATTTGTTGTTTACCCGAAATACACATTTTCCTGGGCAGCCTGCATTTCTGTTTGCAAAATCGAGGATGGTCTGGGCCTTCTCCGATTCCGCTCCTGGGAAAAGAGCGTGAGAGGCCGTCACAGCAGTGGTTACCCGGCCATCCATCTCCATGTCCTGAGCGAGGTGTCCGAGTGCCGAGTGCACCGCCTCACTGTCCTCCCCCGGGCAGCCAGGGGAGGCGGAGGGGGAGGGGCCGTCCTGGGTCACCCTGTGGGGTCACACTCAGACTTGGCTGTGTCTTGGATCCAGGAGCCTCCTTTTTCCTTTTTAGTTTTCTTTTCCTTTCCTTTTTCTTTTTTCTTTTTTTTAAGAAAATCAACATCACCAAAACTGGTTTGGCTCAGTGGATAGAGCGTCCGTCTGCGGACTGAGGGGTCCTGGGTTCAATTACGGTCAAGGGCATGTGCGTTGGTTGCGGCACATCCCCAGTAGGGGATGTGCAGGAGGCAGCTGGTCGATGTTTCTCTCTCATTGACGTTTCTAGCTCTCTATCTCTCTCCCTTCCTCTCTGTAAAAAATCAATAAAAATATATATATAAAAAAAAGAAAATCAATATCAGTTTATTTAATTGATTTCAGGGAGGCAGAGGGGGGGAGAGAGAGAGAGAAATATCAATGATGAAAGAGAATCATTGATCAGCTGCCTACTACACGTCCCACACTGGGCATGGAGCCCGCCACCCTGACATGTGCCCTAATAGGAAAATCAGTGACCTCCTGGTTCACAGGTCGATGCTCAACCACTGAGCCACACGAGCAGGGCAGAAAACCAATGTCTTGATGACTTGGCCCTCAGTGCCCAGAGGACTGGGAGAGAATCTCCCAAAATGGTTTCCAGCCTGCCTGGCTTCGCTCCTGCCTTATTCTTTCTTTCTTTCTTTCTTTATTTATTTATTTTTCTGATCATGAAAGAAAGACACATTCAGGGTGAAAATTCAAATGTCACAGGAATGTTTAAAGTAGAACATCCTCTTAGAGATAGCTAATATCAAGTTTAATGTGTCTTCTCCCAGATTTTTCTCTATAAAAAGGATCACGTTATTACCGTTTATATAAATAGAATCATATTATGCAGACAGTTCTGAAACGTACTTCTTTTTCACAAGACACCAGGGGCTTTCCCCCAGGCAGGTGTGCGCTTCTAATTCATTGCTGTTACTCTGCCTCGTTCTTTTTTTTTTTTTTTTTTTTTTTAATAATTTTGGGTTTGTTTGTTTGTGTGTAAAATATATTTTTATTGATTTTAAAGAGGAAGTGAGAGGAAGAGATAGAAACATCAGTGATGAGAATCACTGATCAGCTGCCTCCTGCATACCCCACACTAGGGACTAGCCCACAACCCAGGCATGTGCCTTGACTGGAATGCTCAACCACATTCTTTTTTTTTTTTTCCAGTCTCCGTAGAGACCATCAAAAATTGCCAGTGCTGTCGAAACCGGTTTGGCTCAGTGGATAGATAGAGCACCAGCCTGCGGACTGAAGGGTCCCGCGTTTGATTCCGGTCATGTACCTTGGTTGCGGGCACATCCCCAGTAGGGGACGTGCAAGAGGCAGCTGACTGATGACTCTCTCTCTCATCAATGTTTCTAACTCTCTATCCCTCTCTCTTCCTCTGTGTAAAAAAAAAAATCAATAAAATAAATTTTTTTTAAAAATTGCCAGCGCTGACTGTATTTCAAGTTGACACGGTGGAGTATTGGGAAAAGTTTTCAGTTAGCAATAATTGCACCTTGGGTAAACCTCATTGGTTATGGTACCGCTACTGTGCAAAGCTCTGCCTCATTCTTTATCTCAGTGGTGTCTGGTCTTTGGAGCTCCGAGTCTCTTCAAGTGTTTGATGAATGGCAATTACACAGAGGCACATCACTCACATATTTGTATACGAGGGGCCCAGTGCATGAATTTGTGCACCTTGAAAAAAAACGTGGGCCATGAGGCTGCGGCAGGCACAGGGGCAGGTCTTGGCCCATCCTCCATGCCCCCATCTGGCCCCTCTCCTATCTGCCGCCATTGGGGCCAGCACCAGCAGCAGGTGCAAGCAGGGCCAGAGCCGTCAGCAGGTGGGAGCGGCAGCTGCTGCCCCGATTGCCTCTCAGGAGCAGGGAGAGGTAGAGAAGCCCTCAGAGGAGGTTAGGGTCTGTAGCCACCACTCGCACCCGCAGTGTTCGGACCAGCAATGGACACCGAGTGTTCGGACCAGCAATGGACACTGGCAGCATGTGCGAGTGCCAGGCAGGATCATAGGGTGCGGGAGCAGAGAATTTTCAGTGACTACCAGAGGCTCACCCCGATGACAGCAACCGGCGCCCCACCTTGGTCTGGTGCCCCCACTCCCCTGCTCCACCATCCCACTGAGGCCAACAGCTGCCATGTCCCACGCACGCCCCCTGGTGGTCAGCGCACGTCATAGCGGCCAGTTGTTTGGTTGTTCGATTGTTTCACCGTTCCATCTAGTATTTGCACATTTAGCCTTTTATTACAAAGGATGACTTGGGGTATCATAGCCTTCCTGAGGTGATCTGACCCCTTCGCCCTGGGTCTGGTGGGGGTAGGGGGAGGACAGCTGAAATGAGTCCAGGAGAATAGAGAAGATTGTGAACCAGGCCAGCGTATTGCTGGGATGGGAAGACCTATCTCTGGGGAGCCTGGGTCCAAGGTCTTGGATCTCAGCATCCTGTGAGAGCCTCTGCCTGTCCGGAGCTCCCATCCCCGGCTCCTCCCCTCCCCAGCCGGGGGCTCCTCTCCTCGCAGCTTCCAGATCACGTGACCCCGGCAGCTGCCAACCCCCTTGGGCGATGCCAAGAGCCTCCTGGCCCCAAACGGGTTGGGTGACATTCACTTCCTGGCGCTGTCCTCCCGGCCTGTCAGTCATCTGGAATGCCTCGGCGGCGGCAGTGACAGCAGCAGGCGGACGCGCTGCCTGCCAGCACCTCTGGGCGCTGGATCTGCCCTAAAGAGGCCCCGGCGGGCGGAGAGGAGGCTGCTGGTCCTCCTGGCCTCAGCCACAGTGAGTCTGGGGTCCCAGCCTGGAGGGGGGTCATTGGGGGTTCGGGGGGGGGGGCGGGCAGGGGCAGGAGGGGACAGGATCCAGGTGGAGGTTGGCAAGGTTTCGGACTGAACTGGAGTGATGCAGGGTGTGGGAGTGTCTGTGTGTGTGTGTGTGTGTGTGTGTCTGTGTGTCTCTGTGTGTGTGTGTGTGTGTGTGTGTACAGTGTCTGGGATGAGAAGTGGTCACAGCTGAAACTATAGGGCTCTGCCTCACAGGCTCACCGTCCAAGGTGGGGAGCAGGGGGTCCCGGGGCTGGTGCCACCCCACCAGTCCTCGCCGTGGGTGGCTGCTGTGGGGGAAGCCGGCCACGGGGCCCGCCCGCCCTCCCCGCCTCCCAGGGCAGCCGAGTGGCAGCTCTGGCTGGAGTCCGTGGAGAAGGGACGTTTGGGCGGTCATCGTCCCACTGATGCCTCTCCATCTATGCGTGTGTTTTTTTTTAAACCATTTCCCTGAGTGAGGTCTGACTGACATACAACAAAACTGTCCATGTCTACGGCGTCCAGCGGCCTGGGGGGCTCTTGCGAGGGGCATTCACACACACACACACACACACACCCCGGGGGTACTTGTTAAACCGGTGTTTCTGCAGAGGGCTGAGGGCTGGGGCCGCCTATCTGCTCTGATTCTTTATCTGTACTCCCTGGACCAAGGCCAGGGCAGCGGGACCCGCAGGGGCTGCCTGACCTGGGGCTGCCCAGGGCCAGCAATGTGGCTTGGAAAAGCTACAGAACCTCAGCCCCAGGCCTCAGCCCCGGTCGGTCTGTGGAGACAGTGCCCACCTCCCAAGGCCGTCCGGATCCGACGAGGAAGGAATGCAAAACGCCAAGCGCGTAATCCGTGTCAACAAGCAGCCGCTGCTGTAATTATTTATTATTAGCTCCGCCGTGGGCCCACCTCGCCCCAGGCTCCCGGCCTCCCCTCCCCTCCCCTCCCGCGGCGCCCGGAGCCGCGGGGGAGCCGGCGGGGAGAACGCCTGGCATTGCCGTCCGGCCAGCTCGTGCCCGGACCAGAGCGTGCGCCCGCATCCCTCCCGCCGCCTCTCCCCGCCGGGCACCCAGACATCCCGGCTCCTGCAGGAGCTGCGGGATAAAGTTGGAAGCGGAGATAAGAGAAGGGGAGGGGAGGGCCCCGGAGGGAGAGGCCGGAGGGGGGCTGAGAAAGGAGGGAGGAGGCGGGAGGGGGCGGCGTCCAGGCTGAGGACCCGCCCCTGGGCCGCGGCGCAGGAAGGAGGAGGATGCCAGAGGCCGGCGGAGGGAGCGGGATGTCGCTCGCATCCTGTGAGTCCCTTTTCCTCTCTCACAAACCCGCACGGAGGAGGACAGCTCTTCCCGCCGCCGCTGCTGACCCCAAGGAGGACAGTGCTTCCTGACACGGCGAATGGCCGGTTTGGGTCAGGGATTAGAGCATCGGTCCTCAGGCTGAAGGGTCCTGGGCTGGACTCCAGTCAAGGGCATGTACCGCGGTTGCAGGCTCAGTCTCCCGGCAGGGCGGTTGTGGGAAGCAACCAATCAATGTCTGTCTGTCTGTCTGTCTTTCTCTCTCTCTCTCTCTCTCCCTCCCTCCATTTCCCCCCTCTCTTTTCCTCCCATCCACTCTTTCAAAAAACAAACAAAAAAACCCCCCCCACAAACTAGATTTAACTAAATAACCTCAGAAGTCCTCTCTTCCCCTAGCATTCTTTCATTTCTCTGCTTTCACTCGGTTGCCTATCTTGATGCCTAACTCTGTTACCCAAACAACTTAAGCTATTGAGCATCATTCCTCCTTTATTTAAAAGAGCGAGAGCGAGAGAGAGAGAGAGAGAGAGAGAGAGAGAGAGAGAGAATATTTTTCCAAGAAAATTTATAAATGCCCATCAGGCTCTAAAGTTTTACCAAAGACTTCCTTGGTCTCTGCTATCCTCAGTGCCTGGCTCAGCGCCCACCCAGCAGCCCGCACTCAGTGAGTATCTGTGGAGTAACGGGGTGGATGGACAGGGTCTGACGTCGCTGATGAACGAACGGACAGGCCGGTGCAGGTAACAGGGGGTCACGGTTCCCCTAACGAGGCTGTTCTAGTGGTGATACTGGGGACCTTTTTAAAAGTGTATTTTTTTAAAAAATATATCTTATTGATTTTTTTTTTACAGAGAGGAAGAGAGAGCGATAGAGAGTTAGAAACATCGATGAGAGAGAATCATCGATCAGCTGCCTCTTGCACGCCCCCTACTGGGGATGTGCTGGCAACCAAGGTACATGCCCTTGACCAGAATCGAACCTGGGACCTTTCAGTCCGCAGGCCAACGCTCTATCCACTGAGCCAAACCGGTCTCGGCTAAAAGTGTATTTTTATTATTGATTACAGAGAGGAAGGGAGAATGAGAGAGAGAGAGACAGAAACATCAGTGATGAGATAGAATCACTGATCTCCTGCACGCCCCCTCCTGGGGATCGAACCCACAACCTGGGCAGGTGCCCTGACCGGGAATTGAACCGTGACCTCCTGGTTCTTACATCAACACTCAACCACTGAGCAGCACCGGCCCGCCCTGAGAACATCGTAACACCCACATTGTGACTTCGAGGTGACTCCGTACCTGTGATCGGAAACCGTTCCATGCACTCATGTCCTCTCCCACCAGGCGTGGCTCCCAGGGCCTCTGGCCACCGGCACGCGACCGGACACACGCGCAGGACGAAGCTCTGCCCTCGCTGAGGCCGCCCTCCGGGAACCTGAGGAATGGCTGAGCTGCGGCCGGCGGAGGAGGAGCCCGCGGCTCCCTGACTGAGGACGCAGAGGCCCGCGGGCCTGTGCATGTGTAAGTTCTGCGCTTTATCTGCAAACAGCCGCACAGAGGCCTGCAGCCAGGGAGGCTGAGGGCAGCAGAGGCTGTTCTGGAAAACAGCCCCTGGGGCGCAGGCCCACACCGGGGCCTGGACTGAGGCTGGGGGAGCAGCCACCCAGCCACAGAGGCTGGGCTGGGTCCTCTCTCTTTTTTTTTTTCTTTTTTTCTTTTTTAATATCTTATTGATTTTCTAAAGAGAGGAAGGGAGAGAGATAGAGAGCCAGAAACATCCATGAGAGAACATCCATCAGTCGCCTCCTGCACACACCGCCCCCCCTACCCCCCCACTGGGGATGTGCCCGCAACCAAGGTACCTGCCCTTGACCGGAATCGAACCCGGGACCCTTCAGTCCGCAGGCCGACGCTCTATCCCCTGAGCCTAACAGGCCTCTGCGGGGACCTCTCATTATCTGCCTCCCAGCCTCTCCCCAGGGGTCTTAGCTCTAGGTCTGGGTGGGATTCAGGTAGGCCACGGAGGAGGAGCAGCGGAAGGGAGGGTTGGGGGAGAAGGGAAGGGGCAGGGGAGGAGGGAGGGCAGGGGCAGGGGAAGCAGGGCTGCAGCAGGCAGTGAGGGAGGCGGTGGAGGCGGCAAAGGCACCGAGCTGACGGCTTTCCCCGCCCGCAGCGGAGCCCGGGGGAGCGGCCATGTCCGAGGGGGAGAGCAAGGACAGCTCGGGCAGCGAGTGCCCCGTGTGCTACGAGAAGTTCCGGGATCTGGAGGGCGCCAGCCGCACGCTGAGCTGCGGCCACGTGTTCTGCCATGACTGCCTGGTCAAGTACCTGCTCTCCACCCGCGTGGACGGGCAGGTGCAGCGCACCCTCGTCTGCCCCATCTGCCGCTACGTCACCTTCCTCAGCAAGAAGAGCTCCCGCTGGCCCTCCATGCTGGACCGCAGCGCCCAGACCCTGGCCGTGCCCGCCGGCCCGCCCCCCGGGCCCCCGCGGGCCCACCCCGGGCCCCGGGCCGCCGCCGCCTCCCCGCCCGCCTGGAGGGCACACGCCGGCCCCAGCCCCCAGCTGCCCTTGGACCTGCTGGCCGGCCTGCCCCGGGAGCCGCAGATCTTCATCATCAGCCGCCACGGGATGCCGCTGGGCGAGCAGGACAGCGTGCTGCCCCGGCGCAGCCTGGCCGAGCTCTCCGAGGCGCCCCCCGCCCCCCGCTCCTCCCGCTCCTTCTGCTGCCGCTCCCGGGCCCTCCTGCTCATCACCCTCATCGCCGCCGTGGCCGTGGTGGCCGCCATCCTGCCCTGGGTGCTGCTGGTGAGGAAGCAGGCGTGAGCGAGCGAGGGGGGCACCTGCAGGGCCGCCCGGCGAGACCCGGCTCTGGAAGCCACCCGTCCGTCCTCCCCGGCCCGCCGGCTGGCCACGGCCGGGGAGGGGCAGAGGCCCCGGGCAGCGGGGAGGCCCGGAGCGGAGAGAGGGCACCAGGAGGGTGCTCGCTGGGAGTGTGGTGGCATCGCCTCGCCGCCTGCTCCTTGCCCCGGCGGGGTGCGGCATGACAGGGGAGCGGGCTGGGGACCTCCGAGGCCTGAGCGGAGCTGAGCACCTGAGCTCCGGACGGAACTGGAAACCGCAGGTTCGGGCCGGGGTCAAAGGGGCAATGGGAGCCTCGCTCGGAAACAGCCCTAGCGGCCTCTGCAGATGCTTCCTCCTCGGGGCTGGGCCCGAGTCTGAGCCTGGGCCTGGGCCAGGCGGGGATGGGTGCTGCCCTCCCGCGGGGGCCCAGCCTGAGGTGCAGGACTCACCTGCCAGGTGACCTGCCTGGGCGAGGTGGGCTCCCTCGGTGGACAAGGAATTGCGCTGGGGGGTCCCCGATGGCAGGACCCCGCCAGGTCAGAACTCCCACCCAGGATCCTCGGGTTTGTTCTCACAAACAGACGGGCCCCAAAGCACACGGGCTCCCCAGAGTCTCAGCGCCCACCCCGGACCCTCACAGCCGGACCGCTGTGCACCTTCCCGCCCTCCGATCGCTGATCCCAGCGGCTGGGCCCAGGGTTCCGGGGAGGAACAGACCACGGCCGTCCTGGGAGAAGGGGCCACCCTGGGAAACAGGAGCTGCTGACCGCGGCCGAGGCCAGCAGAACGGCCCGCACACACGGCCGGGCGCTCCCCCGGCCTCCCGGGCCCAGGGAAGGGCCCGCATTTTGAGTCTTGGGCTGTCCGGGACGGACAGGAAGACAGACGGGGAGTACAGAAGCCTAATGGCCGAGACCTGAATCAGCGATGAACTATGCGGGCAAATTAACCCCTGGGGCTCCCACCTCTCCCAGCCCAAGGCCTCCTCCTCAGGAGCCAACCACTCATTAGAGGCCACACCAGTCCGGCCAGTTTGCGAGGTGGAATCCCGGGCTGGGCTGGTTGGGGAGGGAAAGGGAGGGGAGGAAAGCAGGGACACTATCGTCTCGAGGAACCCCGAAACCCAGGTGCTGTGAGCCGCTGGGCGAGCCCAGCCACCGGGGGACCACACCCCGGCTGCACGGGGGATCCCTGGTGAGGACCACGGGGGGCGCCAGCCCTGCAGGAACAACTCTTCTCTGTTTACCAAGGCCCCTGCGTCACGGGGCCTTCCTCTTAGCTTCATCTTAGGGTTAAAACAAAAACAACCTCCAGTTGCTTCCTCAAACTGGCGGCTGTTTGCAGTCAGGGCGCGCCAACCGCTGAGCCCTCCGCAACCTATACCTCTCGGGGCAGCCTGCTGCCGGCGGGCCCAGACATAGCACGCTGCCTCTTAGAAATAGCATGGCTCCCTGGGTCCTGAGGTGCCGGTTCCCTGGGACCCATCGGGGAGCAGGCCCCACGGCGATAGGGAACGTTTGGTCACAGGGAGGGCTGGCTTAAAGCAGGCCTGGGCTCTTTTCCAGGCCAGAGGAGAGCACACCGGCGGGTGCTATTGGGGGATACAGTTGGATTCATGGCAGAAATATTCCTTTAAAAATATATATTTTATTGATTTCTTACAGAGAGGAAGGGAGAGAGACAGAGAGTTAGAAACATCGATCAGCTGCCCCCTACACCACCACCCCCCTCCCCCCACACTGGGGATGTGCCCGCAACCAAGGCACATGCCCCTGACCAGAATCGAACCTGGGACCCTTCAGTCCACAGGCTGACACTCTATCCACCGAGCCAAACCAGTTTCGGCCATGGGGGAAACGTTTATTACAGGACTACGAAAGTCAAATTAAAAAAAAAAAAAAAAGACTCTAACGAGTCTGAACCTCGGCCAGGCTGCTCTCAACGGCGTCGTGAATTCCTGGGGACCTCGTTTTAGATTCTGCGGTTTGTCAAAGATTAATTTCAAAAATACCTGTCGTGTTTCCACAGTGTCCAGCAGTGGCACCTCTCTTATTTTCTCAAAGAATGTCAAAAGCTATTTTTGAAATAAAGGCATCTATTTTCTCAGAGATTCCAGAGGCATCGCAAACGCAGCTGGGACGCTCCGAGCTTGGGCTTTTAAGGTCCTTCACTTTGGGTGGGAAAGACACTCTGAAAACATGTCTTTGGCCGCACTCCTGAAGGAGGCGCCAAAATTCTCCCGGCATACCCTTCTCACCTCTTCGCTTGGCAAAGCCTGACCTTGGTCTCACAGCCCACTCCGCTGACCACTCTGAGGAGCTGAGGCGGTGGGCGTGCAGACTGGTCAGACCCCCGGGGTGGGGAGTTTGACATCATCTCTCAGAATTCCCAGGTCGGCCCAGCAATTTCTGATGGAGCAATGTGTCCTCATACCTACATGCATACATGGGCGGTGACGTATGCACACTGGTATGTAACTGCAGTGCTGTTCACAGTAACACAGCACTGGGTCGAAAGCCTCCGTGCCAGTCAGTGGGACCCGCTGTAATACTTAAAAAAGAACAAGGAAGACGTCTATGAACGGACAGGAAAAGCCCCCGGGATTCGTTGGCCGATGGGAAAAAGCCAGGCGCTGGGCTCAGGTACCACCGCGTGTGGAGGAAGTGGGGGCATGACAATTTACATTCCTGCTTGCTGACTCTTGCATAAAGAAATTGGGAAAATACATTTAAAAAAAAACAACAACTATGTGATGAGTGGTGGGAGGGTGAGAGGAAATGCTGAAAGGAGAGGGGAAATTTTTCCTTTCACACTTTTTGATTTTTGAACCAAGCAAACAGATTACTTAACCGAAAATCCAATTGAGACATTACAGTAGAAGCCGCAGAGAGCACGCCCGCGGCCGGTGAGGAGCCGCCCGGCTCCGCTCTGAGCTGCTGCACGGCTTGCGCCTCGGGTCCGGGTGCGAGCTGCCGGCCGGGCGGGGCTGGTTTGTCTGGTTGGAGGTGTGACACCTGATGCTCACCAGGCGCCCAGGAAGGAGGTGAAAAGGTGAACGCGTTCCTGCATTCCTACAGGTTTCCTGGGGCCTCGTCATTGAATGTGCTTGTTTTTCTTCTTCCCTCCCTTTCCTTCCCTTCCACAAACAGAACCTTGTGCTTTAAGCAACCTCCCTGGGGTCAGGGAACTACAGGAAAACGCCACTAGATGGAAAGACAGACAGGTGGGCGGAGGCCTGCGGCTGAAGGTAGACTCTTCTCTTCCCTTCCTCCCCTACACACACACACACACACACACACGCCCCAGCCACCTCCCGCTTTTTAAAATTTCTTTATTGATTGAGGTATCACATATTTGTCCTCAACCCCCCATTCCAATACCCTCCCTCCCCACTCATGCCCCCTCCCCCCCCTTGACCACTGGTTAGGCTCATATGCGTGCACACAAGTCCTTTGGTTGATCTCTCCCTTTTATCCCCACCCTCCTCTGAGGTCCAAGCCACCTCCCACTTGAAAAGGAGAGCATTCTGAGGTGTCCTAAATAAAATTACAACAGGGTGGAAGGTAGAAACAGGGAGGGGTTGGTCAGTTAACAACCGAAGGGCAAAGCAACAAGAACCTCATGCTCCTGAGTGCCTGCTGGCGTTGGAGCTTTGATTAAGCTGCAGGCACCCTGCACCCAGGACCCCCATTCTTGCTCACACATAGACTTTCAGACTGTTGTCCATCCTTCACCTTATTCCACTGATCTTATCTGCAGCCAATGTCAATTCTTTCAGACAACTTATATCTTTCTCCCGCCTACCTGATGTTTTATTTATTTTCTAAAGTATATTTTATTGATTTTTTTTTACAGAGAGGAAGGGAGAGAGAGAGAGTTAGAAACATCAGTGAGAAACATCCATCAGCTGACTCCTGCACACTCCCTTCTGGGGATGTGCCCGCCACCAAGGTACATGCCCTTGACCGGAATCGAACCTGGGACCTTTCAGTCCGCAGGCCGGTGCTCTAACCACTGAGTCAAACCGGTTAGGGCTGATGTTTTGCTTTTTTTCTTTTTTTTTATAATTTTATTTATTGATTGGGGGTTTTTTTTGTTTGCTTGGTTTTTTTAAAATATATTTTATTGATTTTGTACAGAGAGGAAGGGAGAGAGATAGAGAGTTAGAAACATCGATGTGGGAGAGTCATTGATCAGCTGCCTCTTGCACACCCCCTACTGGGGATGTGCCCACAACCAAGGTACATGCCCTTGACCGGAATCGAACCCGGGACCCTTGAGTCCCCAAGCCGATGCTCTATCCATTGAGCCAAACCGGTTTCAGCCTGATGTTTTACTTTTTAATACAATTTTCTTTATTAATTTTTCAATATATTTTTATTGATTTCAGAGAGGGAGATAGATAGATAAATAGAAACACCGGTGATGAGAATCACTGATCGGCTGCCTCCTGCATGCCCCACCCTGGGGATCGAGCCCGCAACCTGGGCATGAGGCCCGACTGGGAATCGAACCGTGACCTTGTTCACAGTGCTCAACCACAGAGCCACAGCAGCTGGGCCCTACCTGATGGATTGTTTGTTGTTGTTGTTTTTTTACTGATTTCAGAGAGGAACAAAAAGAGAGAGAGAGGTAGAAACATCAATGATGAGAGAGAACCATAGATCGGCTGCCCCCTGGGGTTCCCACACTAGGGATGGAGCCCACTAACCAGGCATGTGCCCTCACTGGGAATCAAACTGTGATGATCTGGTTCATAGGTCTACGCTCAACCAACCATGAGCCATTCCAGCCAGGCGCCACCTGATATTTTTAAAAAAATCATCAGCCCTGGCCGGTTTGGCTCAGTGGATAGAGCGTCGGCCTGCGGACCAAAGGATCCCGTGTTCGAATCTGATCAAGGGCACATACGTAGGTTGCAGGCTCCTCCCCGGCCCCAGGCCCTGGTCAGGATGAGTGCAGGAGGCACCCAATCAATGTATTTCCCTCTGTCTCTCCCTCTCTCTTCCACTCTCTCTAAAAATCAATGGAAAAATATCCTTGGATAAGGATTAACAACAACAACAACAACAACAACAACAAAATCATCAACTCCAGGGCTGTGGGCATGTTGGCTTTCCCACCTGGCACTGCTGCTGGTGGTTTAGACTCCATGCCCACAACCTGCTTTTTCTTATTAGCAATGACCCAACAAATTCCTTTTTATTTTTTAAAAATATATTTTATTGATTTTGTACAGAGAGGAAGGGAGAGAGATAGAGAGTTAGAAACATCGATGAGAGAGAATCATCGATCAGCTGCCTCTTGCACACCCCCTACTGGGGATATGCCCGCAACCAAGGTACATGCCTTTGACCGGAATCGAACCCGGGACCCTTGAGTCCCCAAGCCGACGCTCTATCCATTGAGCCAAACCAGTCTCGGCACAAATTCCTTTTTAAAGACAAAGAAGAAAACACCTTCAGCGGTGCAAGCTAGCATTTTTGTTTAACATATCATAATAGATTTTACGTTGGTGTATACTCGCACAGTCGAGGACTGCAGAGTAAAGAAGCCATACATGGCTGGTGAGGTCTGGGCCAGAGGGTCATGCAGGGTGGAGCCAAAACAGCCAACAGACACTGGTGATGATAAACAGGCCACCAGCAATTTGTATCTGTGTTACCATGTGTACCTCGGTCATCCTCACGCTGGGCAAAGCAGTTAGGGTGTCCACCTGGTGGGCTGGGGGTCTGATTTTGATAACTCAGGGTTGGACAAAGGGGGGAGATAAGGGAGCCTGAGAGGGACAGGTGACCTCCTGGGGCAGAAATGACGGGGTGCTGACGGAACATGGAGGGCTCTGTGAGAAGGGAGGAAGATGATGGGGAGACCCGGAGAGGAGGGAGTTCAGGAAACTAGTAAGGACAATAAGAAGAGGAGGGGCCCTGACTGATTTGGCTCAGTGGCTAGAGCGTCAGCCTGCGAACTGAAAGGTCCCAGGTTCGATTCCGGTCAAGGGCATGTACCTTGGATGCAGGCGCATCCCCAGTAGGAGGTGTGCAGGATGTGGCTGATCGATGTTTCTAACTGACTCTCTCCCTTCCTCTCTGAAAAAAATCAATAAGATATATGTGAAGAGCCGAGACTGGTTTGGCTCAATGGATGGAGCGTCGGCTTGGGGACTCAAGGGTCCTGGGTTCGATTCCGGTCAAGGGCATGTACCTTGGTTGCGGCCACATCCCCAGTAGGGGGTGTGCAGGAGGCAGCTGATCGATGACTCTCTCTCATCGATGTTTCTAACGCTCTATCTCTCTCCCTTCCTCTCTGTACAAAATCAATAAAATATATTTTTAAAAAAAGATATATGTGAAGAAGAAGAAGAAGAAGAAGAAGAAGAAGAAGAAGAAGAAGAGGAAAAGGGTTGAGACTGTGAAAATCCGGAAGGGAGCCCCTGTGGCTCTCAGCACCCAATTCACACTCAGTGGGACCCAGTGCCTGGTGGCTTCTCCCTGAAGCTGTGCCTCTCACCCCAGCACCGGCACTGGAGATCATGCGCCATGCTGCCTCACACCTCCCTGCCTTCCCTCTGCTAGTCCCACCGCCTCTGGGAGCGCAGGTTACATTCCTCAGTCCTCAGTCAGGGATGACCTCACCGCAGAAGCCTTCCCTGACCCCTGCGCTCCCTTCTGTTCCTGAAGCACCAAGGACACCAGGGGTGGCGCTTCTCCTGGGAGCCTGCGATTGCTTGGTTTCCTTGCTGATCTCTCGGCTGAGACCTGAGCTTCCTGCAGGCAGACCCTTTGGCTCACGTCCTTATGTGGCTCCAGCGTCCAGTTCCGGGCTGGCCCGGGAAAGATGTTCCATAGACATTTGTTGAAACGAATCGCAGAGTAACTCTCACTGAATTTTTAAATTATAAATAAAATCTGCAACTATTTTATTTTACCTTTTAAAATATATATATTTTTTTTACAGAGTGGAAGGGATAAGGATAGAGAGCTAGAAACATCGATAAGAGAGAAACATTGATCAGTTTCCTCTTGCACACCCCCTACTGGGGATGTGCCCAAAACCAAGCTACATGCCCTTGACTGGAATCTAATCTGGGACCCTTTATTCCACAGGCTGACGCTCTATCCACTGAGCTAAACAAGTTAGGGCAAATCTGTGACTATTTTATTTTATTATTATTTTAAAATATATTTTTATTGATTTTTTTACAGATAGGGAGAAGAATAGAGAGCTAGAAATATCGATGAGAGAGAATCATCGACCAGCTGCCTCCTGCACACCCCCTACAGGGGATGTGCCCGAAACCAATGTACATGCCTCTGACAGGAATCAAACCTGGGACCCTCGAGTCCTCAAGCTGACACTCTATCTATCCACTGAGCCAAACCGGTTTCGGCGAGCGTGACTATTTTAAATCATGAACACACGTGTCCTTTACTGACTACTCTGGGCCCTCCAGTATATGGTTCCTCACTCTTTGACTCACCTAATGGGTTCCCACATCGGGTCTATATACAGCTGCCAGAAGGGGCTGGGAAGCCAGCCTGCACGGGTTTATCTATGGCCCGCGTGTTCTGTATAATTTTGCACAAGGTCCTCTCAATTTTCAGGGGCTCAGTGTCCCCATCTGTAAAATGGGGACAACAACAATTCCAGCATCACAAGGGTATACTTAGTGTATTGAAGGACCTAAAAATGTCAAGGGAGTAGAAAAATGTCCCCAGCACTCAGCAAGCACTCACTACGTCTCATGTAACGTGAAAAACTCTGCCTCCTCTTATACAACACCTGTAGGATCCATTCCAAAGAATCCGAGCCTCTGCAGGTGCGCGGCGGGGCTGACGTTCGCTGCACACCGCAATGTGTTAGCCTCCAGGAGCGCCCCTGGGCCCCCTCCCCTCCCTGCTTCCATCTGATCCTGAACGACAAGTGAAATGCAGAAAGGGACACAGCTAGCGCAAGGAAGGGGTTGCAAGCACATCCCCAGTAGGAGGTGTGCAGGAGCCAACTGATCAACGTTTCTAACTATCCCTCTCCCTTCGTCTCTATATATTCTGTTGATTTTTTTAGGCTCCTGCAAAGTGCGGTCCAGGGCATCCCCTGCAGGCTTGTTGGAAACGTTGGTTCTGACCCGTTGAGCGGAGTGGGAAACTGATCTGTGGCCCCCAGGTCTCGGAAGGCCCCTCGCCCGCCCGGGCGAAATCTGGGGCGGGCAGGGGGACACCTTCAGCTCCCGACGTGGGGTGTGGGCAGCCGGAGGCGTCCGCACAGGGTTGGTTAAAGGACCAGCGCACTCGACACGCCCCCGCCTTTGGCTGGGGCGGGGATGGTGAGGCCAGGTAACCCGGTGACCAGCCAGCTAGGGTCCCAGCGCCACCTGGCGGTCAGAGGGAGCACCAGTCCTTTCCGGAATAGTGGAGTGTCCGCTGTCCTGGCGCTCAGGAGCGAAGGGACAGGAGTCCCCGGGGGCCGCTCGTTTTCTCAGCAGCCACTGGGGCAGTCCGGCCCTGAGAAGTCCCCGCCACTCGCCGGGGAACGATCCTTCCCAGAGGACGCAGCTGCAGAACCCAGAGCATTGAAAAGGGAGTTGTGTAAACCAATGGACACAAAACTCTGGGGAGGAAGGGTATGTGTGGAAAGGGGCGGGGGGGGCAATGTTAAAAAATATGTACACAGATAATAATTTAATTAAAAAATTTTAAAAAATAAATAAATAAAAGTAAAAAAGAAAAAGAAAAGGGAGTTGTGTAGTCTTTCGCAGTTCCCCTCCTAGCCGGGAGGTGGCACTAGTCATCAATTTTCCTCTTCCCGTTCAAACTCCGCGCCTCTCTCGCTCTAGAGCTCGCTCTCGCGAGAGCTCTCGTGAACTTACAGAACCGGAAACAGCGTGTGGGTCTCTTCCCTCTTGCGGCCATCGTAGGAGCGCCAGCGGGTGAGGCTATGTCGGGAAAGCGCGTGTAATCCGCCGCCATCCGTGGTTGGGCGCGCTGGCTCTTGGCTTGGGGGACCCCCAATACTCTCTCAGCGGCCGAGTAGCAGCCAGGGAGAGGCTCCAAGATGGTTTCGACCTGTTCTTCCCACTAGCTCCTGAGCCGGCAGGCTGGGGAAGGGAAGAGGAGACGATTTGGGGATTCGGAAACGGGAGCTGGAGAGGGAGAGGGCCTGTGGATTTGGAGTCAGGCCTAGGCTGTGTAGTTTCTAAAGAAGGGTCTCGAAATAACTTTTAGAAAAGCCACGGAATTTTTAAGCCGCGCCCGCCCATTGGGAGGGATTTGGGACCTGAGATTGCATTTTCCAGGTCCCGGACGGGTGGCCTGGTTAATTTTGCAGAGAGCGAAATGTGTTTACACTCAAGCCCATGTAAGATTAACGCTGGCTGGTCTTTCTAAAACGTGATGTTTGAAGAACCGAGTTGTCAGTCAGCTTTGCCCTAATTCATTCGAGTTGAAAGCCCTGTGGCGGGACTTAAGGCGTTGGAGAATGTGAACGAGAAATCTGATAACTAAAACAATTGTGTTACTAATGGAAAACACTTGATCGCATAAGCAAATGCTGAAGTTGTTTCAGTAAAGCAAAATATTGAGAATTTTCAAGCTTCAGTTGATGGGCCGTTGAGTTCAAGTCGTTGGTGATGGACTAGCGGGAGAAAGCTAACTCGATGGATTGTGAATTAATATACGTGTTCCCTTTGAGATGGAATAACAATTTACTTGTTTTTCGCTTGCCAGGGGCTTTTAACAAGCCCTCCACTATTGGTGAACCATCCATCAGTTATAAGGTGCACCGTCCACCACTGTAGATTTCTCTGGGGGTGTGGTTCATTTGCATTAGTTAAACCCAGAGATAGAATTATTAGCTCATTTCTATTAACTAAATCAAAATGGAGAGGTCCTATAGATCTGATAGTGATTAGTGTTTACGAGGTTCATAGTTTACTGGTTTACACGACAGTTGCTGTGAGCATTCTAAACTTTTAGGATGACATTGTTGCTGTTACTTGTTTGGAAAGTGAATGGAGTTTTGGTCATTTACAGCCCCCACCCCCACCCCCTCTTTTTTTTAACTTTTTATTTAGTCAAAATGAAGTTCAATCCCTTTGTGACTTCTGACCGGAGCAAGAACCGTAAAAGGCATTTCAATGCACCTTCCCACATTCGAAGGAAGATTATGTCGTCACCTCTTTCCAAGGAGCTGAGGCAGAAGTACAATGTTCGGTCCATGCCCATCCGAAAGGACGATGAAGTTCAGGTGCGTACAGTGGCGGGGTCACGGGGCCTGGGAGAGGGACCGCAGACAGTCGCTCCGTAACAGGATTGCAAAGGTTGATCCAGGGACTGAAAACCAGCCAAAAGTATGCTGCTGCTTTTCACTCTGTGTGACCCAAGCATCAACTGCAGCCATGATTAAACAGAACAGCCAGAAAGGTCGTTCAGAACTAGAACATTTGGGTTTCACTTTTTCTCGGTATGTTTGGTCATCGAAGAGGCATTTGAGGACCAGTGAACAATCTTCGAATCAAAATCCAGATACATGTCACCCCAATAAGTTCAGTGATTTTTAAAAAGTAAGATTCAGAAGTTCTAACAGAACTATGGCTTCATGTAATTGAGTTTACCAGAAAATAATGTGTCAAATCTATGTAAGTGGAAATTTCTATAAATGTTTCTTCCTTAGCAGTAACCTGCAGCAAGGCTTTACGCAGTCTCTAAACTGGCATACGTGTTGGCAGTATTTCATGTGGGTTGCATCTGTTTAAGTAAATGGAACTACCCTGTTTCCCAGAAAATAAGACAGTGCCTTATATTAATTTTTGCTCCAAAAGATGTACTGGGTCTTATTTTCAGGGGATGTCTTATTTTTCCATGAAGAAGAATACGGTGTACATTTATTGTTAAATGAAAATAAAGGAAATTTATTACCTGTATATGGTATGGTAGTTGTCAACACAATCCAGGCAAACTGAATCCTACAGTATCAAGAATTTACTCATTTATTCAATGACAATCATGTCATCATCTTCTGGAACATCATCCTAACAATCCAATTCCTGAATTTCCTGGTGAATTTCTTGTGACTCCATTTCTTTCAGAATCAGTGGACCAAATCTCTCATGTTTAGCCGGGGGGGAGGTGGAGAGGCGGGAGTTGGGGGGGGCCTTATATTTCACTCAGAAGGAAACCTGTAAATAGGTCTTATTTTCGGAGGATGTCTTATTTTCGGGGAAACATGGTAGTTCCCCAATAGTGGTATGGATTGAGAACAGGTGCAGACATTGCCATTAGATTTGGGAGTCAGTCTTCTGCTTTCAACATCTCTTAATGCAAGAAAGTCTGCGGTTGGAAAGAAGCGTCTGTCCAGAAGCACTTTGGGTTGCCTCCTGACAACTGGGGATTCTTGGGTAAAAGCTGTCATTAACCTTTGGGGAGGGGTGGTTTGTTTCCTTAACTACTTCTGCTGCCTGCCCTCTGGCTGGCACTAGGTTGGACACTTCATGGATTGTGAATTAATATACGTGTTCCTACTGCTCCCTTTGAGATGGAATAACAATTTCAAATAGCCAGGGGCTTTTAACAAGCCCTCCACTTTTGGTGAACTACCAGTTATAAGGTGCACAGTCCATCGCTGTAGATTTCTCTGGGGGTGTGGTTCATTTGCATTAGTTAAACCCAGAGATAGAATTATTAGCTCATTTCTATTAACTAAATCAAAATGGAGAGGTCCTATAGAT
This sequence comes from Nyctalus aviator, assembly GCA_036971965.1. NCBI lineage: Eukaryota > Metazoa > Chordata > Mammalia > Chiroptera > Vespertilionidae > Nyctalus > Nyctalus aviator. Next base: position 9,376,387 of record CM072937.1, read on the forward strand.
CTGATAGTGATTAGTGTTTACGAGATTCATAGTTTACTGGTTTACAAGGTTAATCTTGTTTTTTTTTTAATCCGTTTCTGTTGTTTTTGAATCTGCACTCAGGTTGTTCGAGGACATTACAAAGGACAGCAGATTGGCAAAGTAGTCCAGGTTTACAGGAAGAAATATGTCATCTACATTGAACGAGTGCAGCGGGAGAAGGCTAACGGCACGACTGTGCACGTGGGCATTCACCCCAGCAAGGTGGGTGTCTGAGAATGCTGGGGAGGGGAGAATGGCATGGAAGCTATTGCTGGTGAATGTGAGTGCTTGTTTATAGGACAGTCCCATGGAAATAGGTTTTGGATGTGAATGGAGTATTCTAATACTTAAAATGTTTATGAAATCAAGATCTTTAACCATCATTATATGTGTATATTTAAAGTACTTTTTCCTCAAAAGCTTACTAACCTGATTGGTCACTAACAATAATGAACAGATCTTAAAATCTAGGTAGTGGGGTGATTTTTTGATGAAATAGAGCTTATGCCCTGCTTGCTTTGGTGTGTTAAACAATTGAGTGAGCAGCAAGGCAGCTTTACAGCCCTGCAAAGTAGGCAGTGAACCCTTCACTAATGGAGGGGACCTGAAGCTCAGAGTTAGATCACATTAATAGTGAGTGATAATCTGCCGAAACCGGTTTGGCTCAATGGATAGAGCGTCGGCTTGGGGACTGAAGGGTCTCGGGTTGATTCCGGTCAAGGGCATGTACCTTGGTTGCGGGCATATCCCCAGTAGGGGGTGTGCAGGAGGCAGCTGATCGATGACTCTCTCTCATCGATGTTTCTGACTCTCTATCTCTCTCCCTTCCTCTCTGTACAAAATCAATAAAAAATATATTTAAAAAAAAAATAGTGAGTGATAATCTAAGCCGAGATGGAAGATGATCTGATTCCCATAGCAGGTACCTGTCCTGGGCTTTAATACCAATTCTCCAATATTAGTCTCTAATTTCTCTTGCGGTTTTACATATAATATTAAAGTAATGGCACCTGGTGAGTGTTTAGATACTAAGTTTATTTTGTAAGATTTTTTAAAATACATTTTTATTGATTTTAGAGAGAAAGAGTGAGGGAGAGAAAGAGAAACATCAGTGATGAGAGATAATCATTGAACACCTGCATATCTTTCACCTACACTTCACTATTCCCATTTTTTTAATTATATGCCCCACATTGATCAATAAGCCCTGTTGACTATTGTATGTTGTATATAGAATCCTGTCTGCTTGTTAACCAGTAAGTGACCTATAAGACCATACCTGATCGCCCCTCACAGGCTACTTCATGTCACCCTTCTCTCCATGTGTCTACTTGCCATGCTGTGTCTACAGCCATGCTGTTCGGAGCGTATCCACTGGTTAGCAGGGTGACCTGGCAACTCGATAGAATTGCAAATTCTTCTCCCAGTTCTACTGACAATTTGGAGATGGGACCCAGGGAGCTGTTTTTACAAGCCTTCCAGTGGATTCTTAAACACTCAAGTTTGAGAAATACACTCCTGTGCAACTCAAGGTCTCCTGCCTCTGGACCTTGGTACTTGCTGTTATCTGTGGGACACTTCTACACCCAGATAGCTTTTACCCCTTCTCTCACTGGTGTCTTGTTCATTGTAGCACCTCTCCTGATTACCCTATCTCAGTGGTTGGCAAACTCAGTCAACAGAGCCAAATATCAACAGTACAACGATTGGAATTTCTTTTGAGATCCAAATTTATTAAACATAAACTTCTAATGCCACTTCTTCAAAATAGACTTCTCCAGGCCGTAGTATTCTGTGGAAGAGCCACACTCAAGGGGCCAGAGAGCCACATGTGGCTCGAGAGCCGCAATTTGCCGAACACTGCCCTATGTGATTTCACACCTGTTCTCTATCATTCTGTCTCTCCATTACTAGAAGTTCCATGGTGGCAAAGATGTTCTTTTGGTCTCCATATTATATTTCCAGAACTAATTCAGTGCTCTCTTCCCTCACCTTTCTTCATAAGACTAAAATTAGTCACAGACTAGAGGTCTTTAGTGCTGAGTTGAAATAAGATCTGTACTGTGACTTCGTTGAAGATTTTGCAGGTTGAAGCATGAGTGTAGGTTTTCCAATCTTATGGCTCTAAAGTTGGTGTAGAAACAAAACTGTAATATTTGGTTAGCTTGTAAAACAGGGTGAGGGGTGAATAGTATATTTTTGCATTAGAAAAAGAAGCAGGTTTTCTAATAAAGCACAGAAGAGGATACGAGAAAATTCACTGACATCACATTGCCTCTTCTCTGTTGGTAAAGCATTAGTGAATGTTTAATGGGTTTGACTTGGGAGATGAAAAATAATTTTTTTGAACTTTTGAGTTCATCGATTTTATGTTTTGGTGTTTATTACCTAGATTTGGTAAATGCAGTTGAATGTTGGGCCTTCCATGTGATCTCTATTGTTTAGAAGTGTCTATTTTTCTGCAGGTGGTCATCACTAGACTAAAGCTGGACAAAGACCGCAAAAAGATCCTTGAACGTAAAGCCAAATCTCGCCAAGTAGGAAAGGAAAAGGGAAAATACAAGGAAGAAACACTTGAGAAGATGCAGGAATAAAGTAATCTTATATACAGCTTTCATTAAAAACTTTCATTAAAAACGAAGGGCCTGTGTCTCCTGTCTGGTGATTTGGGGTACCGCTTCATCCTGGTGGGTCCGCGGCTGGAGGTTCGGTGACGTTTGCTGCCGGGAGCAGCCACGCCCTGCTTTGTGGCTTTAACAATCTGCTGTAGGAAGAGTGGTTTTTCTTGTTTTGTTTCTGTAGCAGACAGCAGCATTTGGGTGCATCATGGCTCACTGTGAAGAAGGCCTAGGTGAAAAGCCAGCTGGGAACACTGCCCCTCCAACCTGTCCCTGCCTTCCTCCTAACGTGAACAGCATTTTTTTCTTTGTATGGAAGTTTTAGACTAGAGTTGCTGAATAGCTAGTAGCATCTAGACCACTGCTTCTAGTTCCGGTAACGGAGAGCCTGGGCTTCTGTGCAATACCTAGAGCCGCCTCCACTCCTGTTTTATGCACTGGTGCTGGGTGGGTCCACAGTGTTCATCTAAAACACAGGTTTTCAAAGGATCAGGTACACTGGTGCGCACTGTTGACAACACAAGCACCCGTGCCCTCACTCCAAATTAAGAATCCAAGCAGTGCAGAAACCGGTTTGGCTCAATGGATAGAGCGTCGGCTTGGAGAGGATTCCAGTCAAGGGCATGTACCTTGGTTGCAGGCATATCCCCAGTAGGGGGTGTGCTAGAGGCAGTTGATCGATGACTCATCAATGTTTCTAACTATCGCTCTCCCTTCCTCTCTGTACAAAATCAATAAAATATATTAAAAAAAAGGAATCCAAGCAGTGAGGAATGCCGGTTCCCAGCATTATGAAGGCTTTGCAACAATGTAAGGAAATGGGCAGCCAGTTGACCCCTTTACAGACACCTGTCTCACTAAGCGTGGCTTCTGCAGGGCACCGAGCAGCCTACAGTCGGCAAAATTATATTCCTAATTGAGAATAAGTAGGTTACTGCCCTTCGCTTCTGAGGGTGGCCCTGGGGGCGGAGCTTCCTTTTGGCGGTTCCTGCCCGCATGGGAGGGCTGGGCTGGACGCGGACTTGGTGGAGAGGCTCCCGACTCTGACTCCTGGTGCATCCTTTTCCACTTCTGGGCCTTCTCAAAACGGAGGACTTTGTCTCCGGCCTTCCCTCCCGCCCCCTGACGGCTCATTCATTTCAGCCCCGAGCTGGCCACCCTCCGAAGTGGTAGGGGGCGCCGATTAGCCCGCCCAAAGGGTGGGAGTAGTCGGAAAAGTCAGGATGAAGGTAGCCAAAGAAGGGATGCCTGAATCAGGTCTTCAGGAATTAGCGGGAGTTTCTGTGGAGGGAGTGGGGGGGACACTACTAAATGCTTTACCTGCATTGTCGCTGCGTCGTCATAACAACCCCTCGTGATGGAAACGGAAGCCCGTGGTCACAGTAAATGGTAATCAAAAATTGAATTCCCAAGCCTAGCCTCTGCCATACTATACTACCGGATCCAGCCGGTGCTACAGGTCCTGAAGATCGGGCTAGGTGGGTCAGGAAAAGAAAAAAAAGAAAAAAGGACAGGAACAGCGGGGGTTCAGGAGGGCTGGAATGCTCGATGGCACTGCAGCAGGCTTATTAAAGGCGCAAACTTTTATACACTAAAGCTGGGCATTCCTCCAAATGGCCTTCTCTCAGGGCATGATGGCTACGTGCCCGTTCCTTAAAACCTACGCAGGGAGATAGCTGCCTGGGAAAGTTCATCCAGCTGTGCTCTGCTATGTTAATTCAAGGACGTGTTTGCAGATTCCAATTTTGCACGCACAGCAGAACGAAGGACACTGTTGCTTGCCACGTCCCCAAGTGACCCGACTCCTGGGGGAGAGCAGGCAGGGCTCCCTACCCTTGCTCCATCCCCCGATTCTCAGGTCGGTAGGGGACTCGGCTCCCAACACTATGCTGTAAGCGACGTGTTTGACAAATGTCCTTGGAACATATTTTGTCTTGGCTCGACTCCTCTGCCCTCTAAGGAGATACAGCGAGGTAGAAGGCTCAGCCCCTGCTTTCTGGGTTTTGTGCGCTTAAATCAGTCCACTAAAAAGGCAAAGCAAAGGACTCCAGTGAGGAATGCTGTCCAGAGGAGGCAGAAAGCAATCGGCTGGAGTTGCTGAGTGCATTAGGAAGGAGGAGAATTGGAGCTGGCTGTGATGTAGAAGATCAATGGAAATACAATTGAAGTAGGGGACAGCCAACGCAAAGAATCACAGGTGAACCGAAACCGGTTTGGCTCAATGGATAGAGCGTCGGCTTGGGGACTGAAAGGTCCCGGGTTCGATTCCGGCCAAGGGCATGTAGCTTGGTTGCGGGCATATCCCCAGTAGGGAGTGTGGAAGAGGCAGCTGATCGATGACTCTCTCTCATCGGTATTTCTAACTCTCTATCTCTCTCCCTTCTTCTTTGTACAAAATCAATAAAATATATATTTTTTAAAAATCACAGGTGAATTGGACACATGTTTCCAGTTTTCTCTAATAAAGCTGATTTATCTCTTGCCCACTAGAACAGGTCACACCACCATGCTGACCATATTTCTTTTATTCTGCTCTATTACAGGTGTTAAAATTTCAGATAACTACAGGGTGGGCAGATAAGGTGACTAAGTTAGTTGATTGCTTGGAGACTGGAAACGAGTGTGTCCTGTATCTGAAGGGTATGCCTCTCTACTCCAGTCAAACTGGGAACTCCAGCAAAGTTCCCAGATTGGCCAGATCTTTCCATTTTTCAAGAAAGTCAGAAATCTAGGTTACAATAATAGGTCTATTAATCAAATATGGCTCTTGGGCTGTGCTTTAGGATCTTACGGTATAGACCAGTGGTCGCGAGCCGCATGCGATATAGGGGCTCAATCACAAGAAACAACAACAACCTGTAATTATTGGAATCTAGAGTCTTGGTCAGCGGTCGGCAAACTCATTAGTCAACAGAGTGGCAAACCTCGGCTCGCAAGCCGCAGTTTGCCAACCACTGGTATAGACCATGCATAACTCAAAGTTTGAGGGTATGCACCTTTTTTGTTGTTATTAATCCTCACCTGAGGAGATTGTTTTCCGAGAGTGGGAGGGGGAAAGAGAGAAACGGTTATGTGAGAGACACTTTGGTTGGTTGCCTCCCACATGTGCCCAAGTGGGACTAGGGATCGAATATGCAACCCAGGTAGTGCCCTTGACTGGGAATGGAACCTGAGACCCTTTGGTGTTCTGGCTAACATCTGGCCAGGACAGTATGCATCTTTTGATTATAAATTATTTTTTTATTATTTTTTTTAATATATATTTTATTGATTTTTTTACAGAGAGGAAGGGAGAAGGATAGAGAGCTAGAAACATCAATGAGAGAGTCATCGATCAGCCGCCTCTTGCACAACCCCTACCGGGGATGTGCCCGCCACCAAGGTACATGCCCTTGACCGGAATCGAACCCGGGACCTTTCAGTCCGCAGACCGACACCTTATCCATTGAGCTAAACCGGTTTTGGCTATAAATTATTTTTTATTATAAATTACTTTCAGCCCTAGCTGGTTTGGCTCGTGGGTAGAGCTTGGATCTGCAGACTGAAGGGTCCTGGGCTGATTCTGATCAAGGGCACATGCCTGGGTTGCGCACACAATCCCCAGCAGGGGGCGTGCAGGAGGCAGCCAATCAATGATTATCTCTCATCATTGATGTTTCTATCCCTCTCTCCTCCTCTCTGAAATCAATAAAAATATATTCAAAATAAATAATTTTCAGTCTATCTTTAAATTCTTTTATGAGATAGAGGTGAGGCTTTTAATTCCTGTGCAGTCCCCAAAAGGCCTTCAAATAGTGGCCAGTGCAGCCATTCTGTTTCTGAGGACTGCTAGTTTTTAGTGAGGAATCCTGGATCTTATTGAATACCTTGTGGTTTCAAGTCTCTTTCAGGACACTAGGACTGTGAGATGATAATAGATATTCCTTCAGAAACAAAGTCAATAGCTGAAGCTGGTTTGGCTCAGTGGTAGAGTGTTGGTCTGCGGACTGAAGGGTCCCGGGTTTGATTCCAGTCAAGGGCATGTTCATTGATTGCGGGCACATCCCCAGTGGGGGGGTGCAGGAGGCAGCTGGTCAATGTTTCTCTCTCATTGAGGTTTCCAGCTCTCTATCTCTCTCCCTTCCCCTCTGTAAAAAAATCAATAAAATATATATTTTTTAAAAAGTCAATAATTAAATGGTACTGGTGGATGAAACAAACTGTTTACTGGAGGACTTCTCAGAGCTCTTAAAATGTCAGTTTGCACTGACAAGCATTCTGTCCAGTTCTGTCGTGTGTTTTTCACCTTTTAAAATTTGGATGTGTTATTTAATGTAGGTTCTCTGTTTCTCCTCTCAAAAGCAAGTTGTCATTAAGTCAGTAGTCTTACAGTCAATAAGTCCTTAGAATCAGGAAAGTCCCATGGCTAACTAGTGATGCTGAGCAAAGGAATTGGAAGCTTCTTTACTGTAGGAACTTCAGGACCTTGAAAGTATGCTCAGCTTAACTAAGAATTTCGCTTACATAGAGCTTTTAAGTGTTTCTATCTTTCTCTGCTTCTCAGGGCTCTGTCCTGCCCCTCAGCTCTGCATTTGATGTCTAGAAACCCAGGGGTCTTGTTTTCCTAAGATTGTTGGAATGCCTGTGACCATCGTGAACTTGCCCCCTGGCTTCATCACCATTGCCTATCCTGGAGTTGTTATGAGGAAGGAAGCTGGTTTAGACACCGGAGTGTGAAGTTCCCTCCCTGGGGAGGCCTCCGGTCTTGGTGGAGTGTGAATTCCATTTGGGGCATCTCCTTTTTGGCACAATAACCTCCTGACGTTCCTAGAAACATATCCTGCTACCTCTGGTCAGAGTCGTCAAAAAACTTTACCCATAAGTGTCTCTTGGCCGTGGAGTCTTCAAGTTCATTAGAGACTCTGCTTGATTCTAGAAATGTGGGGACTCTAGTGCAGGCAATATCAAAACAGGCCAGGCCGCCGAAGCTGGTTTGGCTCAGTGGTAGAGCGTCGGTCTGCAGACTGAAAGGTCCCAGGTTCGATTCCGGTCAAGGGCATGTACATTGGTTGCGGGCACATCCCTGGTGCAAGAGGCAGCTGGTTGATGTTTCTCTCTCATTGACGTTTCTAGCTCTCTATCTCTTTCCCTTCCTCTCTGTAAAAAATCAATAAAATATTTAAAAAAAAAAAAAAAAGAAATTGATTGTTTATGTTAATTGTGGTAAGGCTAAAATACCCTTCCTAGTGCTAATGTCAAATTCAAAGTTTGCTCTTCCAGTAGGAATCCCTCCCTTATCCATGGAGTTACATTCCAGGACCCCCAGTGGATTCTTGGTATCAAAAATAGTACTGAACCCTACATATGCTAGGTTTTTTCCTGTACATACATACCTATGATAAGATGTAATTTATAGATTAGGTATAGTAAGAGATTAACAATAACTAATAGAACAATTATAACTATGTTGTAATAAAAGTTTTGTGAATTGCTCTGGGGCATTATTAAATAAAATAAGGGTGTCTTGAACACAGGCACTGTGATACTGGAACAGTCAATCTGATTACCTTGGGGGCTACTAATTAACTAGTAGGTGGGTGGTATATTCAACATGGATACATACTGGACAAAACAATGATTCAGGTTCTACACTTGATCTTAGCCAAAAGGCCGAGAAGCGATATGATTCAGGTTCTAGATATACAGAGTGGCCAGATTATTATGATCTCTGAATGCATAATAGCCTGGCCACTCAGTGTGTGTGTGTGTGTGTGTGTGTGTGATCTGGGACACCCTTCAGGGCAAACCAGCTGGCCCCCACCCATACACCAGGCCTCTATCCTATCTAATAAAAGACTGACCGTCACTCCAACACACAATATGGCTGCCCCCATGTGGTCAAAGATCCTGCCCCTATGTGGACACAAGATGGCGGGCAGGGGAGGGCAGTTGGGAGGGACCAGGCCTGCAAAGGAGGGCAGTTGTGGGCGATCAATCCTGCAGGGGAGGGCAGTTGGAAGGCACCAGGCCTGCAAAGGAGGGAAGTTGGGGGCAAACAGGCTGGCAGGGGAGCAGTCAGACATCAATCAGGCTGGCATGGGAGTGGTTAGGGGGTGATCATGCTGGCAGGCAGAAGCGGTTAGCGGCAATCAGGAAGGCAGGCAGGTGAGCAGTTGGGAGCCAGCAGTCCTGGATTGTGAGAGGGATGTCCGATGGCCCATTTAGGCCCGATCACGGTGGGATCAGGCCTAAACAGGCAGTCGGACATCCCTCGAGGGGTCCCAGATTAGAGAGGGTGCAGGCTGGGCTGAGGAACAATCCCTCCTCTGCCCCCATGCATGAATTTTGTGCACCAGGCCTCTAGTCCCTTATAAGTGTGACAAAGTTAATAGAAAGCAAAAGTTACAATAACAAAGTATTTTCCAAAGAAAAGTCAAGAGGTTAAAGAGAAGGGGAAGAAGTCATGCATTATCACCGAGCAGCAAAATATGATGTGATCTGCCAAGATCGGTTTGGCTCAATGGATAGAGCGTCGGCTTGGGGACTGAAGGGACCCGGGTTCGATTCCGGTCAAGGGCATGTACCTTAGTTGCGGGCATATCCCCAGTAGGGGGTGTGCAAGAGGCAGCTGATCGATGACTCTCTCTCATCGATGTTTCTAACTCTCTGTCTCTCTCACTTCCTCTCTGTACAAAATCAATAAAATATATTTTTTAAAAAATATGATGTGATCTCTGTACAGGGCATAGAAAAACTAATAGAGGCTATTCATGGAAAACAAGATTAAATATTGTAAATGGTTTGGATATTCTTCATGATATGCATCTCAGTATCGGACATGGTAGGTGGACATGCGTGCTCAAGGAGCTGCAAGAAAAATATGAGAGTGTCGCCAAAAAAGTCATTGTCTTGCATGTGACTCTCCGTAAACAGTGCCATCAGAAGAACCTGTACCCAAGAGAGGCCTTGAACTCAAGCCCATGATTTTCAAGGACATTGACTCCATATGCAAAGTTGAAATACTTGGCATGAAGTCAAATGCTGATGGAGAGTTCAAGTTTATTTTATACTCCCAGGACTGCACTTACCAAGTTTATTATTTTCCGTTCATTGAAAGCCAAACAGGCCCATGAGGTGGTCAGTGTTCTACTGGATATTTTCATGATTCTTGGTAAACCCAGAATCTGACAGCAGCATAGAGTTCACAAACCAGGTTGTTAATGAGCTCAGTGAGGTATGGTCATACCTAAAGATTGTCTCTGGTAAGCACCACCATGGCCAAGGTCAGGGCTACCTGGAGCAAGCACACCATGATGTCAAGAACATGCTAAGCCGAGACCGGTTTGGCTCAGTGGATAGAGCGTTGGCCTGCGGACCCAAGGGTCCCAGGTTCGATTCCGGTCTAGGGCATATACCTTGGTTGCGGCACATTCCGAGAAGGGGATGTGCAGGAGGCAGCTGATCAATGATTCTCTCTCATCGATGTTTCTAACTCTCTATCCCTCTCTCTTTCTCTCTGTAAAAAAATCAATAAAAATATATTTAAAAAAAAAAAAAAAAAAGAACGTGCTAAGTTGCCTGAATGTAAAGTAACTACTCATATCACTGGGCAAGGCCTTGCACTTCATGCAGATGATGAGAAATCAGGCCTTTGGTGTTTCCTTTCAACAAAGTCCTTATAAGGCAAGGTTGGTTGTAAAGCCAAACTTGGCCTGTATTCCTCACACCCCGGGAAATTGGCCGTTTTACAAACAGAGGAAGAGCCAGAAGTTGCTGAAGAAGAGCAACAAAACAGCCTTTGGCTCAGCCAGGAAGAAAGGGCTGAGATTGGATCAGAGAGCTCTGATATGGATAAAGACCTTCATCCCGCTGAAACCGGTTTGGCTCAATGGATAGAGCGTCGGCTTGGGGACTGAAAGGTCCCCGGTTCAATTCCAGTCAAAGGCATGTACCTTGGTTGTGGGCACATTCCCAATAGGGGGGGGTGTGCAAGAGACAGCTGATCAATGACTCTCTCTCATCGATGTTTCTAACTCTCTATCTCTCTCCCTTCCTCTCTGTACAAAATCAATAAAATATGTTAAAAAAAAAAAAAAAAAAAAGACCTTCATCCCACTCCTCCCAAAGCAACTGAGCCAGCACCTCACACGGTCCTAGGTCTCGTCTACTGGTGAACAGGCACCTCCTTCACGGACCCTCCTGGTGTCTCTGGGCCTTATACAGGCATGTGAGAACCATTGCCACAGGCCCAGGGGGAAGGACTGAAGGCTGCTCTCTCAGGTCAAGTTGCCCATGGTAGTCCTTGACCACAGGGGAAAAGCGAATCATGCCTGTGATATAAGGCCATGAACTTGGTGCCTTAAAACAACAGAAATTTATTCTCTCACGGAATCTCAAAATTGAGGTGTCAGCAGGGTTGATTTCCTTCTGGTGGCTCTGAGGGAGGATCTATGCTATGCCTTTCTCCCGTGACAGCTGGCAATTCTTGACATTCCTGGGCTTATAGTACAAGTCCAGTTTCTGCCTCGACTTCATGAGGATATTCCCATGACCTTCTTCCCTCTTGCTGTGTGTGTGTGTGTGTCCTCCTTATCTGTCTCTTATAAGTACACCAAATCCATGTCTTTGGATTTAGGGCTCACCCTAATTGAAGATAATCTCACCTTGAGAACCTTACCTGATTACCTCTGCTGAGGCCCTTTTTTCAAGTAAGGTCATATTCCTTCACAGGTACTTTGGGTTCAGACTTAAACATATATTTTGGGAGACAGTTCTACCCCCTTCGGTCAGTAGAAGAGTATGTTGGCATGTACAGCATGAACTGATGGGGTCTCAAATAGGTAGAGCTGGTGGACTGCCCTACATTTATCTACCGTGTTTCCCCGAAAACAAGACCTACTTACAGGTTTCCTTCTGAGTGAAATATAAGGCATTCCCCCCCCCCCAAATAAGGCCCCCCCACCCCAGGCTAAACATGAGAGATTTGGTCCACTGATTCTGAAAGAAATGGAAATTCAGGAATTGGATTGTTATGATGATGTTCCAGAAGATGATGACATGATTGTCATGGAATAAATGAGTAAATTCTTGATACTGTAGGATTCACAGTTTGTCTGGTTTGTGTTGACAACTACCATACTGCCGTACCGTATACAGGTAATAAATTTCCTTTATTTTCATTTAACAATAAATGTGTACCGTATTCTTCTTCGTGGAAAAAGAAGACATCCCCTGAAAATAAGACCTAGCGCATCTTTGGGAGCAAAAATTAATATAAGACACTGTCTTATTTTCGGGGAAACAGGGTAGTACATATTCCTCCCCCTGCTTATTCCTGCTCCTCAGATGCATTCCCCTAAGGATGGGGGCATCAGAGGAAAAGATGTAGGCAGACAAGTTTTGAGAAGAAAAGAGATTGAGGCCCTGGCCAGTATGGCTTGGTTAGAGCATCGTCCCATGCACTGAAGGGTCATGGGTTCTATTCCCAGTCAGGGCACATGCCCAGGTTGCAGGTTCAATCCCCAGTCAGGGTACACCTGGGAGACAACCAATAGATGTTTTTCACATCAATGTTTTCTCTCTCCCTCTTCCTTCCTCTTGCTGGAGAATCAATGAAAAATACATCTTCGGTGAAGATTTTTTTAAAAAAATATATTTTATTGATATTTTACAGAGAGGAAGGGAAAGAGATAGAGAGCTAGAAACGTCGATGAGATAGAAACATCGACCAGCTGCCTCTTGCACACCCCCTACTGGGGATGTGCCCGCAACCAAGGTACATGCCCCTGACTGGAATCAAACCCGGGACCTTTCAGTCCGCAGACCGACGCTCTACCACTGAGCCAAACGGGTTTCGGCTCTTCAGTGAAGATTTTAAGAAAAGAGAGAGATTGGTCCACAATGGTCTCCCCAACTGAGCTCTGTTTCCTGCATTGAGAGAAATTGTATATGCCATCCCTGCTCTCAGACATTGTGTGACCTGCCTAAAGTTTAAAAAGTAGGTCAGAATTAAAATAGGGCTGGAATTTGGTCTGAGTCTATCCACTGTCTATGCCTCAAGATCAGAAAAGCATGTTGTGTTCCTGGAAAGGATCAGTGCATTCCAGGAAGTGACCAATAAGCCAGGGAAACCACAAAGGACTCTCAATAGGGCAAGGGCCAGCCGAGTCATGGCTCAGAGTAAGTATAACTGACCCGGCCAAAGGGAACAGTAATGCCCAGGCTCCATGTATTGCTATAATCCCAAGGCCTAAAAGAAAGCCTTGCCCATTGGAGGTGTTCCGTAAAGATTTGTTGATGAGTAAATGATTCTGCAGAGAAGAACAGACGGAAGGAGAAGGCCTGCAGTCCTTCATTTTCTCATATATCTTTCTGCATATCCCAGAGTCATTTTTTAAAAAATATATATTTTGGCCGAAACCGGTTTGGCTCAGTGGTAGAGCGTCGGTCTGCGGACTGAAGGGTCCCGGGTTCGATTCCGGTCAAGGGCATGTACACTGGTTGCGAGCACATCCCCGGTAGAGGGTGTGCAAGAGGCAGCTGGTCGATGTTTCTCTCATCGACGTTTCTAGCTCTCTAGCTCTCTCCCTTCCTCTCTGTAAAAAATCAATAAAATATATTAAAAAATATATATATATTGTTGATTTTTTACAGAAGGTAAGGGAGAGGGAGAGAGAATTAGAAACATCAATGAGCCCTAACTGGTTTGGCTCAGTGGATAGAGCATCAGCCTGCGGACTAAAGGGTCCCAGGTTCGATTCCCGTCAAGGGCATGTACCTTGGTTGCGGGCACATCCCCGGGAGGAGGTATGCAAGAGACAGCTGATTGATGTTTCTCTCCCATCAATGTTTCTTACTCTCTATTCCTCTCCCTTCCTCTCTGTAAAAAGTCAATAAAATATATTTTTAAAAAGAAAAAGAAAAGCATGTTGTATTTCTGGAAAGGATCAGCGCATTTCAAAATGTGAGTTACTTAATTTTTAAAAAGGCCACTTACAAATAATGAAAAGAGCAATCAATAGAAAACAAGCAAAGAAGAAGAAGTGGGTAAGTTATGTGTAGCTGTGGTATGGGGGGACATATGTAATACTTCCAAGTAAGTGAAGTCAGAATATGAATAAAGGCCAGAAACTGATCCAAATATCTTTTTTTTAAAATATATTTTATTGATTTTATACAGAGAGGAAGGGAGAGAGATAGAGAGTTAGAAACATTGATGAGAGAGTGTCATTGATCAGCTGCCTCTTGCACACCCCCTACTGGGGATGTGCCCGCAACCAAGGTACATGCCCTTGACCGGAATCGAACCCGGGACCCTTCAGTCCCCAAGCCGACGCTCTATCCATTGAGCCAAACCGGTCCCGACTGATCCAAATATCTTCAGGAATTTATGATAAAAGTGGCATTTCCTATCAGTGGTGGGGATGTATTCAGTTAATGATGCTGGATCACTTAGTTATCCATCTGTGGGGGAAAAGAAGTCTGATCCCTAAACTTAAAGAATAAAAATGTGCCGAAGCCGGTTTGGCTCAGTGGTAGAGCGTCGGCCTGCGTAGGGGATGTGCAAAGAGGCAGCTGGTCGATGTTTCTCTCTCATCGACGTTTCTGGCTCTCTATCTCTCTCCCTTCCTCTCTGTAAAAAATCAATTAAAAAATAGAATAAAAATGTAAAAATATGGGGGGGAAATAGATTTTTGTGATCTTGAAAGTAATAACATGAAAATCAAAAGCCAAAAAAATAAAAGGTTAGTTTACTGAGTTGCATAAAAGTTTAAAATATCTATTGAATATAATATCTCTAAAAATGTGAAAGGTAGCCGAAACCAGTTTGGCTCAGTGGATAGAGCATCGGCTTGGGAACTGAAAGGTCCCAGGTTTGATTCCGGTCAAGGGCAGGTACCTTGGTTGCAGGTATATCCCCAGTAGGGGGTGTGCAAGAGGCAGCTGATCGATGACTCTCTCATCGATGTTTCTAACTCTCTCTCTCCCTTCCACTCTGTACAAAATCAATAAAAAATATTTTTAAAAATAAAAAATAAAAAATAATGTGAAAGGTAAATGACAGATTAGGAGAAAATATTTGCAACATTTAAAATGTGAGTTACAGCCAAAACTGGTTTGGCTCCGTGTCTAGAGCATCGGCTTGCGAACTGAAGGGTCCCAGGTTCGATTCCGGTCAGAGGCATGTACCTTGGTTGAGGGCACATCCCCAGTTGGGGGTATGCAGGAGGCAGCTGATCAATGATTCTCTCTCATCGATGTTTCTAGCTCTCTATCCCTCTCTCTTCCTCTCTGTAAAAAATCAATAAAACATTTAAAAATAAAAATAAAATAATAAAACAAAATGTGAGTTACTTAATTTTTAAAAAGACCATTTACAAACAATGAAAAAAGCAATCAATAGAAAACAAGCACAGGCCGAAACCAGTTTGGCTCAGTGGATAGAGCATCGGTCTGTGGACTGAAAGGTCCCAGGTTTGATTCCGGTCAAGGGCATGTACCTTGGTTGTGGGCACATCCCCGGTGGGGGGTGTACAGGAAGTAGCTGATCCATGTTTCTCTCTCATTGATGTTTCTAGCTATTAACAGAGAGAAAAAATGTTTATTTTCTAGCAGGGCATTCCACCCCATATGTAGAAGTGTTTTTAAAAACAGACAGACAATAGGGTGGTGAAGACCTAGGGTGGGGGATGGGAGTGGGCTAGAAGGGGTCAATGGGATAAAAGGGGGACATATGTAATACTTTCAACAATAAAGATTTAAAAACAAAAAAAAACCCTGCCGGGACCGGTTTGGCTCAATGGATAGAGCATCGGCTTGGGGACTGAAGGGTCCCGGGTTCGATTCCGGTCAAGGGCATGTACCTTGGTTGCGGGCATATCCCCAGTAGGGGATGTGCATGAGGCAGCTGATCGATGACTCTCTTTCATCGATGTTTCTAACTTTCTATCTCTCTCCCTTCCTCTCTGTACAAAATCAATAAAATATATTTTTTTAAAAGATAAATAAATAAATAAATAAAAACAAAAAAAACCTACACATTGTCCTGCTGGTGTGGCTCAGTGGTTGAGTGTCCACCCAAGAACCTATAAATTTTGGTTCAGTTCCCGGTCAGGGCACATGCCTGGGTTTTAGCTCTATCCCTAGAAGGGGGCATATTAGAGGCAGCCAATAGATGATTCTTCCCCCAGCACTGATGTTTTTATCTTTCCCTCTCCCTTTCTTTCTCTCTAAAAAAATTTTTAATTAATTAATTAATTACCAAAAACTATTGCCCTAACTGGTTTGGCTCAGTGGATAGAGCATTAGCCTGCGGACTGAAGGGTCCCAGTTTCCATTCCTAGTAGGGGGTGTGCAGGAGGCAGCTGATCGATGTTTCTCTTTCATCAATGTTTCTAACTCTCTATCCCTTTCCCTTCCTGTCTGTAAAAAAAAAAAAAAAAAAAAAAAAAAAAGGCAATAAAATATTTTAAAGATGAAATAAAAATAAAAACTACCAAGGGCTACACAAATGCGAGGTGGTACATTCTGTGTATTGCTCTCTGAAAGGTCACCTGTGTACCCCATTTGCTAAACCCAATAGCCTTTTCTCAGTCCCAATCCACCTCGACTTATTTGTGATGTTAAATGCACTTCAACCCCCACCTCACCTTCTTTCTGGCTTCCATGAAACTGAACTTGACGGTTTTCTTCTGCTAATGTCACTCATTCCTTCCCCTCTCGCTGCAATTCTTCTCCCTCCACTGAGATACTGTTTTCAAAGAAAACATGTTTCCCCCCCTCTTCCTCATCATTGGCCATTTCTTTTAGTCTATTTCAACTGACTTTTTAAAAATCTCCCTTAACCCTCTCCCAAGCTCCAGCCTTCTATGTATGGGCTCTCGGTGTCAATAATTACCCCAAACATACTGTTGAAAGGTAAACTGGATCAGTACCTTAAAGTTTTTAAAGAATTTATTTGAGGAAACATGGCCTTAGAGTGGCAGTGCCAAACTGAACATGGTTCTGAGCACTCCACTGGCAGGAGCTAGGGGCAAGGTTTTACAGAGAAGCTGTGGAAGCAAAGCAAATAAACTATTTGATTGGAGCCCCGGCCGGTTATGCTCAGCGGATAGTGTCAGCCTGTGGGCTGAAGGGTCCCGGGTTCTGCTGCACCTCCAGTTGCAGGCTCAGTCCGCCCTGCTCTGTTGGGGCGTGTGCAGGAGGCAACCAATTGATGTGTCTCTCGCACATCGATGATTCTCTCTCTGTCTCTCCCCCTCTTTTCCACTCTAAAAATCAATGGGAACATATCCTCAGGTGAGGATTAACACACACACAAAAAAATTATTTGCTTGGCAAGGCTAGGTAGCTATTTATAATTGGTTGTTCTTAAGTTTTCCTTTCTCAGCTTCCAGTTCATTGACTTTGGCTTAGTCTGGGTTTGCTTATGTAATCTACCCAGGCATTAGGGCCACCTCGGCCTAAGGCCTGCTTGTTTACATACTTTAACAATATCCTTCCTTC
Source organism: Nyctalus aviator (assembly GCA_036971965.1). Taxonomy (NCBI): domain Eukaryota; kingdom Metazoa; phylum Chordata; class Mammalia; order Chiroptera; family Vespertilionidae; genus Nyctalus; species Nyctalus aviator. Next base: position 9,393,510 of record CM072937.1, read on the forward strand.
TGCGTCTCCCAATCCTTTGCCACCTTGGAGTCACCCAACCCAGAAACCTCACTTGTCTTCCGTGCCTCATTCTCCCTCACCGCCCAGAGCCCATCGCTCCATGAATGATGCCATCTCTACCAGTGACAGACTGTATTTCCCAGACATGGATATGCCCTTTATCCACACGTTCTAGAACCCCAGCAAGAGGTGCTTATCACCCTAGCCAGTTTGGCTCAGTGGATAGAGCCTCAGCCTGTGGACTCAAGGGTCCCAGGTTTGATTCTGGTCAAGGGCATGTACCTTGGTGGCAGGCCATCCCCAATAGGGGTGTGAAGGAGGCAGCTGATCAGTGTTTCTCATCAATGTTTCTTTTTTTTTTTTTCTCTTTTTATTATTATTTTTTTTAAAAAATAAGTTTTTATTGTTCATATTATTACAAATGTTCCTTCCCCCCACCCCCACCATTGCTCTCCTCCACCAGGTTCCCAACCCACCCTCTGCCCTTTCCCCACTCCCCATTGTCCTCATCATAGGTGCACAGTTTATGTTCAGTCTCTTTCCACATTCCCCTCTCCCCTTCTCCCCAAGAATAGTCAGTTCACTCCCCTTCCATACCTCTGATTCTATTATATTCAACCGTTACTATTATTCATCAGATTCTTTTCAATTCCCTTGGTTTTTAGATTCACTTGTTGATAGTTACCTATTTGTTGTTCATAATTTTTATCTTTATTTACTTTCTCTTCTTAAAGAACCCCCTTCAGCAATTCATATAGTTCTGGTTTGGTGTTGATGAACTCCTTTAGCTTGTTTTTATTAGTGAAGCTCTTTGTCTGACCTTCGATTCTGAGTGATAGCTTTGCTGGATAGATTATCTTTGGCTGTAGGTTCTTACTATTCATCACCTTGAATATTTCTTGCCATTCCCGTCTGGCCTGCATGGTTTCTGTTGAGAAATCAGCTGACAATCGTATAGGTGCTCCTTTATAGGTAACTACCTGCTTTGCTCTTGATGCTTTTAATATTCTCTCTTTGTCTTTTGCTCTTGGGATTTTAATTATGATGTGTCTTGGTGTGGTCCTCTTTGGATTCCTTTTGTTTGGAGTTCTGTGTGCTTCCTGGACTTGTAAGTCTAATTCTTTCACCAGGTGGGGGAAGTTTTCTGTCACTATTTCTTTCAGTATGTTTTCGATATCTTGCTCTCTCTCATCTTCTAAGACCCCCATAATTCTGATGTTGGTTCGCTTGAAGTTGTCCCAGAGGTTTTTTACATTATCTTCAATTTTCTGGACTCTCTTGCCTTTTAGCTTCTGTGGAGGAGTGTCTTCTGGCTCTTTATGTTCCAAATCTTTGACTTGATTCTTGTAATCTTCTTTTCTGTTTTTAGGACTCTGTATAATATTTATTATTTCAGACAATGTATTCTTTATTTCTTGTTGATTCCTTATCATTTCTTGTTGATTCCTCATTAATTCTAGATGATTTCTTTTCATATCCTCATAGGACTTATCCATCTTTTCTAGGAAATTCTTAAAAAACCTTATAAGCGTAGATTTGAACTCTATATCCAGCTGCTTTTTGTCCTCCATTTCTTTCGTTTGTGATCTATTTTGTTGTCGCATTTTGCAGCTACAGATGGGACGAGGTTTCAGGGTGGAGCCTACAGCCTTGGCTTCCGTCCGCCCCGCCCTATGTGGGTCCTTCAGTACTCGCTGCCAGCACCTCTGAGAGAAAGGTGCCCTCGATTTTCACCTGCTGCCAAACAGTCTATGCTCTCCCCCAATGAGCCGGGTATTGGGGTTCAGTTCAATTGGAAGTGGAGTTGGAGGTGGCGTTCAGAGCAGTCTGGAGCCCCTGTCTCCTTCCCGCCAGTGCAATCCCGCGGCACAGCCGCCCGTCCCTTCTCTGCACGCACTGTATGCGCTGCCGGGACCTCCTTTCGCCGCTCTCCCGGGGTTCCGCTTTACAGCCCAGCTCCCTCTGTGTGAGCCTGGGTCCCCGGGGTCTGGCCTAGAACGGGTTCAGAGCAGTCGGAAGTGGGGCCCAACACAGTCGGGGTTTTATCTCCTTCCCGCTGGGGAATGCCCGGCAGGCACTCAGCCTCCCTCCTCTCGGGGTCCTTCCTCTCCACGCGCCCTGTGTCTCGGTACCTTAGGCTTTTCCAGCTCCTCCGCGCTTCCTTCTGATTTTCTCCTTGCTTCTTGTTGTAGAATTTCCAGTCAGTCGACTTTCCTGTAGATCTGGGTAATGCCCATTTTATATTTTAGTTGTATTTTATTGAAATTGTTGTGTGCGGCTGCGGCTAGGTGTTTACCTGGGCGCAGCCATCTTGGATCCTCCTCTCATCAATGTTTCTAACTCTCTATCCCTCTCCTTTCCTCTCTGTAAAAAGTCAATAAATAAATAAATATATATATATATATATATATATATATATATATCTTTATATATATATATATTTTATTGATTTTTTACAGAGAGGAAGAGAGAGGGATAGAAAGTTAGAAACATCGATGAGAGAGAATCATGGATCAGCTGCCTCCTGCACACCTCTACTGGAGATGTGCCTGCAACCAAGGTACATGCCCTTGACCGGAATTGAACCCAGGACCCTTCAGTCCCCAAGCCGACGCTCTATCCATTGAGCCAAACCGGTTTTGGCTCTTTTAGTCTATTTCAACTGACTTTTTAAAAATCTCCCTTAACCCTCTCCCAAGCTCCAGCCTTCTATGTGTCAATAATTACTCCAAACATACTGTTGAAAGGTAAACTTAATCAGTACCTTAAAGTTTTTAAAGAATTTATTTGAGGAAACATGGCCTTAGAGTGGCAGTGCCAAACTGAACGTGGTTTGGAGCACTCCACTGGCAGGAGCTAGGGGCAAGGTTTTACAGAGAAGCTGTGGAAGCAAAGCAAATAAACTGTTTGATTGGAGCCCGGGCTGGTTATGCTCAGCGGAGAGTGTCGGCCTGTGGGCTGAAGGGTCGCGGGTTCTGCTGCACCTCCAGTTGCAGGCTCAGTCCGCCCTGCTCTGTCAGGGAGTGGGCAGGAGGCAACCAATTGATGTGCCTCTCGCACATCGATGATTCTCTCTCTGTCTCTCCCCCTCTTTTCCACTCTAAAAATCAATGGGAACATATCCTCAGGTGAGGATTAACACACACAAAAAAAAATTATTTGCTTGGCAAGGCTAGGTAGCTATTTATAATTGGTTGTTCTTAAGTTTCCCTTTCTCAGCTTCCAGTTCATTGACTTTGGCTTAGTCTGGGTTTGCTTATGTAATCTACCCAGGCATTAGGGCCACCTCGGCCTAAGGCCTGCTTGTTTACATACTTTAACAATATCCTTCCTTCTGCGTCTCCCAATCCTTTGCCACCTTGGAGCCACCCAATCCAGAAACCTCACTTGTCTTCCGTGCCTCATTCTCCCTCACCGCCCAGAGCCAATCGCTCCATGAATCGTGCCATCTCTACCAGTGACAGACTGTATTTCCCAGACATGGATATGCCCTTTATCCACACGTTCGAGAACCCCAGCAAGAGGTGCTTATCACCCTAGCCAGTTTGGCTCAGTGGATAGAGCCTCAGCCTGTGGACTCAAGGGTCCCAGGTTTGATTCTGGTCAAGGGCATGTACCTTGGTGGCAGGCCATCCCCAATAGGGGTGTGAAGGAGGCAGCTGATCAGTGTTTCTCATCAATGTTTCTAAACTCTCTATCCTTCTCCTTTCCTCTCTGTAAAAATTCAATATATATATATATATATATATATATATATATATATATATATCTTAATTGATTTTTTACAGAGAGGAAGAGAGAGGGATAGAAAGTTAGAAACATCAATGAGAGAATCATGGATCAGCTGCCTCCTGCACACCTCTACTGGGGATGTGCCCGCAACCAAGGTACATGCCCCTGACTGGAATCAAACCCCGGACCTTTCAGTCCGCAGACTGACGCTCTACCATTGAGCCAAACGGGTTTCGGCTCTTCAGTGAAGATTTTAAGAAAAGAGAAAGATTGGTCCACAATGGCCTCCCCAACTGAGCTCTGTTTCCTGCATCGAGAGAAATTGTATATGCCATCCCTGCTCTCAGACATTGTGTGACCTGCCTAAAGTTTAAAAAGTAGGTCAGAATTAAAATAGGGCTGGAATTTGGTCTGAGTCTATCCACTGTCTATGCCTCAAGATCAGAAAAGCATGTTGTGTTCCTGGAAAGGATCAGTGCATTCCAGGAAGTGACCAATAAGCCAGGGAAACCACAAAGGACTCTCAATAGGGCAAGGGCCAGCCGAGTCATGGCTCAGAGTAAGTATAACTGACCCGGCCAAAGGGAACAGTAATGCCCAGGCTCCATGTATTGCTATAATCCCAAGGCCTAAAAGAAAGCCTTGCCCATTGGAGGTGTTCCGTAAAGATTTGTTGATGAGTAAATGATTCTGCAGAGAAGAACAGACGGAAGGAGAAGGCCTGCAGTCCTTCATTTTCTCATATATCTTTCTGCATATCCCAGAGTCATTTTTTTCCCCCTTTCTAAAATACATTTTATTGATTTTGTACAGAGAGGAAGTGAGAGAGATAGAAACATCGATGAGAGTCATCAATCAGCTGCCTCCTGCACACCCCCCACTGGGGATATGCCCGCAACCAAGGCACATGCCCTTGACCGGAATCGAACCCTGGTCCTTCAGTCCCCAAGCCGACGCTCTATCCATTGAGCCAAACCGGTTTTGGCCCAGAGTCATTTTTAAAAAAATATATATTTTGGCCGAAACTGGTTTGGCTCAGTGGTAGAGCGTCGGTCTGCGGACTGAAGGGTCCCGGGTTCGATTCCGGTCAAGGGCATGTACACTGGTTGCGAGCACATCCCCGGTAGAGGGTGTGCAAGAGGCAGCTGGTTGATGTTTCTCTCTCATTGACGTTTCTAGCTCTCTAGCTCTCTCCCTTCCTCTCTGTAAAAAATCAATAAAATATATTAAAAAATATATATATATATTGTTGATTTTTTACAGAAGGTAAGGGAGAGGGAGAGAGAGTTAGAAACATCAATGAGCCCTAACTGGTTTGGCTCAGTGGATAGAGCATCAGCCTGCGGACTAAAGGGTCCCAGGTTCGATTCCAGCCAAGGGCATGTACCTTGGTTGTGGGCACATCCCCAGGAGGGGGTGTGCAAGAGGCAGCTGATCAATGTTTCTCTCTCATCAATGCTTCTAACTCTCTATCCTTCTCCCTTCTTCTTTGTAAGAAAATTAACAAAACCTATTTTAAGAAAGAGAGAAGCATCCATGAGAGAGAAACGTTGATCAGTTGCTTCCTGCACACCTCCTACTGCAACCAAGGTACATGCCCTTGATTATAATTAAACCTGGGACCCCTGAGTCGGCAGGCTGATGCTCTATCCACTGAGCCATACTTGATAGGGTTCCCAGAGTCATCTTAAAAAAACATCCTAAAAAAAAAAATTTTTTTTTGCCTCTTCCCTGTGCCAATTCAGGGTTGGGTAGACAGTGAGATAATGTATGTGAAGAGGCTTTGTCTGTAAACACTGAAGTTCTACCATGTGAGTTGTCCTTTGGTGCAAGCAAATCCTATCTTCCATTGGGAGTTGGAGTCTTCTGTCCATTTCCATAACACAATGTTAAGCTGGGTATCCAGGGAGACTGCATTACTACCCTGTTTCCCCGAAAATAAGACAGTGTCTTATATTAATTTTTGCTCCCAAAGATGCGTTAGGTCTTATTTTCAGGGGATGTCTTCTTTTTCCATGAAGAAGAATACGGTACACATTTATTGTTAAATGAAAATAAAGGAAATTAATTACCTGTATACGGTACGGTAGTACGGTAGTTGTCAACACAAACCAGACAAACTGTGAATCCTACAGTATCAAGAATGTACTCATTTATTCCATGACAATCATGTCATCATCTTCTGGAACATCATCCTAACAATCCAATTCCTGAATTTCCTGGTGAATCAGTGGACCAAATCTCTCATGTTTAGCCTGGGGGGGGCCTTATTTTTGGGGGGTGGGGGGGAGGAAATGCCTTATATTTCACTCAGAAGGAAACCTGTAAGTAGGTCTTATTTTCCTGAGAATGTCTTATTTTCGGGGAAACACGGTAGAAAGGAGATGACGTCATTTTCCAGCTTGTTTTGGAGGAGCAGAATCTTGCTTTATCGTTGGCAGCACCTTACTTTGTATTTCTCCTTAGTCCCTCAGCCCACCAGGCTCTGAGAGGTCCGACGTGACTGATGCAACCGTCCCTCCCCCCGTGCTGACCTACTGTCTCCTGGACAATGCAGGAACAGAAGCATGGACTCCTGTGGGGGAGAGGGACATGAGGTACAATGCCACTGTGTCCCAGGGGGTGGCCACAAATAACCTTGGTTTCCGGAGCCGCTGCCTCACTCTTTCTCGGGCTTCTTCGCCGCAGCGGAAGAGTCGGCGTTGAGCACCTAAATCTAGTCCCGCCTCCCTCTTCCTTATCACCTCAGCATCTGGAACAGAGGTTGCCAAGTGGTACGTCACTGGCTGCCTTCGGCATGTAAATATATTTTGTCCAGGTAATTTTTTAAATTTAAAAAATGAATTGCCGGGACCTGTTTGGCTCAGTGGATAGAGTGTCAGCCTGCGGACTGAAAGGCCCCGGGTTCGATTCCGGTCAAGGGCATGTACCTTGGGTGCAAGAGGCAGCTGGTCGATGTTTCTCTCTCATGGACGTTTCTAACTCTCTGTCCCTCTCAATTCCTATCTGTGTAAAATCAATAAAATATATTTTTTTAAAAAAAGGAAAGAAAGAAAGAAAGAAAGAAAGAAAGAAAGAAAGAAAGAAAGAAAAAAAAAAAAGGAAAACTTAAAAAAAAAAATGAATTGACAGCCCTTCCAAAACTATAGATTTCATATAAAACTCTGATGTCTAGTACCTCCTGAAAACTTGAAAGATCTGGTCACATTAGACCCACATTTCTGCATGGTAACCCCAGGAGGCAGCGCATACTTGTATTCTTTAGTTGGCCACCATTGGGCCACTCAAAATATATACATATGTGTTTCTGTGGCCCATTGCTAAACAAAGTGCCTCAGGCATTGTGTGACCTGCCTAAAATTTAAAAAGTAGGTCAGAATTAGCATATGGCTGGAATTTGGTCTGAGTCTATCCACTGTCTATGCCTCAAGCATAGAAAAGCATATTGTGATCTAACTGGTTTTGCTCAGTGGACAGAGCATCGGACTGCGGACTGAAAGGTCCCAGGTTCGATTCCCGTCAAGGGCATGTACCTTGGTTGCGGGCACATCCCCAGGAGGAGGTGTGCAAGAGACAGCTGATTGATGTTTCTCTCCCATCAATGTTTCTTACTCTCTATTCCTCTCCCTTCCTCTCTGTAAAAAGTCAATAAAATATATTTTTAAAAAGAAAAAGAAAAGCATGTCGTATTTCTGGAAAGGATCAGCGCATTTCAAAATGTGAGTTACTTAATTTTTAAAAAGGCCACTTACAAATAATGAAAAGAGCAATCAATAGAAAACAAGCAAAGAAGAAGAAGTGGGTAAGTTATGTGTAGCTGTGGTATGGGGGGGACATATGTAATACTTCCAAGTAAGTGAAGTCAGAATATGAATAAAGGCCAGAAACTGATCCAAATATCTTTTTTTTTAAAATATATTTTATTGATTTTATACAGAGAGGAAGGGAGAGAGATAGAGAGTTAGAAACATTGATGAGAGAGTGTCATTGATCAGCTGCCTCTTGCACACCCCCTACTGGGGATATGCCCGCAGCCAAGGTACATGCCCTTGACCGGAATCGAACCCAGGACCCTTCAGTCCCCAAGCCGACGCTCTATCCATTGAGCCAAACCGGTCCCGACTGATCCAAATATCTTCAGGAATTTATGATAAAAGTGGCATTTCCTATCAGTGGTGGGGATGTATTCAGTTAATGATGCTGGATCACTTAGTTATCCATCTGTGGGGGAAAAGAAGTCTGATCCCTAAACTTAAAGAATAAAAATGTGCCAAAGCCGGTTTGGCTCAGTGGTAGAGCGTCGGCCTGCGGAGGGGATGTGCAAAGAGGCAGCTGGTCGATGTTTCTCTCTCATCGACGTTTCTGGCTCTCTATCTCTCTCCCTCCCTCTCTGTAAAAAATCAATTAAAAAAATAGAATAAAAATGTAAAAATATGGGGGGGGAAATAGATTTTTGTGATCTTGAAAGTAATAACATGAAAATCAAAAGCCAAAAAAATAAAAGGTTAGTATACTGAGTTGCATAAAAGTTTAAAATATCTATTGAATATAATATCTCTAAAAATGTGAAAGGTAGCCGAAACCAGTTTGGCTCAGTGGATAGAGCATCGGCTTGGGGACTGAAAGGTCCCAGGTTTGATTCCGGTCAAGGGCAGGTACCTTGGTTGCAGGTATATCCCCAGTAGGGGGTGTGCAAGAGGCAGCTGATCGATGATTCTCTCTCATCGATGTTTCTAACTCTATCTCTCTCCCTTCCACTCTGTACAAAATCAATAAAATATATATTTTTTTAAAAATAAAAAAATAAAAAATAAATAAAAATGTGAAAGGTAAATGACAGATTAGGAGAAAATATTTGCAACATTTAAAATGTGAGTTATAAAAAAAAGTTAGTTACAGCCAAAACTGGTTTGGCTCCGTGTCTAGAGCATCGGCTTGCGAACTGAAGGGTCCCAGGTTCGATTCCGGTCAGAGGTATGTACCTTGATTGAGGGCACATCCCCAGTTGGGGGTATGCAGGAGGCAGCTGATCAATGATTCTCTCTCATCGATGTTTCTAGCTCTCTATCCCTCTCTCTTCCTCTCTGTAAAAAATCAATAAAACATTTAAAAATAAAAATAAAATAATAAAACAAAATGTGAGTTACTTAATTTTTAAAAAGACCATTTACAAACAATGAAAAAAGCAATCAATAGAAAACAAGCACAGGCCGAAACCAGTTTGGCTCAGTGGATAGAGCATCGGTCTGTGGACTGAAAGGTCCCAGGTTTGATTCCGGTCAAGGGCATGTACCTTGGTTGTGGGCACATCCCCGGTGGGGGGTGTACAGGAAGTAGCTGATCCATGTTTCTCTCTCATTGATGTTTCTAGCTATTAACAGAGAGAAAAAATGTTTATTTTCTAGCAGGGCATTCCACCCCATATGTAGAAGTGTTTTTAAAAACAGACAGACAATAGGGTGGTGAAGACCTAGGGTGGGGGATGGGAGTAGGCTAGAAGGGGTCAATGGGATAAAAGGGAGACATATGTAATACTTTCAACAATAAAGATTTAAAAACAAAAAAAAACCTGCCGGGACCGGTTTGGCTCAATGGATAGAGCATCGGCTTGGGGACTGAAGGGTCCCGGGTTCGATTCCGGTCAAGGGCATGTACCTTGGTTGCGGGCATATCCCCAGTAGGGGGTGTGCAAGAGGAAGCTGATCGATGACTCTCTTTCATCGATGTTTCTAACTCTCTATCTCTCTCCCTTCCTCTCTGTACAAAATCAATAAAATATATTTTTTTAAAAGATAAATAAATAAATAAATAAATAAATAAATACAAAAAAAACCTACACATTGTCCTGCTGGTGTGGCTCAGTGGTTGAGTGTCCACCCAAGAACCTATAAATTTTGGTTCAGTTCCCGGTCAGGGCACATGCCTGGGTTTTAGCTCTATCCCTAGAAGGGGGCATGTTAGAGGCAGCCAATAGATGATTCTTCCCCCAGCACTGATGTTTTTATCTCTCCCTCTCCCTTTCTTTCTCTCTAAAAAAATTTTTAATTAATTAATTAATTACCAAAAACTATTGCCCTAACTGGTTTGGCTCAGTGGATAGAGCATTGGCCTGCGGACTGAAGGGTCCCAGTTTCCATTCCTAGTAGGGGGTGTGCAGGAGGCAGCTGATCGATGTTTCTCTCTCATCAATGTTTCTAACTCTCTATCCCTTTCCCTTCCTGTCTGTAAAAAAAAAAAAAAAAAAAAAAAGGCAATAAAATATTTTAAAGATGAAATAAAAATAAAAACTACCAAGGGCTACACAAATGCGAGGTGGTACATTCTGTGTATTGCTCTCTGAAAGGTCACCTGTGCACCCCATTTGCTAAACCCAATAGCCTTTTCTCAGTCCCAATCCACCTCGACTTATTTGTGATGTTAAATGCACTTCAACCCCCACCTCACCTTCTTTCTGGCTTCCATGAAACTGAACTTGACGGTTTTCTTCTGCTAATGTCACTCATTCCTTCCCCTCTCGCTGCAATTCTTCTCCCTCCACTGAGATACTGTTTTCAAAGAAAACATGTTTCCCCCCCTCTTCCTCATCATTGGCCATTTTTTTAGTCTATTTCAACTGACTTTTTAAAAATCTCCCTTAACCCTCTCCCAAGCTCCAGCCTTCTATGTATGGGCTCTCGGTGTCAATAATTACCCCAAACATACTGTTGAAAGGTAAACTGAATCAGTACCTTAAAGTTTTTAAAGAATTTATTTGAGGAAACATGGCCTTAGAGTGGCAGTGCCAAACTGAACGTGGTTCTGAGCACTCCACTGGCAGGAGCTAGGGGCAAGGTTTTACAGAGAAGCTGTGGAAGCAAAGCAAATAAACTGTTTGATTGGAGCCCCGGCCGGTTATGCTCAGCGGATACTGTCAGGCTGTGGGCTGAAGGGTCCCGGGTTCTGCTGCACCTCCAGTTGCAGGCTCAGTCCGCCCTGCTCTGTTGGGGCGTGTGCAGGAGGCAACCAATTGATGTGCCTCTCGCACATCGATGATTCTCTCTCTGTTTCTCCCCCTCTTTTCCACTCTAAAAATCAATGGGAACATATCCTCAGGTGAGGATTAACACACACACAAAAAAATTATTTGCTTGGCAAGGCTAGGTAGCTATTTATAATTGGTTGTTCTTAAGTTTTCCTTTCTCAGCTTCCAGTTCATTGACTTTGGCTTAGTCTGGGTTTGCTTATGTAATCTACCCAGGCATCAGGGCCACCTCGGCCTAAGGCCTGCTTGTTTACATACTTTAACAATATCCTTCCTTCTGCGTCTCCCAATCCTTTGCCACCTTGGAGTCACCCAACCCAGAAACCTCACTTGTCTTCCGTGCCTCATTCTCCCTCACCGCCCAGAGCCCATCGCTCCATGAATGGTGCCATCTCTACCAGTGACAGACTATATTTCCCAGACATGGATATGCCCTTTATCCACACGTTCTAGAACCCCAGCAAGAGGTGCTTATCACCCTAGCCAGTTTGGCTCAGTGGATAGAGCCTCAGCCTGTGGACTCAAGGGTCCCAGGTCTGATTCTGGTCAAGGGCATGTACCTTGGTGGCAGGCCATCCCCAATAGGGGTGTGAAGGAGGCAGCTGATCAGTGTTTCTCATCAATGTTTCTAAACTCTCTATCCCTCTCCTTTCCTCTCTGTATTAATTCAATAAATATATATATATATATATATATATATATATATATATATATCTTAATTGATTTTTTACAGAGAGGAAGAGAGAGGGATAGAAAGTTAGAAACATCAATGAGAGAATCATGGATCAGCTGCCTCCTGCACACCTCTACTGGGGATGTGCCTGCAACCAAGGTACATGCCCCTGACTGGAATCAAACCCCGGACCTTTCAGTCCGCAGACCGACGCTCTACCATTGAGCCAAACGGGTTTCGGCTCTTCAGTGAAGATTTTAAGAAAAGAGAAAGATTGGTCCACAATGGCCTCCCCAACTGAGCTCTGTTTCCTGCATCGAGAGAAATTGTATATGCCATCCCTGCTCTCAGACATTGTGTGACCTGCCTAAAGTTTAAAAAGTAGGTCAGAATTAAAATAGGGCTGGAATTTGGTCTGAGTCTATCCACTGTCTATGCCTCAAGATCAGAAAAGCATGTTGTGTTCCTGGAAAGGATCAGTGCATTCCAGGAAGTGACCAATAAGCCAGGGAAACCACAAAGGACTCTCAATAGGGCAAGGGCCAGCCGAGTCATGGCTCAGAGTAAGTATAACTGACCCGGCCAAAGGGAACAGTAATGCCCAGGCTCCATGTATTGCTATAATCCCAAGGCCTAAAAGAAAGCCTTGCCCATTGGAGGTGTTCCGTAAAGATTTGTTGATGAGTAAATGATTCTGCAGAGAAGAACAGATGGAAGGAGAAGGCCTGCAGTCCTTCATTTTCTCATATATCTTTCTGCATATCCCAGAGTCATTTTTTTCCCCCTTTCTAAAATACATTTTATTGATTTTGTACAGAGAGGAAGTGAGAGAGATAGAAACATCGATGAGAGTCATCAATCAGCTGCCTCCTGCACACCCCCCACTGGGGATATGCCCGCAACCAAGGCACATGCCCTTGACCGGAATCGAACCCGGGTCCTTCAGTCCCCAAGCCGACGCTCTATCCATTGAGCCAAACCGGTTTTGGCCCAGAGTCATTTTTAAAAAAATATATATTTTGGTCGAAACTGGTTTGGCTCAGTGGTAGAGCGTCGGTCTGCGGACTGAAGGGTCCCGGGTTCGATTCCGGTCAAGGGCATGTACACTGGTTGCGAGCACATCCCCGGTAGAGGGTGTGCAAGAGACAGCTGGTCGATGTTTCTCTCATCGACGTTTCTAGCTCTCTAGCTCGCTCCCTTCCTCTCTAAAAAATCAATAAAATATATTAAAAAATATATATATATTGTTGATTTTTTACAGAAGGTAAGGGAGAGGGAGAGAGAGTTAGAAACATCAATGAGCCCTAACTGGTTTGGCTCAGTGGATAGAGCATCAGCCTGCGGACTAAAGGGTCCCAGGTTCGATTCCAGCCAAGGGCATGTACCTTGGTTGTGGGCACATCCCCAGGAGGGGGTGTGCAAGAGGCAGCTGATCAATGTTTCTCTCTCATCGATGCTTCTAACTCTCTATCCTTCTCCCTTCTTCTTTGTAAGAAAGTTAACAAAACCTATTTTAAGAAAGAGAGAAGCATCCATGAGAGAGAAACGTTGATCAGTTGCTTCCTGCACACCTCCTACTGCAACCAAGGTACATGCCCTTGATTATAATTAAACCTGGGACCCCTGAGTCGGCAGGCTGATGCTCTATCCACTGAGCCATACTTGATAGGGCTCCCAGAGTCTTCTTAAAAAAACATCCTAAAAAAAAAAAAAAAAAAATTTTTGCCGGGACCAGTTTGGCTCAATGGATAGAGCGTCGGCTTGGGGACTGAAGGGTCCCGGGTTCGATTCCGGTCAAGGGCATGTACCTCGGTTGTGGGCATATCCCCAGTAGGGGGTGTGCAAGAGGCAGCTGATCGATGACTCTTTCTCATCGATGTTTCTAACTCTCTATCTCTCTCCCTTCCTCTCTGTATAAAATCAATAAAATACATTAAAAAAAAAATTTTTTTTTGCCTCTTCCCTGTGCCAATTCAGGGTTGGGTAGACAGTGAGATAATGTATGTGAAGAGGCTTTGTCTGTAAACACTGAAGTTCTACCATGTGAGTTGTCCTTTGGTGCAAGCAAATCCTATCTTCCATTGGGAGTTGGAGTCTTCTGTCCATTTCCATAACACAATGTTAAGCTGGGTATCCAGGGAGACTGCATTACTACCCTGTTTCCCCGAAAATAAGACAGTGTCTTATATTAATTTTTGCTCCCAAAGATGCGTTAGGTCTTATTTTCAGGGGATGTCTTCTTTTTCCATGAAGAAGAATACGGTACACATTTATTGTTAAATGAAAATAAAGGAAATTAATTACCTGTATACGGTACGGTAGTACGGTAGTTGTCAACACAAACCAGACAAACTGTGAATCCTACAGTATCAAGAATGTACTCATTTATTCCATGACAATCATGTCATCATCTTCTGGAACATCATCCTAACAATCCAATTCCTGAATTTCCTGGTGAATCAGTGGACCAAATCTCTCATGTTTAGCCTGGGGGGGGCCTTATTTTTGGGGGGTGGGGGGGAGGAAATGCCTTATATTTCACTCAGAAGGAAACCTGTAAGTAGGTCTTATTTTCCTGAGAATGTCTTATTTTCGGGGAAACACGGTAGAAAGGAGATGACGTCATTTTCCAGCTTGTTTTGGAGGAGCAGAATCTTGCTTTATCGTTGGCAGCACCTTACTTTGTATTTCTCCTTAGTCCCTCAGCCCACCAGGCTCTGAGAGGTCCGACGTGACTGATGCAACCGTCCCTCCCCCCGTGCTGACCTACTGTCTCCTGGACAATGCAGGAACAGAAGCATGGACTCCTGTGGGGGAGAGGGACATGAGGTACAATGCCACTGTGTCCCAGGGGGTGGCCACAAATAACCTTGGTTTCCGGAGCCGCTGCCTCACTCTTTCTCGGGCTTCTTCGCCGCAGCGGAAGAGTCGGCGTTGAGCACCTAAATCTAGTCCCGCCTCCCTCTTCCTTATCACCTCAGCATCTGGAACAGAGGTTGCCAAGTGGTACGTCACTGGCTGCCTTCGGCATGTAAATATATTTTGTCCAGGTAATTTTTTAAATTTAAAAAATGAATTGCCGGGACCTGTTTGGCTCAGTGGATAGAGTGTCAGCCTGCGGACTGAAAGGCCCCGGGTTCGATTCCGGTCAAGGGCATGTACCTTGGGTGCAAGAGGCAGCTGGTCGATGTTTCTCTCTCATGGACGTTTCTAACTCTCTGTCCCTCTCAATTCCTATCTGTGTAAAATCAATAAAATATATTTTTTTAAAAAAAGGAAAGAAAGAAAGAAAGAAAGAAAGAAAGAAAGAAAGAAAGAAAGAAAGAAAGAAAAAAAAAAAAGGAAAACTTAAAAAAAAAAATGAATTGACAGCCCTTCCAAAACTATAGATTTCATATAAAACTCTGATGTCTAGTACCTCCTGAAAACTTGAAAGATCTGGTCACATTAGACCCACATTTCTGCATGGTAACCCCAGGAGGCAGCGCATACTTGTATTCTTTAGTTGGCCACCATTGGGCCACTCAAAATATATACATATGTGTTTCTGTGGCCCATTGCTAAACAAAGTGCCTCAGGCATTGTGTGACCTGCCTAAAATTTAAAAAGTAGGTCAGAATTAGCATATGGCTGGAATTTGGTCTGAGTCTATCCACTGTCTATGCCTCAAGCATAGAAAAGCATATTGTGATCTAACTGGTTTTGCTCAGTGGACAGAGCATCGGACTGCGGACTGAAAGGTCCCAGGTTCGATTCCCGTCAAGGGCATGTACCTTGGTTGCGGGCACATCCCCAGGAGGAGGTGTGCAAGAGACAGCTGATTGATGTTTCTCTCCCATCAATGTTTCTTACTCTCTATTCCTCTCCCTTCCTCTCTGTAAAAAGTCAATAAAATATATTTTTAAAAAGAAAAAGAAAAGCATGTTGTATTTCTGGAAAGGATCAGCGCATTTCAAAATGTGAGTTACTTAATTTTTAAAAAGGCCACTTACAAATAATGAAAAGAGCAATCAATAGAAAACAAGCAAAGAAGAAGAAGTGGGTAAGTTATGTGTAGCTGTGGTATGGGGGGGACATATGTAATACTTCCAAGTAAGTGAAGTCAGAATATGAATAAAGGCCAGAAACTGATCCAAATATCTTTTTTTTTAAAATATATTTTATTGATTTTATACAGAGAGGAAGGGAGAGAGATAGAGAGTTAGAAACATTGATGAGAGAGTGTCATTGATCAGCTGCCTCTTGCACACCCCCTACTGGGGATATGCCCGCAGCCAAGGTACATGCCCTTGACCGGAATCGAACCCAGGACCCTTCAGTCCCCAAGCCGACGCTCTATCCATTGAGCCAAACCGGTCCCGACTGATCCAAATATCTTCAGGAATTTATGATAAAAGTGGCATTTCCTATCAGTGGTGGGGATGTATTCAGTTAATGATGCTGGATCACTTAGTTATCCATCTGTGGGGGAAAAGAAGTCTGATCCCTAAACTTAAAGAATAAAAATGTGCCAAAGCCGGTTTGGCTCAGTGGTAGAGCGTCGGCCTGCGGAGGGGATGTGCAAAGAGGCAGCTGGTCGATGTTTCTCTCTCATCGACGTTTCTGGCTCTCTATCTCTCTCCCTCCCTCTCTGTAAAAAATCAATTAAAAAAATAGAATAAAAATGTAAAAATATGGGGGGGGAAATAGATTTTTGTGATCTTGAAAGTAATAACATGAAAATCAAAAGCCAAAAAAATAAAAGGTTAGTATACTGAGTTGCATAAAAGTTTAAAATATCTATTGAATATAATATCTCTAAAAATGTGAAAGGTAGCCGAAACCAGTTTGGCTCAGTGGATAGAGCATCGGCTTGGGGACTGAAAGGTCCCAGGTTTGATTCCGGTCAAGGGCAGGTACCTTGGTTGCAGGTATATCCCCAGTAGGGGGTGTGCAAGAGGCAGCTGATCGATGATTCTCTCTCATCGATGTTTCTAACTCTATCTCTCTCCCTTCCACTCTGTACAAAATCAATAAAATATATATTTTTTTAAAAATAAAAAAATAAAAAATAAATAAAAATGTGAAAGGTAAATG
Source organism: Nyctalus aviator (assembly GCA_036971965.1). Taxonomy (NCBI): domain Eukaryota; kingdom Metazoa; phylum Chordata; class Mammalia; order Chiroptera; family Vespertilionidae; genus Nyctalus; species Nyctalus aviator. The sequence goes on from CM072937.1 coordinate 9,410,012, forward strand.
ACAGATTAGGAGAAAATATTTGCAACATTTAAAATGTGAGTTATAAAAAAAAGTTAGTTACAGCCAAAACTGGTTTGGCTCCGTGTCTAGAGCATCGGCTTGCGAACTGAAGGGTCCCAGGTTCGATTCCGGTCAGAGGTATGTACCTTGATTGAGGGCACATCCCCAGTTGGGGGTATGCAGGAGGCAGCTGATCAATGATTCTCTCTCATCGATGTTTCTAGCTCTCTATCCCTCTCTCTTCCTCTCTGTAAAAAATCAATAAAACATTTAAAAATAAAAATAAAATAATAAAACAAAATGTGAGTTACTTAATTTTTAAAAAGACCATTTACAAACAATGAAAAAAGCAATCAATAGAAAACAAGCACAGGCCGAAACCAGTTTGGCTCAGTGGATAGAGCATCGGTCTGTGGACTGAAAGGTCCCAGGTTTGATTCCGGTCAAGGGCATGTACCTTGGTTGTGGGCACATCCCCGGTGGGGGGTGTACAGGAAGTAGCTGATCCATGTTTCTCTCTCATTGATGTTTCTAGCTATTAACAGAGAGAAAAAATGTTTATTTTCTAGCAGGGCATTCCACCCCATATGTAGAAGTGTTTTTAAAAACAGACAGACAATAGGGTGGTGAAGACCTAGGGTGGGGGATGGGAGTAGGCTAGAAGGGGTCAATGGGATAAAAGGGAGACATATGTAATACTTTCAACAATAAAGATTTAAAAACAAAAAAAAACCTGCCGGGACCGGTTTGGCTCAATGGATAGAGCATCGGCTTGGGGACTGAAGGGTCCCGGGTTCGATTCCGGTCAAGGGCATGTACCTTGGTTGCGGGCATATCCCCAGTAGGGGGTGTGCAAGAGGAAGCTGATCGATGACTCTCTTTCATCGATGTTTCTAACTCTCTATCTCTCTCCCTTCCTCTCTGTACAAAATCAATAAAATATATTTTTTTAAAAGATAAATAAATAAATAAATAAATAAATAAATAAATAAATACAAAAAAAAACCTACACATTGTCCTGCTGGTGTGGCTCAGTGGTTGAGTGTCCACCCAAGAACCTATAAATTTTGGTTCAGTTCCCGGTCAGGGCACATGCCTGGGTTTTAGCTCTATCCCTAGAAGGGGGCATGTTAGAGGCAGCCAATAGATGATTCTTCCCCCAGCACTGATGTTTTTATCTCTCCCTCTCCCTTTCTTTCTCTCTAAAAAAATTTTTAATTAATTAATTAATTACCAAAAACTATTGCCCTAACTGGTTTGGCTCAGTGGATAGAGCATTGGCCTGCGGACTGAAGGGTCCCAGTTTCCATTCCTAGTAGGGGGTGTGCAGGAGGCAGCTGATCGATGTTTCTCTCTCATCAATGTTTCTAACTCTCTATCCCTTTCCCTTCCTGTCTGTAAAAAAAAAAAAAAAAAAAAAAGGCAATAAAATATTTTAAAGATGAAATAAAAATAAAAACTACCAAGGGCTACACAAATGCGAGGTGGTACATTCTGTGTATTGCTCTCTGAAAGGTCACCTGTGCACCCCATTTGCTAAACCCAATAGCCTTTTCTCAGTCCCAATCCACCTCGACTTATTTGTGATGTTAAATGCACTTCAACCCCCACCTCACCTTCTTTCTGGCTTCCATGAAACTGAACTTGACGGTTTTCTTCTGCTAATGTCACTCATTCCTTCCCCTCTCGCTGCAATTCTTCTCCCTCCACTGAGATACTGTTTTCAAAGAAAACATGTTTCCCCCCCTCTTCCTCATCATTGGCCATTTTTTAGTCTATTTCAACTGACTTTTTAAAAATCTCCCTTAACCCTCTCCCAAGCTCCAGCCTTCTATGTATGGGCTCTCGGTGTCAATAATTACCCCAAACATACTGTTGAAAGGTAAACTGAATCAGTACCTTAAAGTTTTTAAAGAATTTATTTGAGGAAACATGGCCTTAGAGTGGCAGTGCCAAACTGAACGTGGTTCTGAGCACTCCACTGGCAGGAGCTAGGGGCAAGGTTTTACAGAGAAGCTGTGGAAGCAAAGCAAATAAACTGTTTGATTGGAGCCCCGGCCGGTTATGCTCAGCGGATACTGTCAGGCTGTGGGCTGAAGGGTCCCGGGTTCTGCTGCACCTCCAGTTGCAGGCTCAGTCCGCCCTGCTCTGTTGGGGCGTGTGCAGGAGGCAACCAATTGATGTGCCTCTCGCACATCGATGATTCTCTCTCTGTTTCTCCCCCTCTTTTCCACTCTAAAAATCAATGGGAACATATCCTCAGGTGAGGATTAACACACACACAAAAAAATTATTTGCTTGGCAAGGCTAGGTAGCTATTTATAATTGGTTGTTCTTAAGTTTTCCTTTCTCAGCTTCCAGTTCATTGACTTTGGCTTAGTCTGGGTTTGCTTATGTAATCTACCCAGGCATCAGGGCCACCTCGGCCTAAGGCCTGCTTGTTTACATACTTTAACAATATCCTTCCTTCTGCGTCTCCCAATCCTTTGCCACCTTGGAGTCACCCAACCCAGAAACCTCACTTGTCTTCCGTGCCTCATTCTCCCTCACCGCCCAGAGCCCATCGCTCCATGAATGGTGCCATCTCTACCAGTGACAGACTATATTTCCCAGACATGGATATGCCCTTTATCCACACGTTCTAGAACCCCAGCAAGAGGTGCTTATCACCCTAGCCAGTTTGGCTCAGTGGATAGAGCCTCAGCCTGTGGACTCAAGGGTCCCAGGTCTGATTCTGGTCAAGGGCATGTACCTTGGTGGCAGGCCATCCCCAATAGGGGTGTGAAGGAGGCAGCTGATCAGTGTTTCTCATCAATGTTTCTAAACTCTCTATCCCTCTCCTTTCCTCTCTGTATTAATTCAATAAATATATATATATATATATATATATATATATATATATATCTTAATTGATTTTTTACAGAGAGGAAGAGAGAGGGATAGAAAGTTAGAAACATCAATGAGAGAATCATGGATCAGCTGCCTCCTGCACACCTCTACTGGGGATGTGCCTGCAACCAAGGTACATGCCCCTGACTGGAATCAAACCCCGGACCTTTCAGTCCGCAGACCGACGCTCTACCATTGAGCCAAACGGGTTTCGGCTCTTCAGTGAAGATTTTAAGAAAAGAGAAAGATTGGTCCACAATGGCCTCCCCAACTGAGCTCTGTTTCCTGCATCGAGAGAAATTGTATATGCCATCCCTGCTCTCAGACATTGTGTGACCTGCCTAAAGTTTAAAAAGTAGGTCAGAATTAAAATAGGGCTGGAATTTGGTCTGAGTCTATCCACTGTCTATGCCTCAAGATCAGAAAAGCATGTTGTGTTCCTGGAAAGGATCAGTGCATTCCAGGAAGTGACCAATAAGCCAGGGAAACCACAAAGGACTCTCAATAGGGCAAGGGCCAGCCGAGTCATGGCTCAGAGTAAGTATAACTGACCCGGCCAAAGGGAACAGTAATGCCCAGGCTCCATGTATTGCTATAATCCCAAGGCCTAAAAGAAAGCCTTGCCCATTGGAGGTGTTCCGTAAAGATTTGTTGATGAGTAAATGATTCTGCAGAGAAGAACAGATGGAAGGAGAAGGCCTGCAGTCCTTCATTTTCTCATATATCTTTCTGCATATCCCAGAGTCATTTTTTTCCCCCTTTCTAAAATACATTTTATTGATTTTGTACAGAGAGGAAGTGAGAGAGATAGAAACATCGATGAGAGTCATCAATCAGCTGCCTCCTGCACACCCCCCACTGGGGATATGCCCGCAACCAAGGCACATGCCCTTGACCGGAATCGAACCCGGGTCCTTCAGTCCCCAAGCCGACGCTCTATCCATTGAGCCAAACCGGTTTTGGCCCAGAGTCATTTTTAAAAAAATATATATTTTGGTCGAAACTGGTTTGGCTCAGTGGTAGAGCGTCGGTCTGCGGACTGAAGGGTCCCGGGTTCGATTCCGGTCAAGGGCATGTACACTGGTTGCGAGCACATCCCCGGTAGAGGGTGTGCAAGAGACAGCTGGTCGATGTTTCTCTCATCGACGTTTCTAGCTCTCTAGCTCTCTCCCTTCCTCTCTAAAAAATCAATAAAATATATTAAAAAATATATATATATTGTTGATTTTTTACAGAAGGTAAGGGAGAGGGAGAGAGAGTTAGAAACATCAATGAGCCCTAACTGGTTTGGCTCAGTGGATAGAGCATCAGCCTGCGGACTAAAGGGTCCCAGGTTCGATTCCAGCCAAGGGCATGTACCTTGGTTGTGGGCACATCCCCAGGAGGGGGTGTGCAAGAGGCAGCTGATCAATGTTTCTCTCTCATCGATGCTTCTAACTCTCTATCCTTCTCCCTTCTTCTTTGTAAGAAAGTTAACAAAACCTATTTTAAGAAAGAGAGAAGCATCCATGAGAGAGAAACGTTGATCAGTTGCTTCCTGCACACCTCCTACTGCAACCAAGGTACATGCCCTTGATTATAATTAAACCTGGGACCCCTGAGTCGGCAGGCTGATGCTCTATCCACTGAGCCATACTTGATAGGGCTCCCAGAGTCTTCTTAAAAAAACATCCTAAAAAAAAAAAAAAAAAATTTTTGCCGGGACCGGTTTGGCTCAATGGATAGAGCGTCGGCTTGGGGACTGAAGGGTCCCGGGTTCGATTCCGGTCAAGGGCATGTACCTCGGTTGTGGGCATATCCCCAGTAGGGGGTGTGCAAGAGGCAGCTGATCGATGACTCTTTCTCATCGATGTTTCTAACTCTCTATCTCTCTCCCTTCCTCTCTGTATAAAATCAATAAAATACATTAAAAAAAAAATTTTTTTTTGCCTCTTCCCTGTGCCAATTCAGGGTTGGGTAGACAGTGAGATAATGTATGTGAAGAGGCTTTGTCTGTAAACACTGAAGTTCTACCATGTGAGTTGTCCTTTGGTGCAAGCAAATCCTATCTTCCATTGGGAGTTGGAGTCTTCTGTCCATTTCCATAACACAATGTTAAGCTGGGTATCCAGGGAGACTGCATTACTACCCTGTTTCCCCGAAAATAAGACAGTGTCTTATATTAATTTTTGCTCCCAAAGATGCGTTAGGTCTTATTTTCAGGGGATGTCTTCTTTTTCCATGAAGAAGAATACGGTACACATTTATTGTAAAATGAAAATAAAGGAAATTTATTACCTGTATACGGTACGGCAGTACAGTAGTTGTCAACACAAACCAGACAAACTGTGAATCCTACAGTATAAAGAATTTACTCATTTATTCAATGACAATCATGTCATCATCTTCTGGAACATCGTCCTAACAATCCAATTCCTGAATTTCCTGGTGAATTTCTTGTGACTCCATTTCTTTCAGAATCCGTGGACCAAATCTCTCATGTTTAGCCTGGGGGGCCTTATTTTCGGGGGGGGAGGGGAATGCCTTATATTTCACTCAGAAGGAAACCTGTAAGTAGGTCTTATTTTCCGAGAATGTCTTATTTTCGGGGAAACACGGTAGAAAGGAGATGACGTCATTTTCCAGCTTGTTTTGGAGGAGCAGAATCTTGCTTTATCGTTGGCAGCACCTTACTTTGTATTTCTCCTTGGTCCCTCAGCCCACCAGGCTCTGAGAGGTCCGACGTGACTGATGCAACCGTCCCTCCCCCCGTGCTGACCTACTGTCTCCTGGACAAGGCAGGAACAGAAGCATGGACTCCTGTGGGGGAGAGGGACATGAGGTACAATGCCACTGTGTCCCAGGGGGTGGCCACAAATAACCTTGGTTTCCGGAGCCGCTGCCTCACTCTTCCTCTCGGGCTTCTTCGCCGCAGCGGAAGAGTCGTTGTTGAGCACCTAAATCCAGTCCCGCCTCCCTCTTCCTTATCACCTCAGCATCTGGAACAGAGGTTGCCAAGTGGTACGTCACTGGCTGCCTTCAGCATGTAAATATATTTTGTCCAGGTAATTTTTTAAATTTAAAAAATGAATTGCCGGGACCGGTTTGGCTCAGTGGACAGAGCATCGGACTGCGGACTGAAAGGTCCCAGGTTCGATTCCGGTCAAGGGCATGTACCTTGGTTGCGGGCACAGCCCCAGGAGGAGGTGTGCAAGAGACAGCTGATTGATGTTTCTCTCCCATCAATGTTTCTTACTCTCTATTCCTCTCCCTTCCTTTCTGTAAAAAGTCAATTAAAATATATTTTTAAAAAGAAAAAGAAAAGCATGTTGTATTTCTGGAAAGGATCAGTGCATTTCAAAATGTGAGTTACTTAATTTTTAAAAAGGCCACTTACAAATAATGAAAAGAGCAATCAATAGAAAACAGGCAAAGAAGAAGAAGAAGTGGGTAAGTTATGTGTAGCTGTGGTATGGGGGGACATATGTAATACTTCAATTAAGTGAAGTCAGAATATGAATAAAGGCCAGAAACTGATCCAAATATCTTCAGGAATTTATGATAAAAGTGGCATTTCCTATCAGTGGTGGGGGATGTATTCAGTTAATGATGCTGGATCACTTAGCTATCCATCTGTGGGGGAAAAGAAGTCTGATCCCTAAACTTAAAGAATAAAAATGTGCCGAAGCCGGTTTGGCTCAGTGGTAGAGCGTCGGCCTGCGGACTGAAAGGTCCCGGGTTCGATTCTGGTCAAGGGCATGTACATTGGTTGCGGGCACATCCCCAGTAGGGGATGTGCAAGAGGCAGCTGGTCGATGTTTCTCTCTCACCGACGTTTCTGGCTCTCTATCTCTCTCCCTTCCTCTCTGTAAAAAATCAATTTAAAAAAAAAAAGAATAAAAATGTAAAAATATGGGGGGGAAATAGATTTTTGTGATCTTGAAAGTAATAACATGAAATTCAAAAGCCAAAAAAATAAAAGGTTAGTTTACTGAGTTGCATAAAAGTTTAAAATATCTATTGAATATAATATCTCTAAAAATGTGAAAGGTAGCCGAAACCAGTTTGGCTCAGTGGATAGAGCATCGGCTTGGGAACTGAAAGGTCCCAGGTTTGATTCCGGTCAAGGGCAGGTACCTTGGTTGCAGGTATATCCCCAGTAGGGGGTGTGCAAGAGGCAGCTGATCGATGACTCTCTCATCGATGTTTCTAACTCTCTCTCTCCCTTCCACTCTGTACAAAATCAATAAAAAATATTTTTAAAAATAAAAAATAAAAAATAATGTGAAAGGTAAATGACAGATTAGGAGAAAATATTTGCAACATTTAAAATGTGAGTTACAGCCAAAACTGGTTTGGCTCCGTGTCTAGAGCATCGGCTTGCGAACTGAAGGGTCCCAGGTTCGATTCCGGTCAGAGGTATGTACCTTGGTTGAGGGCACATCCCCAGTTGGGGGTATGCAGGAGGCAGCTGATCAATGATTCTCTCTCATCGATGTTTCTAGCTCTCTATCCCTCTCTCTTCCTCTCTGTAAAAAATCAATAAAACATTTAAAAATAAAAATAAAATAATAAAACAAAATGTGAGTTACTTAATTTTTAAAAAGACCATTTACAAACAATGAAAAAAGCAATCAATAGAAAACAAGCACAGGCCGAAACCAGTTTGGCTCAGTGGATAGAGCATCCTGGCCAACACTGTTGTCTTTGTTCATTTGTTGTTGTTTTTTGTTTGTTTGTTTGTTTTTAATTTTATTTTATTGATTTTTTACAGAGAGGAAGGGAGAGAGATAGAGAGTTAGAAATATCGATGAGAGAGAATCATCGGTCGGCTGCCCCCCACACGCCCCCCACTGGGGATGTGCCCAAAACCAAGGTACATGCCCTTGACCGGAATCGAACCTGGGACCTTTGAGTCCGCAGACCAACGCTCTACCACTGAGCCAAACCGGTTTCGGCTGTTCATTTGTTTTTGATAATACTATTCCTAACAAGTGTGAGGTGATATCTCATTGTGCTTTAATTTGCATTTCCCTGATGACGAGTAATGTTGAGAAATGTCCAAGTCCTTTGTCCATTTTTAAGTGGTCTGTTTGTTCTGCTATTGAGCTGAAGAAGTTCTTTATATATTTTGGATATTAACCCCTCGGCAGCGATATGGTTTGTAAATGTTTTTTCCCATTCCTTTGCCTTTTCACTCTGTTTCCTTTGCTGTGAAGGAACGTTTTAGTCTGAGGTAGTCCCACTTGTCTGTTTCCACTGTTGTTATCTGTGCTTTTGGTGTCACACACCAGAGATCACTGCCATTGTCATGGCGCTATTTTCCTGTGTTTTCTTCTAGGAGTTTTGTCATTCCAGGTCTTACATCGTAAATGTTTAATCCCTCACTTCTGCTATTAACAGAGAGAAAAAATGTTTATTTTCTAGCAGGGCATTCCACCCCATATGTAGAAGTGTTTTTAAAAACAAACAGACAATAGGGTGGTGAAGGCCTAGGGTGGGGGATGGGAGTGGGCTAGAAGGGGCCAATGGGATAAAAGGGGGACATACGTAATACTTTCAACAATAAAGATTTAATTAAAAAACAAAAAAAAAACTACAAATTGTCCTGCTGGTATGGCTCAGTGGTTGAGTGTCCACCCAAGAACCTATAAATTTTGGTTCAGTTCCCTGTCAGGGCACATGCCTGGGTTTTAGCTCTATCGCCAGAAGGGGGCATGTAAGAGGCAGCCAATAGATGATTCTCCGCCAGCACTGATGTTTTTATCTCTCCCTCTCCCTTTCTTTCTCTCTAAAAAATTTTTTAATTAATTAATTAATTACCAAAAACTATTGCCTAACCGGTTTGGCTCAGTGGATAGAGCATTGGCCTGCGGACTGAAGGGTCCCAGTTTCCATTCCTAGTAGGGGGTGTGCAGGAGGCAGCTGATCGATGTTTCTCTCTCATTAATGTTTCTAACTCTCTATCCCTTTCCCTTCCTGTCTGTAAAAAAAAATCAATAAAAAATTGTTTTCAAATATATTTTATTGATTTTGTACAGAGAGAAAGGGAGAGAGATAGAGAGTTAGAAACATCGACGAGAGAGAGTCATCGATCAGCTGCCTCTTGCACACCCCCTACTGGGGATATGCCCGCAACCAAGGTACATGCCCTTGACAGGAATCAAACCCGGGACCCTTGAATCCCCAAGCCAACGCTCTATCCATTGAGCCAAACCAGTCTCGGCAAAAAAGTCAATAAAATATTTTAAAGATGAAATAAAAATAAAAACTACCAAGGGCTACACAAATGCTAGGTGGTACATTCCATGTATTGCTCTCTGAAAGGTCACCTGTGCACCCCATTTGCTAAACCCAATAGCCTTTTCTCAGTCCCAATCCACCTCGACTTATTTGTGATGTTAAATGCACTCCAACCCCCACCTCACCTTCTTTCTGGCTTCCATGAAACTGAACTTGACGGTTTTCTTCTGCTAATGTCACTCATTCCTTCCCCTCTCGCTGCAATTCTTCTCCCTCCACTGAGATACTGTTTTCAAAGAAAACATGTTTCCCCCCCTCTTCCTCATCATTGGCCATTTCTTTTAGTCTATTTCAACTGACTTTTTAAAAATCTCCCTTAACCCTCTCCCAAGCTCCAGCCTTCTATGTATGGGCTCTCGGTGTCAATAATTACTCCAAACATACTGTTGAAAGGTAAACTGGATCAGTACCTTAAAGTTTTTAAAGAATTTATTTGAGGAAACATGGCCTTAGAGTGGCAGTGCCAAACTGAACGTGGTTCTGAGCACTCCACTGGCAGGAGCTAGGGGCAAGGTTTTACAGAGAAGCTGTGGAAGCAAAGCAAATAAACTGTTTGATTGGAGCCCCGGCCGGTTATGCTCAGCGGAGAGTGTCGGCCTGTGGGCTGAAGGGTCGCGGGTTCTGCTGTACCTCCAGTTGCAGGCTCAGTCCGCCCTGCTCTGTCGGGGCGTGTGCAGGAGGCAACCAATTGATGTGTCTCTCGTCATCGATGATTCTCTCTCTGTCTCTCCCCCTCTTTTCCACTCTAAAAATCAATGGGAACATATCCTCAGGTGAGGATTAACACACACAAAAAAAAATTATTTGCTTGGCAAGGCTAGCTAGCTATTTATAATTGGTTGTTCTTAAGTTTTCCTTTCTCAGCTTCCAGTTCATTGACTTTGGCTTAGTCTGGGTTTGCTTATGTAATCTACCCAGGCATTAGGGCCACCTCGGCCTAAGGCCTGCTTGTTTACATACTTTAACAATATCCTTCCTCTGCGTCTCCCAGTCCTTTGCCACCTTGGAGCCACCCAATCCAGAAACCTCACTTGTCTTCCGTGCCTCATTCTCCCTCACCGCCCAGAGCCAATCGCTCCATGAATCGTGCCATCTCTACCAGTGACAGACTGTATTTCCCAGACATGGATATGCCCTTTATCCACACGTTCTAGAACCCCAGCAAGAGGTGCTTATCACCCTAGCCAGTTTGGCTCAGTGGATAGAGCCTCAGCCTGTGGACTCAAGGGTCCCAGGTCTGATTCTGGTCAAGGGCATGTACCTTGGTGGCAGGCCATCCCCAATAGGGGTGTGAAGGAGGCAGTGTTTCTCATCAATGTTTCTAAACTCTCTATCCCTCTCCTTTCCTCTCTGTAAAAATTCAATAAATAAATATATTTTAATATATATATATATTTTTAATTGATTTTTTACAGAGAGGAAGAGAGAGGGATAGAAAGTTAGAAACATCAATGAGAGAATCATGGATCAGCTGCCTCCTGCACACCTCTACTGGAGATGTGCCTGCAACCAAGGCACATGCCCTTGACCGGAATCAAACCCCGGACCTTTCAGTCCGCAGTTTGATGCTCTATCCACTGAGCCAAACCAGTTTTGGCAAAATATATATATTTTTAGAAAAAGAGGTGCTTGTCCAATAGGGTCCAGAAGAAGTAATGATATTTATCTTCTGAGCCTCGCAGTCTTGGAATGCGCAGTCTTGGGAGAGCCAACTGCCATGCCATGAGGAAGCCCCAAAGCATGTAAAGAAGCCCACCTGGAGAGGAATCAAGGCCCCCAGCCCTCAGGCCTCTGTGAGCTGTCAGCCAACAGCTAGAGCCCGCTTGCCAATCATGGCAGAGGACCCTCAGTCCCCAGTTGACTTCCCCAGATGATGCTGTATGTGAGAGAATTAGCTTGAAACGCAGGCAGGGCAGCGGTCCGGGGTGGGTGTGTGGAGGGGGGGGACAAAGACAGGTGGAACCTAAGCAGGAGCAGACACGGCAGTCTGAGCAAGCCTAATCACCAGAGCCAGCCAAGCAGAAATAATCAAATGTTTCTGGACTCAAAGCAGGAAGCGTGGGAAACCAATGGAGCGCCTGACACACTAAGGTGTACTGACACCCAGACACAGAGAAAGTTCAGTGTGGGAACAGAGAAAGAACACACAGAAACAGTAAGTTCAGGTGCATTGCTGGGCAAAAGCAACTGAGGGAATCAACCAGGTGACACACGGGCAGACACAGAAGCAGGCTTGTAGCAAATATATACCCCTGGACTACTACTCTCCCACACTTTTGCTGAAATCTTCTGGTCCACAAAGCTCATTCTTCGGCATCGAGAGACACGACTCAGGGAAAAACCCTCGGCTCATCGTTACGGCTATCATATGGACCAGAGAGAGGCCCTGGCCAAGCTGCAAATTCACGTGGAAAATAAATGACGGTTGTTTTAAGGTACTAAGCTCGGGGGTGATTTGTTATGCAGCAGTAGCTAACTGGTACACTGACTCAGAAATGTCTCTTACATCAATTATCTCTCTTCATTCTCCCAGGTCAGGCCCTTGTCACCTTGTTTAACCGCCTATGGATCTTTTGGAAGTAAAACTCTGCTCACACTAATCGTTAACACTGTTGAATGCAGATTTATCTACAGGGCTAGGTGCTTTAAATTCATTATGCTGCTTAATTCCCTACAACTCTACTAAGTCATTTGAAGCTGAAGAAATGCATTTAAACAGATGAAGTAACTTAAGGACTTAATGTCCTTTTTTTTTATAGAGGAGGAAATGATGCTCAGAAAGGTTACTAACTAGCCCCAGGTTAAAATCTAGGTCTCTCTAAGTTCAAGGTCAGTGGCTTGTAACCACCTCTTCTGCCCATGAATTTCCAGTGGCTCACACTGCTCACAGTATAATGATTTAAACCTGACTCCAACCTGATATCCAGCTGGGACACAATTTGGTCCCAACTACCTTTGCAACTTTGGTATTTGTGGCACATGAAATATTCAGTTCCACTTGTTTCCTGTGGGTGGTAGAAAGAAACGCAGGCTATCAGTTAATCTAGGCTCTGCCGTAGTCACTTATGCCTTTTAAGACTTGGTTTCCTTATAAAAACAAACAAACAAACAAAAAAACTAGAGGCCCAGTGCACAAAATTCATGCATGGGGGAGAGGGGTCCCCTCAGCCCAGCCTGCGCCCTCTCTAATCCGGGATCCCTCTCACAATACTGGACTGCTGGCTCTTAACCACTCACCTGCCTGCCTGCCTGATCGCCCCTCACTGCCCCCCCCGCCCCCCCGCCAAACTGGTCACCCCTAATTGCCCCCCTGCGGGCATGGTCACCCCAGGCAGCTTGCTGCTCAGTTGTTTGGTTGCCTCTCACTAACCCTCTTGCCCGCCTGGCCACCCACCTGGCCTGTTTGCCCCACACAGCCAGTTTTGATGGCCGCTTAGGCTTTTATATAGATAGATGAGAGACAAGGGCACCAACCCATTATTAAAACTCTCTTCCAGCAATAACTGTGTAGCATAGAAACTATCCTCTTATGCTTTTGTTTTTCCTGCCTCTCCTGGAACCCCAGTGCCAGAGCCCCCCATCAGGACTCTCGTCTCCACGTCCAGGAAGGTGAAAGACGATGGAGACTCCCAGACCCAGTGAATGTCCTCCATGGGTCACTTCCTCAGAACTGGTTTTACGGTGTGGAAGAGAACCTGCTTCTCTGCAGCTCTAAGAGAAAGAACATTTTCCTCTGACGTTTCTGAGATTCTGTTCCCAGTGGGTTTTTGAGGCTGAGCATCGGAATGTCCTTAGCAGTGAGGGAGGAGGAGCAGGAGGAGGCATCTGAGAAGCTAAGATTTACATTCTTTTTATTTATTTATTAATATATTTTATTGATTTTTTACAGAGAGGAAGGGAGAGAGATAGAGAGCCAGAAACGTTGATGAGAGAGAAACATCGACCAGCTGCCTCCTGCGCACCCCCCACGGGGGATGTGCCCACAACCAGTGTACATGCCCTTGACCGGAATCAAACTGGGACCTTTCAGTCCGCAGACCGACGCTCTACCACTGAGCCAAACCGGTTTCGGCCTAAGATTTACATTCTTGTTTTCCAGAATATGTTGCATGCTTTCTGGGCATTGGTGTAACAGACCATTAAGTCGTGATGTGCTAAGTGCCTGGACCAATTTCCTTAACATTTTCAGATTCAGTGGCTTTGGGTTGTATTCCCCCCCCCCCCTTTTTTTTTTTTTTATTGAGTTTAAAGAAGGAAGAAGGGAGAGGGAGATGAAGAGGGAGAGGTCCATCATTCAGTTGCCTCCCATGATCAGCCCAACCAGGATGGAACTTGAAAACCTAGGAATGTGCCATGACTGGAAATGGAACCTGAGACCTTTTGATGTAAGGTCTTCAGTAAATGTCCTTTTCATGTAAGGGACGACGCTCCAACTGACTGAGCCATCCTGGTCAAAGCTGGGTTGTAAAATTGAAAGGTCCGGAGGGGATTGGGGCGGGCGCACCTATGACATGAGGCCATAATGTATTAAAATAGATTTTATTTCCGACACCTGGGTGCAGGTGGGCTGAGACTGAGAAAGGCATCAGCGAGGAGAGCAGGGAGAAAGAGGTTTTCATTAATTTCGGCTGGCTGCAAGCCGCTCTGCTGACGCACGGGTCAGGCCGTCCTTGATTCCTCCCAAGCTAGCTGTCTTCCGGTCATCTGAGCAATGCTGTGAAAGCTTTCTGCAAGATATCTGCAAAGCACAACAAGTCTTTCTCGGCCCCATTTTGTTCTCTTTAACCCTTTCAAAAATTTTAAGGCAGGAGTTTTTGGGGGTGTTTTTAAATATGTGATTTATACATCTTTCCATTTATTTTGTGGACGTCTTACAGAAATTGATTTGAAACCTGAGATACTTTTATTTTATTATTTATTTATTTATTTATTTTAAATATTTTATTGATTTTGTACAGAGAGGAAGGGAGAGAGATAGTTAGAAACATCGATGAGAGAGAGAGTCATCGATCAGCTGCCTCCTGCACACCCCCCACTAGGGACATGCCCGCAACCAAGGTACACGCCCTTGACCAGAATCGAACCCGGGACCCCTTAGTCCCCAAGCTGACGCTCTATCCACTGAGCCAAACCGGTTCCAAACCTGAGATACTTTTATATTTTTTTTATTTATTTATTTTTTTAAATATATTTTATTGATTTTGTACAGAGAGGAAGGGAGAGAGATAGAGAGTTAGAATCATCGATGAGAGAGAGTCATCGATCAGCTGCCTCTTGCACACCCCCTACTGGGGATGTGCCCGCAACCAAGGTACATGCCCTTGACCGGAATCGAACCCGGGACCTTCCAGTCCCCAAGCCGACGCTCTATCCATTGAGCCAAACTGGTTTCGGCCTGAGGTACTTTTAAATACAAAAAAGCAAGAGCCCTCCCAGGACTCTGTTCAAAAAGTTAACTAATGGCAGAATACTTCCCCCCCTGGAATCTTCTTCTGAATTTTGTCCAGAATTCTATTCCTTTGAATTTATTGAAACTTGATTTCTTTTTCAGTTCCTGGCTCCTCTTCATTATTGTTATTTTGTTGCTAATCTTGTTTACCCAGGTTTGGACATTTTCACCCCAGAATTAATAACCCCAGATGGTCTGCTCTTCGGAGTGTTCCAAGCAAACAAAGGAGGCAGGAAACATGAACTTCCTGAGCAAACTGACTTTCTGTTTTAATACGAGACTGCTTTTCAGAAGGCTGTTTATGTCTACTTTTCTTATTTCTAATTGATTAAAGATTTATTTTTACAGTTTGGATAGATTTAGATTTTACTTCTGGGTTTTTTTTCCCATTTAAAATTTTGTCCTGTTATGATTTGATTTTCGCTTCCCCAAGTCGCCTTTGTAGAATCTGTTGTTCTATTTAATGTGAGCTGCGAAGTCCTTTCTGTCGGCTAGCTCCTTGCTCGGAGTAACTTCTCCACACGTGGACTTTGGCCTAAGATTACTTTTCGCTTTTAGGCACTTCCCTCGACATTATTACGTTGTGAGTGATTGGCAGATGAGCCCTTGTGAGTCTTTCTTCTTTGGATTTGCTAACGTCAGTGAGTCCTTCAGTGACCAGATGTTTGTTACTCTCCTCCCCGCACTGCGCCCCAGGACTGAGTGTGCTGTTCTTTATTATTTCTTATATTTTATTGATTTTTTACTGAGAGGAAGGGAGAGGGACAGAGAGCTAGAAACATAAATGAGAGAGAAACATCGATCAGCTGCCTCCTGCACACCTCCTCCTGGGGATGTGCCCGCAACCAAGGCTCATGCTCCCTGACCAGAAGCGAACCTGGGAGGGACCTTTCAGTCCGCAGGCCTATGCTCTAGCCACTGAGCCAAACCGGTTTTGGCGAGTGTGCTGTTCTTTGAAGGACATCACCTCTCTTTATGCCTTTCCCCTAGGAAATGGCTCCCTTAAAAGTAGGAACCAGCCAAAACCAGTTTGGCTCAGTAGATAGAGCGTAGATCTGCGGACTGAAAGGTCCCAGGTTCGATTCCGGTCAAGGGCATGTACCTTGGTTGCGGGCACATCCCCAGTGGGGGTGTGTGCAGGAGGCAGCTGATCAATGATTCTCTCTCATCGATGTTTCTAACTCTCTATTCCTCTCTCTTCCGCTCTGTAAAAAAAAATCAATGAATATATATATTTTTTAAAATATAGGAACCAGTAGGATCTTGCCTGAACACATAACCAGATCACCAGGAATCACCCAACTGCTTTCCAGTCCGGAAACACTGCCTCTCTGCCCGAAATGAGGTGGACCTAGCAGATTCAGACTCTGCTCACGGGGAGGGGAGACCAGTAATGGGCTGCCCGTGAAGTCTTGTAGTCCAGGAGTATGTATTTGCTACAATATATACCCCTCCTGATTCTGCACGTTCTCTAAGGACTGATCACTGTCATCATCCTGCATTCATTCCCCTTAAGCGCCTTGTATGCCGTGCAGGCTTCTCTCCACTAATACTGGCAGCGAATATGTTAGCAGCCAATGGCCACGTCCTTAGTCTTGGACTGACTTGTTTGGTGTGCGCAACGGGAAATATTTTGCTCTCGGAGAACAAGAAAAACAGGTTTACTTGCATTACGCTTATTAATTTGTGCAGTTATTCAGTGTCTGGTAAGTTAATGTTCAAGAAAAAATATTAATTTTTATTAAAATGTTCTATTATGCTAATGATTACTCGTTTATTTCAGCATTTTGTATTCAGCATGTCTCTATCAAAATCAAGTGGTAGTAAAAATAAATGAAAAATTGCTGATGAATGGCAAAATTTCCCAAGAAAAGTGGGAATTGGAGTATTTTTGCTGTGAAGTAGAAAATAAAATAATCTGCTTGATATGTAATAATGCTATTAGCGTACCAAAGTTATACAACACTAATCATCACTATGAACAACATAACTCAAGATATGATCATTACGAGGGATTAATGAGACAAGGAGAGTTGGAAGAGCTCAAGTTGGGACTGAATAAACACCAGCTCATGGTCACTAAAGTATCTCAAGAAAGTGAAGCGGCGGTGCATGCAAGCTACGTCTTGTCCGAGTTGATAGCTAAGCACTCGAAACCTTTTACTGAAGGTGGTTTCATCAAGGAATGTCTAATTAAAGCTGCAGAAATTGTTAGTCCTGGAAATGTGAAGTCTTTTCAAACAATCCCTTTGTCTCAAAATACAGTTACAGAAAGAGTTACTGATTTGGCTGACAATTTAAGCATTTAAGAAAAATTATAATTCAGAGCAAAGCAAAATCATCTAGTTTCAAAGCTTTCTCCACTGCCTGTGATGGACATTGGAGGCGTAGCTCAGTTAGCTGTGTTTCTTCTCACTTGTGACACGGATTTCAACTTTTTTTTTAATGTATTTGTTGGGTATAGATGATTATACATTACATTTTTTAAATATATTTTATTGATTTTCCACAGAAAGGAAGGGAGAGAGATAGCTAGAAACGTCGATGAGAGAGAAACATCGACCAGCTGCCTCCTGTACACCCTCTGCTCGGGATGTGCCCGCAACCAATGTACATGCCCTTCACAGGAATCGAACCTGGGACCTTTCAGACTGCAGACTGACGCTCTGTCCACTGAGCCAAACCGGTTTCAGCGGATTTCAACATTTTTGAGGAATTGTTGGAACTAGTACCGATGCATAACACTAATACAGGACAAGATATATTTAATTGTGTTTTTAAACCTCTGCAAATATACAATCTACCTCTCTCAAAATTAACTTCTGTAGCTACAGATGGAGCTCCTTCAATGACCGGAAACAATGGTTTCGTGGAATTACTGCAAAAAAAAAACACAAAAAACAAAGTGAAGTTTATGACGGATCCAAGATTCATCATACACATTGCATTATACATAAAGAAGTATTATGCTCGAAGGTAATAAACATGGAAAGTGTGTTGACATCTATCAAAAAAATTACCAATTTCATAAGATCTCGAAGTTTAAATCAGCGACAGTTCTCTGCTTTCTTAAGTGAATTTGCCGGGACCGGTTTGGCTCAATGGATGGAGCATCGGCTTGGGGACTGAAGGGACCCGGGTTCGATTCCGGTCAAGGGCATGTGCCTTGATTGCGGGCATATCCCTAGTGGGGGGTGTGCAGGAGGCAGCTGATCGATGACTCTCTCTCTCATCGATGTTTCTAACTCTCTATCTCTCTCCCTTCCTCTCTGTACAAAATCAATAAAATATATTTTTTTTAAAAAAAGTGAATTAGACAGCGAATATTCCAGCTTGTCCTACTATACCGAGGTACGTTGGCTATCCTGCTCCAAGGTTCTTAAACAATTCTGGGACACCCCCCTCTCCCCCCTCCTCACGCCCTCTCCACCCCCAGGTCTGCAGTCTAACACTCTATCCACTGAGCCAAACCAGCTAGGACATTATATGTTTTGTTATAACTTAAAACTGCAAGGAAGAGATCAGATTATTACAAACATGTCACCAAGTGAAAGCATTCAAATGTAAGCTAGTTCTTTGGGAAAAGCAATTGAAAAATGAAGATTTAACGCACTTTCCAGCATGCAACATGAACAAATCAAGTTTAGGTGAAACTGCATCGTATCAAAAAGATACTCAGAAAGAAAATTTAACCTTTAGAACTGAATTTGAAACAAAGTTGGCAGATTTAAAGTTTTTGGAAGACAAGTTTTCGTAGATTTTTCAATAAATATAGAATCATACCTAATCTAATGCAAATAGAGGTCACTGAGATCCAGTGCGATTCAGATTTAAAGGCAAAAGTCAGTGAAGTTGGCGTGTCTGAGTTTTACAAATATTTACCTGCCAGGTTAATACTCAAAAATTTGCATATGAAATTATTTCCATGTGTGGAAGTACTTATCGGTGTGAGCAGTTATTTACAATTATGAAAGGAAAATAAGTCTGTGGTCAGATCCAGAATTACTGACGATTCCTTTGGGTCAGTTTTGAAAGTAATCACTGCGAACAAGATTTCCCCTGAAGTAGGAAAGATAGTAGCAGAGAAGAGATGCCAAGTGCCAGGAAGAAAACATTAATTTTATCATTGCTCCTGTTCTTTTTTTATACTATACTTTACTTTTCTAAATAAACCTACGTTCTTATGAAAACTGAAGCTTTTGTTTTGTTGCGGCCCACATAAACTTAAACCTTGTTTATTTGGCCCGTGTTAGCCTTTGCGTTTGACATGCTTGCTCCACTGGCCGTTAAATGCTCTGGTCCAATTGAACCACCAATCACCACGTGCCAAGGTGCCCTGGGGCCCACCCCTTCCTGTTCTGCCCTGGGTCCAACCCTTTCCTGTTCCTCCCCTCAAAAAGGCTCCCCCAACCCTCCACGTGCTGCTCTCTCTATCTCTGTCTGTGGAGGCAGCCTGGCTGGGTCCTTTCTCCTCTCCACACTCCTTTAATTCTTTTTTTCCCCTTTCTTTCTTTTTTTAAAATTTAATATACTTTATTGAATTTTTTTTTTTTTTTTTTTTTTTTTTTTTACAGAGAAGAAGGGAGAGGAATACAGAATCAGAAACATTGATCAGCTGCCTCCTGCAGGAGATGGAGGAAAAGAAAAGAATGGACATTGAGTTCAAAACCTGTTATAAGGCTTTTCAATAATATCCTTAAAAAGGCCAATAAAATAAATGAGACCTATGAGGATATGAAAAGGGATCAACTAGAAATAAAGAAAACATTGTCTGAAATAAAAAATATTACACAGAGTCCTAAAAACAGAATGGAAGATCGCAAGAATCAAGACAAAGATTTAGAACACAAAGAGCCAGAGGACACTCCTCCACAGAAGCAAGAAGATAAGAGAATCCAGAAAGCTGAAGATAGTGTAAGAAACCTCTGGGACAATTTCAAATGAACCAACATCAGAATTATGGGGGTCCCAGAAGAAGAGAGAGAGCAAAATACAGAAAGAATATTGGAAGAAATAGTGACAGAAAACTTCCCCCACCTGGTGAAAGAAATAGACTTACAAGTCCAGGAAGCACACAGAACCCCAAACAAAAGGAATCCAAAGAGGACCACACCAAGACACATCATAATTAAAATCCCAAGAGCAAAAGACAAAGAGAGAATATTAAAAGCATCAAGAGCAAAGCAGGTAGTTACCTATAAAGAAGCACCTATACGATTGTCAGCTGATTTCTCAACAGAAACCATGCAGGCCAGACGGGGATGGCAAGAAATATTCAAGGTGATGAATAGCAAGAACCTACAGCCAAAAATACTCTACCCAGCAAAGCTATCTCTCAGAATCAAAGGCCAGATAAAGAGCTTCAGAAATTAAAAAAAGCTAAAGGAGTTCATCACTGCCAAACCAGAATTATATGAATTGCTGAAGGGGGTTCTTTAGGAAGAGGAAGAAGATAAAGATAAAAATTATGAACAACAAATATGTAACTATCAACAAGTGAATCTAAAAGCCAAGGGAATTAAAAAACCTGATGAAGCCGAAACCGGTTTGGCTCAGTGGATAGAGCATCGGCCTGCGGACTGAAAGGTCCCAGGTTCGATTCCAGTCAAGGGCATGTACCTTGGTTGCGGGCACATCCCCAGTAGGAGGTGTGCAAGAGGCAGCTGATCGATGATTCTCTCTCATCAATGTTTCTAACTCTCTATCCCTCTCTCTTCCTCTCTGTTAAAAAAAATCAATAAAATATATATTTTTAAAAAAGAATGGGGAGGGTGACAGGTGAAAGGGGACAGAACTAGGTGCCAGAAAAGCTTACAGAGAGCCCTTGCCTTGTTCAGATCCCGGGCTTCTTCCCAGTTGACAGAGATGTTTAGGACTCTGTAACCAGAGAAGCTGACCTTGACCTGCTTCTGCTGCTGAAGGAGATGATGCTAGAGGTAGTGCTGACAATCAGACTCCAGAACTTTTTATTGTTGAAGTAGCAGAGGAACGCTGGGGAAAGACCAGGGGATGGGGGAGAGCAGAGTCAGAGAGTGGGAAGAAAGTGGCCAGCAAGGTGAGCCCACAAGGAAGTCCCTAAGAGCCTACCCCTGTGATGGCCAGCCACCCCTCCACACTTTCTCTGCCCTGACCCACACCCACGGCCCCTCCTCCCCACAGCCCCCCACCCATCCCCACACACACACACACACACCCACACTCACCGCAGATGAGATAGAGCATAAACACCATCCAACCGATGAAATAGCTCCACCCGAGGTAGACTGAGAAATTATGCTTCAACTCGTAGAGCCAGATATCAATTGAAAAACAGTGGAGGCTGGTGAAAAGGCAGGCAACTAGGAGACAGGAAACGGAAAGGTCAGTGCCACCAGCGCGCCCCACGGGGGCTCTTCCTCATCCGCTGTGCTCTACAGCCGCAAAGCCCAACTCCCATTCCTGCGCACAGAGTGCAAGGCCCCAGAGGCTCCTGGGGATCAGCCCCTCACTTCCGCCTCTCTAGCGACCAGGAAATGATGGAAATCAGTTTTCAGTCAACAACCGTCAGTTCTACCGTGTTTCCCCGAAAATAAGACATCCTCCGAAAATAAGACCTACTTACAGGTTTCCTTCTGAGTGAAATATAAGGCATCCCCCCCTTGAAAATAAGCCCTCCCCCCCGCCCCCAGGCTAAACATGAGAGATTTGGTCCACTGGTTCTGAAAGAAATGGAGTCACAAGAAATTCACCAGGAAATTCAGGAATTGGATTGTTAGGATGATGTTCCAGAAGATGATGACATGATTGTCATTGAATAAATGAGTACATTCTTGATACTGTAGGATTCACAGTTTGTCTGGTTTGTGTTGACAACTACCGTACTACTGTACCATATACAGGTAATAAATTTCCTTTATTTTCATTTAATAATAAATGTGTACCGTATTCTTCTTCGTGGAAAAAGAAGACATCCCCTGAAAATAAGACCTAGCGCATCTTTGGGAGCAAACATTAATATAAGACACTGTCTTATTTTCGGGGAAACAGGGTAGCTGTTCTGTTTTTCCACCCCCCTACAAAGCCCCCTGCTAGAGGAAGGAAGAGGGAGAAGGGCCTGGGGAGACGGGGTGAGGAGACACTGAGGCTCTTTCCCAGGGTGGAGGGGCACCTTCAGAGAAGCTAAGGATACACCCAATGCAGCCAAATAAGGGCACTCTGCGAAGCCTGGGGACGTATGGCAGGTACAGCCAGACGGTTTGGAGGAAGCCCACCACCAGGGACATGTTGAAGGTGACCTTGGACACTCCAAACAACAGGTGATCCGTCCACAGCTCCAAAAAGTCTGGGGAAAAGGAGAAAACAGGATAAACTAAGGATAGGGGACAAAATGTAATCCAAAGAGCAAATGTGAGAAAATATTCAGGCCCTGTTAATAACCAAAGAAATGCACATTTGAGATAACAATGAAATATCACTTATTTAACCGGCAACCGTTTTTTTAAAAAATATATTTTTTATTGATTTTTACAGAGAGGTAGGGAGAGGGAGACAGAGTTAGAAACATCGATGAGAGAGAAACATCTATCAGCTGCCTCTTGCACACATCCTACTGAGGATGTGCCCATAACCTAGGTACATGCCCTTGACTGGAATCGAACCTGAAACCCTTCAGCCCAAAGCTCTATCCACTGAGCCAAATGGGTTAGGGCCAGGCAACAGTTTTTGATGGAAATTGTTTGATAATCCTAACCATAAACAAAATCAAATACCTCAATAGAAAAAATAGGCAGAAAACTTGAACTGCAATTCTCAAAGAAGAAAGTCCAATAAACATATGAAGCTCAACACAAAGAAATGCAAATTAATTGTGATTGTTGCTGATAAGCCTCACCCAAGGCTATTTTTTTCCACCGATTTTTTTTTTTTAAATATTTTTTTTTAAGAGTGAGTGAAAGCCGAAACCGGTTTGGCTCAGTGGTAGAGTGTCGGTCTGCGGACTGAGGGGTCCCAGGTTCGATTCCAGTCGGGGGCATGTACCTTGGTTGAGGGCACATCCCCAGCTGGGAGTATGCAGGAGGCAGCTCGTCAAAGTTTCTCTCTCATTGACGTTTCTAGCTCTCTATCTCTCTCCCTTCCTCTCTATAAAAAATCAATAAAATATATTTAAAAAAAGAAAAAAGAACCTACAACCAAGATTATGCTACCCAGCAAAGTTATCATTCAGAATTGAAGGTCAGATAAAGAGCTTCACAGACAAGAAAAAGTTAAAGGAATTCATCACCACCAAACCAGGATTACATGAAAAGCTGAAGGGTATTCTTTAAGAAGAGGAAGAAGAAAAAGGTAAAGGTAAAAATTATGAACAACAAAAGGACATTAGATACATACCTACCAACAAGTGAATCTAAAAATCAAGTGAATAAAAAATCTAAAGAACAATCCGAAACCGGTTTAGCTCAATGGATAGAGTGTCGGCTTAGGGACTGAGGGGACCCAGGTTTGATTCCGGTCAAGGGCATGTACCTTGGCTGCGGGCATATCCCCAGTAGGGGGTGTGCAAGAGGCAGCTGATCAATGACTCTCTCTCATCGATGTTTCTAGCTCTCTATCTCTCTCCCTTCCTCTCTGTACAAAATCAATAAAATATATTTTAAAAAAATCTAAAGAACAAAATGGACTGGTGAATATAATAGAATCAGGGACATAGAAAGGGAGTGGACTGACAAGTCTCAGGGAGAAGGGGATCTGAGGGATGCAGGAAGAGATTGGACAAAAATCTCCTTTTTAAAAAAAATATATTTTATTGATTTTTTACAGAGAGGACGGGAGAGGGATAGAGAGCTAGGAACGTCGATGAGAGAGAAACATCGACCAGCTGCCTTCTGCACACCCCCCACCGGGGATGTGGCCACAACCAAGGTACATGCCCTTGACTGGAATTGAACCTGGGACCTTCCAGTCCACAGGCCGATGCTCTATCCACTGAGCCAAACCGGTTTCGGCTGGACAAAAATCTTACACCTGTGGATGAAGACAGTGGCGGGGAGTAAGGGCATGGGGTGGGGCAGGGAATCAGGTGGAGGGGAGCTATGGGGGGGAAATAATCCAAACAATAAAGATTATTTAAAAAAAATTTTTTTTTTTTTTAATATATTTTATTGATTTTTCACAGAGTGGAAGAGAGAGGGATAGAGAGTTAGAAACATCGATGAGAGAGAATCATCGATCAGCTGCCTCCTGCACACCCCCCACCGGGGATGTGCCCGCAACCAAGGTACATGCCCTTGCCCGGAATCGAACCCGGGACCCTTCAGTCCGCAGGCCGACGCTCTATCCACCGAGCCAAACCGGTCCCGGCAAAAAAAAAATTTTTTTATATAAAGTTAGAAATGCATTTGCCAAGAAAATAAAATAGTCAGGTAAGAGGTGATAAATTTATTAAGTTGAATACTATAGGTTATTTATAATAAGAAAATGCTTATTATATTGCATAAATATAAATTTTAAAATAATATAAATTAAATAATAAAAATAAAATATACAAAATTATTTAGAAGAATAAATACATCTATGTAAAAGTCATTTAAAACGTGTCCAATTTTTTTTAAAGCCTAGAAAAAACTGAGTGCTCAACACACTGCTGCTAGTGGCTGCCTTTGAGCAGCACTAGAGAGCAAGTTGGGTGCTTACATGAGTTTTGGAGCCAGACACACCTGAGTTATAATTGTGAACATGCCGTTATTAGGTTGATCCATATGAACCTGCTCTTTTTTGTAGGGGAAATGCAGTCAAATATTGGCCTTTACATGTGGTTCAACCTACTAGCTTTATGACCCTGAGCAAGGTGCTTAATCTGAGTCTCAATTTTTTCATCTATAAAATAAGAATAATTGCCCCACTGAAACCGGTTTGACTCAGTGGATAGAATGTCACCCTGTGGACTGAAGGGTCCCGGGTTCGATTCTGGTCAAGGGCATGTACCTTGGTTGCAGGCACATCCCCAGTGTAGGGAGGGGGGCGTGCAGGAGGCAGCTGATGGATGTTTCTCTGTCATCGATGTTTCTAGCTCTCTATCCCTATCCCTTCCTCTCTGTAAAAAATCAATAAGAGCCGAAACTGGTTTGGCTCAATGAATAGAGCATCGGCTTGGGGACTGAAGGGTCCCGGGTTTGATTCCGGTCAAGGGCATGTACCTTGGTTGCGGGCATATCCCCAGTAGGGGGTGTGCAAGAGGCAGCTGATCGATGACTCTCTCTCATTGATGTTTCTAACTATTTCTCTCCCTTCCTCTCTGTATAAAATCAATAAAATATATTTAAAAAAAAGAAGAAGAAGAAGAGCCCCATCATGGTTGAGGATTCAATTAACTAAATAAAATAAATGTATAATAAATAATAATTTTTGTTTCTCAAAATGTATCATAATAAGGGTGTATTGCTTTCATAATGGAAGAAAATAATAGCAATGTGACTTTAAGATATGTATATATATATTTTTTATTGGCTTCAGAGAGGGAAAGGAAAGGGAGAGAGAGAGACAGCAGCAGCCATGGTGAGAGAAGGATTGATTGGCTGCCTCCTGCATGCCCTACACTGGGGATGAAGCCAGAAACCCGGGCATGTGCCCTGACTGGGCATCAAATGTACCTCGCTGGTTCTTGGGTTGACGCTCAACCACTGAGCCACACTAGCCGGGCTTCGTAACTTTTGAAAATGTTAAATGACAATGCAGAGATGGAAATGGGGAGGTCAACGGTTCTCGTTTTCCTCAAGATGTGAGAAAGGAGGCCCAAATCTGAAAGTGACAGGACAGCATGATGTAAGATTAACAAGAACGAGGAATGAGGCACCTACAAGAAGCCAGGAAGGAAAGGGCAGGGAAAGCCGGATGTGGAAACCCAGAACTGGCCCAGAAAGCCAAGACAAGAGCAGTTGCTGGGACCAGGGCCTGAGGTCGACGCCTCCCAAAACTCTGGGTATGCAAGCCTGGAGAAAGGACATCTCGCCTCGAAGGGCGCTTCTCCCAGGATCAGGGTGAATTACGTGATGAATGAGTGATTCTCATGCACTGCGAGCGAGTCCAGGCCCCTCACAACATACGTATTAAAAGTACAGACTTGACCGCAAGCAGTAGCACTTCCCATTGAAGGGTCGGGCACGTCGGCATGGTGGGGAGGGAGGGGGGGAGGGGAGAGGATGTGTGTGTGTGTGTGTGTGTGTGTGTGTGTGTGTGTGTGACGGTTGGCAGCCTCAGTGGGCTCAGCGAGGATGAGCAAATGGAGGGGACAAGAATACCGGGGTGGCCAAAACCGGTTTGGCTCAATGGATAGAGCGTCAGCTTGGGGACTGAAGGGTCCCGGGTTCGATTCCGGTCAAGGGCATGTACCTTGGTTGTAGGCATATCCCCAGTAGGGAGTGTGCAAGAGGCAGCTGATCGATGTTTCTAGCTCTGTATCTCTCTCCCTTCCTCTCTGTACAAAATCAATAAAATATATATAAAAAAAGCAAGAAAGAAAACCGGGGTGAAAACAGAGAGGCCAAGGCAGGCTGGAGGCCTGGGGTGGGATTGGGGGCGTGGAGGGTCTCACCTTTCTCCTCCTCCGAGTAGGAACAGCTCTGGAATATGCAGTTTTGCAGGGGCCCGTGGCACAAGATCCGGGCAGAGATGATGATGCTCTGCCTGACGTGCTCAGGCCAGCGCTGTAGGAAGTGGATGGTGGACAGGTACAGCCAGCCCTTGGAGAAGGCTATGATCAGCAATATGGCGAAGGCAATCAAGCTGAGCATCGAGGTGAACACCTGCACCTTCCAGCGGGAAGTGTGTGCGACTTTCCACCTCAGGGGCAACAAGGAGTCCCGCCGGCGGTACCCCATCCCCCCCCAGTTTTGTCTCCGTTTCCCCTCTGCCCCTTTCCTCTCCAGGCTTCTGGAGTCCATCACTCTCTCCTCCTGAACCAGGGAGCTCACCCCTAATGGCCCCTGTCCCCATTTGGAGTATCCCCTGTCTCCCCTTCCATCCTCCACCCCACGCCGCCCCTTCCCTTCCTAGGCTCAGCTGTCCCTCATGTTCAAAAGATTTCCATCAAGCGGAGCGGGCGCCACCATGGGGCTGGGAGCTGGGAAAGAACCTCCCATGGGCAGGGCGGGGGCCCCTAACGGCCGTGGAATGTTGCTGGGGGTCAGTTAAATGGGGGAGGGGCCCGCGGCTTCACCTCCAGCTCCTTCTGGAAACACTGCTCCTCTGGGCTCAGCTCAGAACGGTGGCTCTGATGCCTCCCTTCTCCTAAGACAGTGAGTGGTCAGCAAACAGCGGCCCTCGAGCCACAGTTTGGGTTTGCCGCTCTGTTGACTCATGCGTTCGCCAACCCCTGTCATGTACTGCCCTTTGCCTCTTTGCACACAAGATGCCACAACTGCCTAACCCTCACAGCTGCCCAACGACGCGGTGACGTTTAATCTAGCAGCAGTCGGCAAACGCATGAGTCAACAGAGCCGCCCAGGTGGCTCGGGAGCTGCAGTTTGCCGACCACTGACCTAAGAGCAACGGTCTCTGAGGTGCTCCTTTCTCTCCCCATTTCGTCTGCCCTGACCCCAACCCCAAAGGCTCACTGATGGAGCCGGAGAAGGGAGAATCTGTCCCCAGGAAAACACCTGGAAGTGTGGACCAGGGGGGTAATGCACCTCGCTCCTCCCCTCACCCTCCCTCCCACCGCTCCCACTTCCAGGCTGCGGCTGCCATTCCCTCCCCTCTTCTATCTGTCTTTCTTTTATTTTTTTAAAATATATTTTTATTGATTTTTTTTATAGAGAGGAAGAGAGAGGGACAGAGAGTTAGAAACATCGATGAGAGAGAATCATCGACCAGCTGCCTCTTGCACACCCCTTACTGGGGATGTGCCCGCAACCAAGGTACATGCCCTTGACCGGAATCGAACCTGGGACCTTTCAGTCCGCAGACCGGCACTCTATCCACTGAGCCAAACCGATTTCAGCCTTCTTCTATCTTTCTTTCTACCTTTCTTTCAGCCTCAGAAGGGGACAGGTAGGATAAGGACAGGGTATGTGGTTTCATGCCATCTGAGAAGATTTTTCTAATCTCTCCTTTTGAAGTTACGGGGAAAGAAATCTGAGTCACCCATGGTGGCCCGGTCATAGTGGCCTCCAGACCTCACTCAGCTCCTGGAATTCTCATGAGGAGAGAGCCTTTCAAATGTGGTGTGACTTTGAGTCCCGCCAGAGGTGGCTTGCTTTGGTGAAGCACACAGGTTGTAGGGTGTGAATGATGGGCTTTCCTCTCTTTTTTTTTTAAATACATTTTATTGATTTTTTTTTACAGAGAGGAAGGGAGAGGGACAGAGAGCCAGAAACATCAATGAGAGAGAAACATGGACCAGCCGCCTCCTGCACTGGGGACGTACCCACAAACCAAGGTATATACCCTTGACCAGAATCGAACCCGGGACCCTTCAGTCCATAGACCAACTCTCTAGTCACTGAGCCAAAGTGGTTCTGGCTGGGCTATCCTCTTTATAGCCTTGTGAACCTACATGAGTCAGAGCTTCTTTTTTTTTTCTTTATTGATTAAGGTATGACATATGTGTCCTTTTCCCCTATGGCCCTCCCTACTCATGCCCTCACCCCCCTGGTGCCCGTGTCCACTGGTTAGGCTTATCTGCATGCAGACAAGTCCTTTGGTTGATCTCTTCCCCTTACCTCTGCCCTCCCCTACCCGGTCTGACCAATGCTTCTCTGTCTCTGGATCTGTTTTTGTTCATCAGTTTATGTTGTTCATTATATTCCACAAATGAGTGAGATCACGTGATAGTTATCTTTCTCTGACTGGGAATCAGAGCTGTTTTATGCCTTAGTTACCATCTGTAACGCAGGGACAATAATACATGCCTCAGTCTTGGGTTGGGTGTTGAATGAGAGAATGAACAAAAAAGAACTCATTGGCCGAAACCGGTTTGGCTCAGTGGGTAAAGCGTCGGCCTGCAGACTGAAAGGTCCCAGGTTCGATTCGGGTCAAGGGCACGTACCTTGGTTGCAGGCACATTCCCAGTAGGGGGTGTGCAAGAAGCAGCTGGTCGATGTCACCCCCCCCGACACACTTGGGATGTGCCCGCAACCAAGGTACGTGCCCCTGCCCAAAACCAAACCTGGGGCCCTTCAATCCGCAGGGCAATGCTCTCTCCACTGAGCCAAACCAGATTCGACACAAGCTGCAGACGTTTTGCTGTGTCTTTACATGGGGCCAGGGAGCTCTGTGGGGTCTCTTTTATAAGGGCACTAATTCCATTCAAAAGGGCTCCACCCTTATGACCTAATCACCTCTCAAAGGCTCACATTCTAATACCGTGTTTCCCCGAAAATAAGACATCCTCCGAAAATAAGACCTAGTGCATGGAAAGATAAGACATCCCCTGAAAATAAGACCTAGCGCAACTTTGGGAGAAAAAATTAATATAAGACACTGTCTTATTTTCGGGGAAACAGGGTACTATGAACTTGGGGGGGTAGTTTTCTAACAGGGATTTGGGGGTGCACAGACATTCAGACCATAGCCCTCCAACTCTGGTCTTCCTTCTCCCTGAATATCTTGCTCTTCCTCTGCAGGCCAACCTCCTCCTCTCCTCTGGTCCACGGAGTGAGAAACGTGTCAGAGAGGAGACCGCTCAGTCCAAACATCCTCTGGCCATGCCAGAGACCAGTGCCGTCCCTAGAAAAATCCGCCGTGGCCAGGGGCACCCGGATGTGGAGGCCGACAGAGAGGGAGCTGGTGAACAAATTCCCTAACTTCCTTGGCCATGGGTTGGGCTAACTCTGCTCTACACTAGGAGGGGGCAGCGATGGACAAAGGGGGTGCTGGGCCTACTGGGAATGTCATTCATATAGAGATAGCGACCATCAGGATTGTGTTTCCTTCTTTGGTTCTGTTTTCGCTTTTCCTGGAGTTCCTAAGAGTTTCTAATCATAATAGACAGCTCCAACAGCAATATAAGACAACATGGAAACTGAAACCGGTTTGGTTCAGGGGATAGTGTCGGCCTGCGGACTGAAAGGTCCCAGATTTGATTCTGGTCAAGGGCACATACCTTGGTTGCGGGCACATCCCCAGTGGGGGAGTGCAAGAGGCAGCTAGTCAATGTTTCTCCCTCATCTCTCTCAATTCCTGTGTAAAATTTAAAAAATTAAAATTAAAAAAAAAAAGACAACATGGAAGAATCTTGGAAATACAATGCTTCCTGAAAGACAGAACTCCCAGAAGACTACACTGTAAACAATCTTTATAGAGCTCATAAACAAACACAACTAAACAAAACATTGTTTATGCATACATGCTATTATGATTGCATGGGTGTGTGTGGTCTTTTTTTTTTAAGCAGTGGAATGATAAACACACAAAAAAATAATATTGCCCGTTTCTCAGGCGAAGCAGGGGAATGGGACAAGGAGGATTACATTGGCACACACACATTACAGGCAGTAGGTCCCTGGTTCCTGATTTGGGTGAAAGGTACATGGTATTCATGCTTTTAGAATCGTTTATAACTAACATATATTTCGTACAATCCTGTGAACCTATCAAACACTGTTTTTCAAAAGGTAATTAAAAACAGTTCAAGAAAGGAAATGGAATCTGAGTGATTCCTAGCTCTGCCTTGAGAGATATTTATAAGTCACAATACCTAAACTAAACACTGTTAATTGAGTTTCAGCTTTTAGAATCAACAGTTGGACAAAACACGGAAGACTTCGCTGTTGCTACAGAAGTAAACATAGCGGTCATCAGCTTTGATGTGGCCCAAGTAAAAGCCTAGAAGAGGGGATGGGAAGGTGGAAAGAGGAGAAGAGAGCTGGGGGAGGGTGGGGACCCTGACAACAGGGTCTCTACATAAGGCGGTGTTACCTGTGCTGCAGAGCATATGGCTGAGGGGGTGAGTGAGAGCTGAGCTCCAGGCTGCATTTTGCTGGACAAGCCATGCCCCACTGGCCTGAAGGAAGAGGCACCTTGTCCTCTCTTTCATGGAGGTGCTGCTCCCTCCACGCCTTGACCTCACATCCATTCCGAGGGGCTGTCTTTTGGCCACAAGGTGAAAGGCACAAAGGCGCCTTCCTGGCCAACTGCCTTATGAGGCTGTGTGACCAGTGAGGATTCTTAGGTTGCCAACACAAAGCCGAATGAAGTTAGGGGAAAAAGGAACGTATCGGGACGATTCGACACAAGCTGCAGACTCAAAGAGGAAGCCTGGAACTGAGCAGGACCCGGAGGAGCACGGGCAGGTGGATGCTCTCACTGAAAACCACTAGAACCACATGGACTTGGGGAGGAATCGTTTCCCAAACTTTTTAAATTTTATTTAATATTTTATTGATTTTTTTTTTTACAGAGAGGAAAGGAAAGGAAAAGAGAGTCAGAAACATCAATGAGAGAGAAACATCAGCTGCCTCCTGCACACCCCTTACTGGGGACATGCCCGCAACCAAGGTACATGCCCTTGACCAGAATCGAACCTGGGACCTTTCCGTTCACAGGCTCTATCCACTGAGCCAAACCGGTTTGGGCAGTTTACCAAACTTTTGGAAAGGAAGCCAAGCGTCCAAAAAGTAGTCACTTGCTCACACAGGTACAGAGGACAGCCAGGATGGAGTGCAAGGAGGTTCCTGGAAAGGAAACTGCCCGCATTCGGTCCATGAGGACAGGTGCCTGGCCATCCCTTATGGGATGCAGCCCCTCAATGACTGTGGGCACAGCTGCCCTGGAGAACATGGCCTTGGGCTTACACAGCCACACCGATCACTCCTTACTGTCCATGTGTACTTGCTCCGCTGCCTGCAGACACTCAGGCCAGCTCACTCCAACACACATCCGTGCGGCTCTCCTGGCAGCAAGTGCTGGAAACCAAGATCAGCAGTAATGAACTTAAGTGCGAAGTTAATTCAACAGTAATTTAACTTTAAAAGTCTGGCGGAAGGCCGAAACCGGTTTGGCTCAATGGATAGAGCGTCGGCTTGGGGACTGAAAGGTCCCGGGTTTGATTCCGGTCAAGGGCATGTACCTTGGTTGCGGGCATATCCCCAGTAGGGGCATATCCCCAGTAGGGGGTGTGCAAGAGGCAGCTGATCAATGACTCTCTCTCACTGATGTTTCTAACTCTCTATCTCTCTCCCTTCCTCTCTGTACAAAATCAATAAAATATATTTTAAAATAAATAAATAAATAAAATAAAATAAAAGTCTGGCGGAAGGCTGGCCTGGACTCCTTTTGATCGTCACAGGGTGAATGTTTACATTTTATTACCTTCTGCTGGCCCAGTGGCCTAAGGCACACTCCCCCAAACCTGATCATCTTACTGTTTACTAAACATCACCATTGGTATGTCTGTTTGCATTCCGAAAAGGCAATTGTGTATTCTGGTAAATAAAAGCAGCTGGGAAATGAGACTCAAACAGAACTTGACTGCTACAGGTGGGCTTTTCCCTGGCCTCCCCCCACAATCAAATGGATATCTCTTGTCTTGTGAGTCAGTCTGTGCGTCAGCTCTCTCTCCAAGCCTTTGAACCCGAAAGCCACGTTGGCCTGGCTTCTCACAAGCAAGCTCCCCGGCCCCTGGCATTCCAGGGAAATTCCGTGGCCAGAGTCCACGCGGGCACCGTTCCCTCTCCTTTGCATCTGGGAAAGGATGCATTCTTCTTTCCTGTGGGCCTGTTGGTGATGGTGTGTTCCTCAGACTCTGAAGTGTGTGCTGAGGACTCGGGTATCTCCTTACAAGGCACATGCCTCGCCTGTAACAAGGTCCCAGGTGCGGCCCAGGCTGCTGGCCCGAGGCTCACACACCAGGTAGGGAAGCTGTAGAAGGCCCCACAATGTCTCCCAACCTACAGGGTTTGGGCACTGTTATAATAATGTGACCCCTCTAATTGTTGTGTGAACTGGTTGCTGTATGGAAACCCCCAATACTCTGTAACTTCCAAAATGAATGAACACCCCCCAATATCTTGATATAAAAGCTCTGCGCCCTTAAAGTGTGAACGCCCAGCTCCCAGCATAAGGCACACCGTCTGACCCACACTGACCTACAATTTGTTTATGGCAAACCAGCTTCAGTTGTGGTCTCCTGCCCGACAAGTCCCTGATTGCTCTGCTGGGTGAGCCTGAACCAGCTGCGGCCGCCTGCCTGTCTCTGTTTTCTGTCCTTCAGTGTGCATCACCGCGTGGCCTTTGCTGGAGCCTGGGACCCACTAGGAATAGGTAAATAAACCCTGTGTGATAGCATCCTAATTCTGTCTGTGTGTGTCATGTGTTCTGATTCAGCTCAGCTGTCTAGACATGGAAGTACGGGGGATAGGCCGTTCTTGCTGACTCCTGGTCACCTGTTTTGTCCCACTGAGTCTAGACAGATAATCAATTACTTGGGGCTTAATTGGGGCAGGCACACAGGGAAATGATGGGCAGCTCTGCTTGTCAGTGTGTGTCCCGCTTGCTTGGCTCTGCCTCTACCTCCGCGGGAAATGTCATTGCCTTTTATATACCAACTGAACAGAAGTGGGAAGAAAAACAGATTACTGCAGGGGGGAAAAAAGTAAAAAGTGACTGCAACATTAAGAATTCCTGAGCAACCCGCTTGGGACCCCTCTCTGCTACAGAGAGCTTGGTTACTTTAGCTTCTCTAATAAAACTCTGCTTTTGCTAAAAATAAAAAATAATTTCTGTTCTGCAAAACACAGTTAAAAGGATGAAAATGCAAGCCACAGACTGGAAGAAAATGTTTTCAAATCGCATATCTGCTACAGGAATTATCCAGACTATACTAGTAGAAAGAACTCTCAAAACACAATAAGAAAATAAACCACCCAGTTTTTAAAAAGCCAAAGGATTTGAACAGACACTTCACCAAAGAAGATATTCAAGTGGCCAACAAGCACATGCAAAGATGCTAAGTACCATTAGGCATTGAGAAAACACAAATTAGCCCTAGCCAGTAAAGCTCAGTGGATAGACTGAAGGGACACAGGTTTGATTCCGGTCAAGGCACACGCACAGGTTTCTGGCTCAGTCCCCACCCAGCAGGGGGTGTGCAGGAGGCAGCCGATCAATGATTCTCTCTCATCATTGATGTTTCTATCTCTCTTCCTCTCTATCTCTCTGAAATCAATAAAAATATATTTTTAAAAAGAAAGAAAACACAAATTAAAACCACAATGAGAAATCAGAAATATCAATCAAAAAGGATATATGCACCCCTATGTTCATAGCAGCACAATTTACAATAGCTAAGATTTGGAAACAACCTAAGTGCCCATCAGCAGATGAGTGGATTAAAAACCAGTGGTACATTTACACAATGGAATACTACGCTACTGTAAAAAAGAAGGAATTCTTACCATTTGCAACTATACGGATGGATCTGGAGAGCATTATGTTAAGTGAAATAAGCCAGTCAGAGAAAAATACATAATCATATGATCTCACTCATTTGTGAAATATAATAAACAACATAAACTCATAAACAAAAATAGATCCAGAGACATAGAAGTCCCTCAAACCTCAGAGGGAAAGCGGGGATGCAGGGGGGGCGGGGGGAGCGGGGCCATTAAGAGATCAACCAAAGGACTTGTGTGCATGCATATGAGCATAACCCATGGACACAGACGGTAGTGGGGTGAGAGTCTGTGCTGGGGGGGAGGAGCAGGCAGGGAGAAGAGGACAAGGGGGTTTGTGGGGGGGGGAGACATATGTAATACTTCCAACAATAAAGAATTTAAATAAGGAATAAATAAAATCACAATAAGATACCACTACACACCTATTAGAATGGCAAAAAAAAAAAAGCAAAAAAACCCTTTTTCTGTATTTTTACATTGTCCATGTTTGTCAGCTTTTAAAAAATAATTGATTTATTATTTTATCTTTCTAAATAAAATTCACTTTTGTACCCAATTTTTAATTCATATTTTGTATTCTTTTTCTTTAGAAGAACCTCATAAAATCGGGTTTCAGCCCAACCCCTTCCCTCACAGGGCAGCTTCAGATTTCCAAAGGTGGACAGAGTGGGAAAAGATTTCAGGAGTGAAGGGAAGGTGCCTCCAGGGGGCTGGCTGGAGGCCGGTGGGTCAGCGGAGTATGGGAAGGAGAAAGGAGAAAACTGGGACCAGGAGGAGGAGTGAGATGCGACTCCGGGTCGACTGCGGAGCGGTGTGGGCTTAGGCACTCGGCAAGGCTGAGCCCCAGAGACAGAGGTCGGTGCAGCAGAGAACAATGGGAAACCGACGCTGGGGCGCTGGGACCAGCCAGCTACACGCCGGGCCTGGACCTGGGAAGTTGGGGGCCACTGGGGAGCCAGCCCTGCGGGGAGCGGGGCGTCGCCGCCGGGGACTGCAGTTGCAGGGCGGGCGCCCCAACGTCCTCAGGATTTCTCGCGGGGCGGCCGCCCCCGGGGCCTGCCTCGCGGGGGAGGCGAGGCTGAGAACCAGTCCGCCGAGCTCGGCCGGGAGACGCGCCAAGGCCGCGAGCTGGGAACCCGCGGCGCCAGGTAGGTCTGGGTGCACCGCGACCCGGCCCAGGCGCGGCGGGGGCGGAGCCTGGACCGGGGGCGGGGCCTGAGGGGGCGGGTCAATCTAGGGGGCGGGGCCAGTTCATTGGGGGCGGGGCCACAAGGGCGTCCCGGTTAGATCCACAGCCGAGTTGATGCCCGTTGCTCCGCTGCTCTGGCCCCAGACTGTCTCGGGCCGCTGGAGGGCGGGGAGCCGCTGGTTTGGGGAGGGCGAGCCGGGGAGCAAGGTCGGGCGGCCTGCGGGGCTGTCAGGCTGGTGGGGGGACAGTCGCAGGAGCCGTACTCCGGCTCCGGGTGGTTTGCTGCCTGGTGACCTTTCCGACCCGAAAGCACGGACCAGCAGACACCCCGGGAGCTGAAGAGAGAGGCGAGTCCCGCGAGGAACGAAGGAGGACACAGAGAGAGAAGCTTTCAGGGGTGGACAGAATCAGGCTGAAGGGCCTGGGAAGGATTTCAGGGAGCGGGCTGGAGGGCCTGTGCGGGTGGAAGGAGATGGCGGAGGGCCAGTGAGCAGGCTGCAGGGAAAGGGGGGGATCTCGTCCACCTGTTGCTTGTGGTCATGATTGCAACCCGCCTCAGCTCACCAGTAATAATGGCCTCAACGATACTGACCCAGAACCATAGAAGGGCCAGTGCAGAGAGGTCAGTGCTCTGTCCTATCTGCAGTCTCACTGAATCCCCGTATATGGAGGCCACAAACATGAGGAGCAGGACTGGGGGGATGGAGAGAGCACATACTGAGAGAGAGAGAGAGAGAGAGAGAGAGAGAGAGAGAGAGAGAGAGAGAGAGACAGACTATTAATGGGGCCTGGCTTCCCCACCCGGTCCTCCCAGGCACCTCCCCCGGTCAGAGACACACCTGTGCCTCCCCGGAGCCTATGAAAAGTTGACTTTCATCCACCTCCCCAGCACGGTAGAATGTGAAGGCATGGAGTGATGGCAGCTTCAGGACCCAGCAAAGGGGTCAATGAACCTCTCTACCACCTGGAACGTTTGTCCTGACCCCTGTCACCCCCACCACCATGCCTGGAACACCAGACAGGGCAGCACTGGGCGGCTTCTCCCGTGAACCCTCCTCCCACACCTACGAGGAAGCTGCAGAAGGTGCTCAGAGGGGCGGGAAGGGTGAGGAGCGCCACAGGATGGAGAGGACGCGGGGCCGGCAGGAGTGCAGCTGTGTGACAGAGGTGGGTCCCCGTGGAGGTGTGCAGGGGGTGGAGGGAGAGAATTCATGGCTCACCAAGTTACCTACAGCCACGGTGCCACCTGTTCCACCCCCTTCATCCCCCCTCTGTCCTCCTTACCCAGCCCCAGCCCTCCTCCCACCCACCTCCTCCACACTCATGCTGGTCTCGCTGCCCCACATCCACCCCGCTCCCACATAGCTGCCCTTCGTGCCCCTCTCCCTCTCCAACAGGCCTGCCGAATGCACCCCCCTCCCAAGCTGCACACACTCACTTGTCACCCCAAAATGGAAAGAGGCTCTGAGATAGCAGAAACAGACAGGCCCCTTTCGTTCCTGTCTTTTCTGGAACGTGTGGTGGTATTTTATGTGCCTTTACATCCCCAAAACAGCTCTTAGCTGGTCTTTGTCCTCCACTAGTCATTACCCCATTTCTAGGGCACCTGAGGTAGGGTACGGGGGCCTCCTCAGCGGCAGGCTCAGGGAGGGGTTGGGGAGCTAGGCAGTACCATACATGGGTCATATGTGTAGCCTTGTGTGAGCCTCCTGTCTGTCTGTCTTTGTGTGAGCCTCCTATGTCTGTCTGTCTTTCTCCGAGTATCTCTGAGAGAGAGGGAGTTTGGTGGAGAGGGAGTTTGGTGCTCCCCAACCAGGAAACTTAGGGAGGAAATGCACCTCCCCACGACCACTACCGTCATATCCCGGATTTCAATCCCTCTGACGCCTTCCCAGGGCTGCTTCCTTCTTGTCATTTGTGTCTCAGCTCAAATGTCACCTTCACAATCTTCCCCAAAGTGTGTCACACACACACACACACACACACACACACACGGAGTATTCTATATCACAGCCCTTGCTGTATTTTCTCCATAGCTGCTACCTGCCTTTATCTTGCTCATTAAATTGTTCACAGTTGGGACTTGCTCTTCCCACCTGGCCCCTAACCCAGAATGGAGGCTCCTTGAGGACAGGGCCCTTTTTTTCATCTCTGTGTCCCTGGGTCTTAGAACAGTGCCTGGCACACAGGAGGCACTCAGGAAACAGGTGTGGAACTGATTGAATTAAACCCAGGGCTGCTTGGCTGGTCGGGAAAGACCTTTATTGCTGACTGCCCTCTTTGTCCTGCTCCCTGCACCTCCATCCCCCCCTGGAGCCCCAGCCATACCTGGCGCTGCCCTATCTTCTGCCCCACTCTGCAGGAGCCCCCCACCCCCCACCACCTGCAAACCCACCACCACCGCAGCCCTGGGTCCCCAGGCAGGGGTGAGTGGGCCGACACGCTGGAGCCCAGTTCCCAGCAGAACTGACTCTGCTCTGGAAGAATCCCTTTCCAGCCAGCCCCACCCACCTTACAGAGCCACCCTGGGAAACCACGGCTCCCTTAAGCACACAGCCCCCCAGAGGACCTCAATACAGCTCCACCAGCATTTATTGAAGGCCAGGCCCTGTGCTCGGCGAATCTCCTAAGTCACAGACATGCCAATGCCAGCGCCTTTCTCCCTCTGCGTCTCTGCGTGTCCCTGCGCCTCCGTGGTCAGCGTGGCGGCCTCTGTCCCGGGCGAGTGTCTGTGCGTGAGTGAAGGGGAGGTGCGGAGGCCTCGCTCAGAGGCCTGGGCCAGGCCTGGGCCCCACTCGCCGCCGGCCACTGTCTGCTCCTCTGTCAGTCCCTCTCCTTGTGGCATCGCACGGGGGCAACTTCTCATCCAGAAGCAGACGCCCTCCATTCTCTGCCCACTGCTTGGCCCCACGTCTCCGTGAGAGGACCGGGATGAAGGCAGGAAAGCCCAGAAGCTCCTCAGCTGGCCCCTGATCCACAGTGTCTGTGTCCTGGGGTCGGAGGCCAAGGCTGGACACTGATTACAGTCCAGTTGGGGGATTTCCCAGCAAAGATCACAGATGCCACACTTTGGGGCGAGGAGAAGGGCTGGTGGGCTTCGGGGGCCATCGCACCCCAGTTACTGGCCATCTTCACAAGCCCTGGGGCTGCTCCGTCAGGCTGCTTGTCTGCTCCAGAACATCACCCTCCAGCGTCCGGGAACTCCAGCCCCCAAGAGAGCCAGGTCCCAGGGCTCTCGCCCCAGCTCTGGCCTCCGGCTGCCAAGCCACGTCCAGCTCGTTCTCCTCTGGCTCTCGGGCTGCGGTCTTTCTCCGAGAGAATAATAGTTAACACGGGGGCTGAGGGGAGAACGGGGCAGTCAGTCATCTGGGAGGAGGCGAGATCACACACATACCTCACTCAGCAGACACACACACACACACCCAGCAGACACACACACACTTAGCAGACATACACACTCAGCAGACACACACATACACACACACACACTCAGCAGACACACACATACACACACACTCAGCAGACACACACACACTCAGCAGACACACACACACACACTCAGCAGACACACACACACACACACTCAGCAGACACACACACACACACATACACACACACACTCAGCAGACACACACACACACACTCAGCAGATACACATACACACTCAGAAGATACACACACACACACTTAGCAGACACACACACACACACATACACACACACTCAGCAGATACACACACACACACACACACACACACGCACATTCTCCGAGAAACACACTCTGGATTCTTCTAGAAGAGAAAACGTGGCTTGAGAGGACACGGGAAACACCCTGAGAATGAAATCTAATACTTCTTAGGTTCAAAGGGCAGGGCTGGCTGTTGCTATAGAACCACAGAGAGGCACTGCTGATCTCTTGGGTCCAGGGGAGCCAGCTCTGCTCTAAGCCTCTGTCTCCACCGGCAACACCCTCAGACCAGCCTCCTTCTCCCTCGGCGCCTGGGCTCCGGCCGTCCTGTTGGCATTGGCTGCCTTGTCCCGAAGCTGGGTCCCTATTGGTTGCCCCTAGAGGTAGTATTTCCACTTGACAGCGAATCCAATAGATAGATGAGCTTTGTCCTCTGGGTGCCAGGCTGCCAGCTGTCCTGCCAGCCTGCACGCCCTCCCCAGCATGCATTAGGATTGGGGGGCACTGGGGGTTGCTGAAGAGGGTCCAACAGCCTCAAGGAGCCTCTGGTGCTGGCGAAGGTGCCTCCTCCTCTCATGTTCCCCTGTGACTTCACACACCAGCTGGGCAGGGAAGGCCCCAGGAAGCCCCTTCAGCCAGCCTGGAGAGAGAGAGAGGGCCCCGGGAGCCGGGGAAAGGGGCAGGTCAGGAGGGAAAGGAGGCGCCATGGGGTCTAGCGTCTGAGGGTCATGGTGAGCCGTGGTAGAAAGGCCATTGGAGGTGGAGGTGCCAATATCACCAGAGAGGGTCAGGGTCACTCCTCTGACAAGCCCTGCCGTGGCTGCTCATCCCACTCAGAGCGGAAGCCAGAACCCCTGCAGGGATCTCTGAGGACCCACATGATCTGGTCCCTGTGATCTCTCTGACCCCACCTGCTTCTCTCCCTTCTCCTCGCTCCCCTGAGCCACACACGTCTCCTTCCTGTTTGCTAAACACACCACCCACAGTGCCTCCCGCTGACTCCGGGCTCTGACTGGGACATTCTTCCTCTGGATGCCCCGGGCCCAAGTGCCTCAGCTC
Organism: Nyctalus aviator; assembly: GCA_036971965.1. Lineage (NCBI taxonomy): Eukaryota > Metazoa > Chordata > Mammalia > Chiroptera > Vespertilionidae > Nyctalus > Nyctalus aviator. Next base: position 9,449,931 of record CM072937.1, read on the forward strand.
CATCCGGTCATGGCTGACACACACGGTGCCTCCTCGTTAAGGTCCACCTACCCTCCCAGTTTAAACTGGTCACCCACCCACCCCCGCCACTCCTGCCCTCCCTGACTCTGCTGCCCTTCCCTTTTGTCACAGACTCGGCACCTTCAGGCGCACTGCATGCCATTTACTTTTTATCTTGTTTATTCTCTCTTGTTTCTCCTCCCCTGGAATGCGTGCTCCACACACAGGAATATCCGAGAAGAGAGAGCCTGGCAGCTCCCAGGTGCTTAATAAGCGTTTACTGAGTGAAGAAATAGAAGAATCTGCCGAGACCAGTTTGGCTCAGTGGATAGAGCGTCAGCCTGCGGACTGAAGGGTCCCAGGTTCGATTCCGGACAAGGGCATGTACCTTGGCTGCGGGCACATCCCCGGTGGTGGGTGTGCAGGAGGCAGCTGGTCAATGTTTCTCTCTCATCGATGTTTCTGGCTCTCTATTCCTCTCCCTTCCTCTCTGTAAAAAAAAAATCAATGAAATATATTTTTTAAAATAAAAATAAAGAAATAGAAGAATCTCTCACCTTCAGGGCTCTTGTGTTGGTTCTTGGGGGCAGCCCTGGACTCCGGACTCTGTCCCTCAGTCTTGACTGGCGTAGAAGGCTCTGAACACGTGTCCTGGGAACATTCTGGTGGGGGTGGGGCGACATTACCGCAGGATCAAGGCTATTTTTAGCTTCTCCCCCATATTTCCCCTTCAGGTTCACTTTTCCCTCCCTCTCCCTCCAGGGGTTACTCACCACAGTCCTCATAGATGGTATCGGGGGAGCAGGGAAGGGGACCGGGGGTGGGGAAGGCTCCCAGCCAGCGCTGCATGTCTGATCTGGTGGGACAAGGGAGGGTCCCCGTTGGCCCAGGAGATGCTGCTGGGGGTGAGGCAGGGGCCACGGAGGAGAGAGACTGGGGAGGGGGTGGTAGGCGCCGAGAGGTCAGACCAGGGTCCCGTTAGGAGACACAACTCACAGGGAGGAAGCCTGGAGCAGCCGCTGGGTGGGGCGGCCCTGGTGGTTGCTGAGAAGGGAGAGGCGGAACGTGGGGGGTCCAGACGGGTCCGGAACCTGCTGGGCCTGGACCAGGGAGCGATGGGCGTAGTCCAGCACCTGCAGCCGCTGCCCACTGCCCAGGGAAGAGGGCGTTCAGACGGAGGGCAGAAGTCCCGCCGGACTCCTCCTCCTCACCCCTGCCTGGGCTCCCGCCCTCCCCGGGACCCACCTCTTGGGCTGCGTGATGAGCAGCAGGTCACTAAAGAGCAGCAGGCAGAGGGGGGTGAAGCGGGGGCGCGAGGTGAAGAGCATGCCCCCTCTCCGGCACCCTAACTCCGTCAGCTCCCCCTGCAACTCCAGGCGCCTCGACCAGGAGACCAGGGGCAGGGCCTGGGAGGAAGCAGGGAGGAGGTTCTGGCTTCTTCGCGGCACACCGCGGGGAAAGGGGCGGCGGAGAGTCTGGACGGGGGGCCTAACCTTGACTTTGTGGAAGCGCAGCCTCTGGGTGAGCCGGATCAGTTCCTCCGTCTGCTTCATGCGCCCCACCTCAGCACTGCAGCGCTCGATGATCTGGGTGCGGGAGTGCGTCACTCACCCCCATTTCCTCCCACCCTCCCTTCTCCCCGACCCCCTCCCCGCCTCCCCGGGCCTCCACAGCCCCCGCAGCCCACCTTGCTGATGGCACTCAGGGCCTTCTGGGCGTTCTCCTGGCGGCTGGACCCCTCCTCTGTCTGGTGGAGGATGTTCTGAAGACAAGGAGGAAGGGTGACTGGGCCCCTGCTCGGTGGCCCTGGGGCTCAGAGGGGCTGCAGCTCCGGGGCCCCTTGCCTGGCTTAGCAGGATGCTCACAGGGCTCACAGGGGGTTGGGGTTCGCAGGGCTGAGGAACCAGCCTCAACAAAGCTGAGAGACCTCACCGCTCACTGTCTGCCTAACCCTGAGCAGGTCACGTTGCCTCTCTGAGCCTCAGTTTTTGCATCTGTAAATTGGGGACAATGCCCACCTAGCCTACCAATGGAGGATGCAGCAACGTAATATATGTAAGGTGCTTCACATAGTCCTTGGCGCATACTAAAGTGCCGAAAGAAGGTGGCTGTTATTTTAATAATTACCAACCACAACTATCAGTAAAAACAGTAAAGCACAGTGGTTAGAGTGCCTGGAACTAAACTTTGTCTCCATCAGTGATTATCCGGATGACCTGGACAAGTGATTGAACCTGTGCCTCAGTTTCCTCATCTGGAAAGTGGATCAGTCATCGTTTCTACCCTCATACAGTCATGGGTAGGTTCTATATTAGAACCATGCCGAGAACAGAGCACTCAACGGCTGTTTAGCTGCTATGGTGACTTGTGACTGTTTTGCCTGCGTTGGGGTGTATGAAGCTGAGGAAGACCCAGTAAACTGGGGAAATATGAAAATGCTGCTCATCTAGTTGGGAACGCTTCTCATTGGCATCCCCACACTGAGGGGCCTGGTTTAGGGAGAAGTTTCTAATCTGCCATAGAGTTTCTCAACCTTTATAAAAATATATTTTTGCCGAAACCAGCTTGGCTCAGTGGATAGAGCGTCGGCCTGCGGACTGAAGGGTTCCAGGTTTTATTCCGGTCAAGGGCATGTACCTTGGTTGTGGGCACATCCCCAGGAGAGGGTGTGCAGGAGACAGCTGATCAATGTTTCTCATCGATGTTTCTAACTATCTCTCTCTCTTCCTCTCTGTAAAAAATCAATAAAATATATTTTTTAAAATTATATATATATTATATATATTATTGATTTCAGAGAGGAAGGGAGAGGGAGAGATAGAAACATCAATGGTGAGAGAGAATCATTCATTGGCCAACTCATGCTGGAGATCGAGCCCACACCCTGGGCATGTGCTCTTGTTCCGAATCACACCTGGGACCCTTCAGTCCACAGGCCGATGCTCTATCCACTGAACCAAACCAGCTGGGGCTCAGCCTGTTATTTTTTAACTCAGTCTCACCCCGCTAAGGAGCCTTTGTAGATACCACAGATACGCTGTACATCTTTCATGCACCGGGGCCCTTTGAAGTACCACAACCATTGGAATATTTAAGATTTTTTTTTTTTTTTTACCTCCCAAAGAATGAACTTTGCCTTCTTGGGCGTGATACCACCCCCACTGGGGAGGTAGCAGTGAGAGGCACCGCCGAGGTGACCACCACGTTCCCTCCGAGACCCAGAGAGAGAAAGGGACTTGCCCGGGGTCAGCCAGCCGGCTGGCGGCAGAGCAAGCCGAGACCTCCTGCCTGCAGCCAGAGGTCCTTTCCTGCCCCAGCTCGCTCCCCGAGACATTGGAGGAGCTCGAGGCAGAGTCTGGTGGGTCCTGGACTGGGTCTGATTTAGGGAAGCTCGTGTTCGTGGGGGGGCAGGAGGCCCCGGGAGTTGGTGGGCAGGAGGCCCCGGGGCCCCGGTACCTGCAGCAGCATGCGGAGCCGCGTGATGCGCTGGAAGGGCAGCAGCAGGAAGGACGGCAGCGGGAGCCGCTCACACTTGGGGAGGCTCTGCAGCCGGCGCAGCTCCGCCGAGAAGCGCACGTTGGTGTCCCTGCAGGAGCAGCCGGGGCCGCTGGAGTGGGCCTGGAGGCCCCGGTCCCCCAGCCTGCCCTGGCCCGCACCCCCCCTGCACCCCGGCCTTCCCCCACAGCAGCTGAGGCCTGGCCCCTGCCCTGGACCTCACTCACATAAGGCGGCTGTAGGTCTCCTCCTGGTACTGCTGGTTGCGCACATAATCCACGTACACGGAGAAGGGGCCCACGGCGTGGGCGTGCACCACGTCGCAGAGGTCACTGATGTGGGGGGAAGAGCGTACCCGGGACAGTAACGCCTCCAGGAACCTGAGGGGCAGGGGAGCAGTCAGTCACAAGGGGTGCAGGGTGGTGGTGGGGGGGCAGAGAGCCAGGGGCCCTGGGACAGGCTGGAGGCGAAGAGGCGCTCCGTTTCTCTGAGAGGGCAAGACCCCACTGACCACTCGCTGACTTCCTGGACCCTCTGCACGTTGGAGAAGAGGGTGTGGTGGTCCCGGGGGGTGAGCGTGTCCCGGAGGGCCTGGCTCCGCACAAAGGTGTCGGTCAGCAGCTGCAGGGAGCGCAGGTAGGAGGCCTCGGAGGTCACCACCTCAAACAGGCTCTGCGGAGGGAGGGCAGGGGGGACGTGGAACCGGTGCCCGGCCGGCCCAGGGCCCAGCCGCGCTCCCGCCTGCCCCGGCCCCCCGCCCCCGTATGCCACCTCCTGCAGGCGCCGCTCCTGGGGGCTGAGAGTGTCCAGGAGGCCGCTGGCCCTCACGGCCGGCAGCTCCTGCCACAGCGTGTTCCGAGGGCCAGGCAGCCGGGCGAAGGCAGGGGCATCCCCGGGGCTCGCTGGAGAGGGGCTCCCCTCCGCGCTGACCCCCCACAGCTCCTCCGACAGCACGGCCGCGCGGTAGGTCTGGTACAGGGGTTCTGGAGAGCAGAGGGCACGTGAGGGAAGACCAGGGCCCCCGGGGTCCTTCTCCCGGCCTGCTGGCCACAGCGGGGACCCCCAGGCCCAGAGGCCTCACCGTCCTGCAGCGGCACCTCCCAGTTCTGCTCCTTCAGCTCCTTCAGGCCCTCGTCCCTGTGGAGAGAAAAAGGGACGGAGTTCCCTGCCGCACACCTCCAGGGGCGCCATTCACGTGACAGTGTCAGGCTGAGTGCGGGAGGCCCTGGTGGCTCCCCAGACCAAACCCCAGGTATATATATATATTTTTTTTTTAAAATATATATATATTTTATTGATTTTTTACAGAGAGGAAGAGAGAGGGATAGAGAGCTAGAAACATCGATGAGAATCATAGATCAGCTGCCTCGTGCACACCCCCTATTGGGGATGTGCCCACAACTAAGCTACATGCCCTTGACCGGAATCAAACCTGGGACCTTTCAGTCCTCAGGCCGACTGACGCTCTATCCACTGAGCCAAACCGGCTTTGGCACCCCAGGTATTTTTATGCGCCTGTCCTATGGGAAGGCCCTGACTCGGCGGGCTCCGCCTACTCCCGTTGTCCCAATACTGTGCACCAGAGACGTCAGGTCTCTATCTTCCCAGCCCTCGCCCGTAGCAATAGCCATCTGAAACGTCCTCTGTGTCTCAGGGAGACTCAGCCTGGGAAACCCAAACTCACTCCTTCCCTCCCCTCCCCTACTCCCCCCCCCCCTTCTGGTTACCACACACCCATGCCCCCAAGCTAAAACCCCAGGAGAACAAACACCAGTAAATGCTTGTGGAATTAATGAATGGGCTCAGGTGAGCTCTGAGAGTGGCAGGGAATCTAAGATTGTTAACAAGCCCAGACGAGGTGTCCTGAGGTGTCCTGAGGTGTCCGTAGTTTAAGGTGACAACAGTCCCGATTTTTTTTTAACAATTTGTCTCGCGGGATTTTTTTTAAAAATTGGGACTTTTTAAAAGCGCCGCGGGATGCGGGACAAATTGTTAAAAATCGGGACGTCTGGTCACCTTACCGTAGTTGCCAAATGGACTTGCAGACAATAATTACAATAGAGGCCGAAACCGGTTTGGCTCAGCAGTAGAGTGTCGGCCTGCGGACTGAAAGGTCCCAGGTTTGATTCCGGTCAAGGGCATGTACATTGGTTGCGGGCACATCCCCAGTAGGGGGTGTGCAAGAGGCAGCTGGTCGATGTTTCTCTCTCATTGACGTTTCTAGCTCTCTATCTCTCTCCCTTCCTCTCTGTAAAAAATCAATAAAATATATTTTAAAAAATAATAATAATAATAATTACAATAGAGGCTTAAGGTGGGGGAACTACAATAGAACACTTGCTAGGGACCGGTTCTTCACCAATGTGATAGTCTGTGACGTGGTGGGTATGCTTACCCCCATTTCACAGATGTGGAGACCGAGGCCCGGAAAGGTTACGTGACTTACAGAAGGTCACAGGGGACAGCGCTGGGATTGGAAACCAGGGCTGCTGGCCTCTAGAGCCCCGGGCCACCTTCACTCCACCTTCGTGGAAGTGGGCCTCAGCAAGATGGCAGAGAAGGAGTAAGGCGGGGAGGGTTGTGGGTACCTGCCCTCCACGGTTGCTGGAGCATCGTTCTGAGGGGCTTCATCTGGACTGATCCCTGGAGAGAGAGAGCCCGGAGGGAAGAGCATAATAAATCCCCAGAATCCCCACCCGACTCCTGCCTCCTGTTCCACCAGAGACGGTTACCATAAAAACTACAACTCCCAGCAGCCCCAGAGCTGCAGGTGGTGGAGAAACAAGCTCAGGGCCCATTGTGGGCTGTAGTTTGTTCACCTGTAGACCGCTCCCTCTCCATCCCTCCCCCTTCCAGCCAGAGGACCCACTCTCCCAGGCCCCCGTACCTGTTTGGCTTCCGTCTTCAGAGGGCACATGGAGATCAGGCTGAGGGGGGGCCACCGAGATGGTGGGGTCCTGCCTGACCCGGGTTGGTTTTGGGGGTTTGAGAGGTGGCAGGAGTTTGCGCTCGGCGGTGGAGCGGTAGGACGTGAGGACCACGGAGGGGAGACTGTTGCTGGGAGGGTTGGGGCGGGAGCGGGAGGCCCGCAGTGGGGAGGCTCGGCAGACGGCCTTGGGACCGTCCTCATGGCCCCCCACAGGGACCCACCGGAGCTCCAGGCCCGGCCGGGCCACGTGGCAGACACAGGGGCAGCAGGGAGGGCAGGCCTGGGCAGCATCTGTGGGAGACGAGGTGTGCTAAGGAAAAGGCCCTTGGCCCCTCGCTGCCCAGGGTCCTTCCCCTTAGCCTGCCCCACCACCTACTCTTCAACCCCGACTCCCTTCAGACTCCCAGAAATACGGGAATCCAGTTTTTAAAAGGTAGCCCCTGAAAGGACCCAGCCTTAAACCACTGAAAACAAAAACAATATGAGCTGGATCGAGCCCGCCCTCGCCCCATGAAATGCTTACCCGGCGCGCCGTTCTCCTGGGATCCCCTTCTCCGGAGGCTGCCCCGCGGGGTCTCTCTCTCCCCGTTCACATCCACGCCCCCCAGGGGAGCTGGCTCCGCGGGGTGTGCCGCCTGGACCCGGTCCTCGGCCCCCCATTCAAACTTGCCGGCCAGTCTCCGCACCGTGCCGGGGGCCGAGGCAGGGCCGTCCTGGGCTTGGCCCCGGGGGGCCGCGTGGGGCGGGGGCAGAGGCGCGCGGGGTGACCCCGAGGGTTTGGGTGGGGGCGCTGGAGACCTGGGTGCGGGCTCCGGGGAGACGGAGCGCCGGGACACCGGGCTGGGGGTGCTGGGAGGGGAGTCCGGGTTGGCCTGGGAGTCCAGGCTGGTTTTAGAGGCTGAAGGCGGCAGAAGGGCAGGGGGCTTGAGGGAAGAGGCGGGGGGTTCCCAGAAGATGGGGGAGCACATTGGGCTTGGTGCATCATTGGAGGTGCCGGAAGGTTCTTGAGGAGAAGAGCCGTTGTGGGGGGGCCCGGGGGACTGGGCAGCCCGTGGGCGAGATGGGGGGCGCGGGCGGATGATCCGAGGGGGCTTCTGGGTAGGGGGTGTCGCCACAGGAAGAGACGGGTCTGACATCTTCCCTTGAGCTTTTCAAAGGAGTGGGGGGCTCTGCTGGAGTCATCCCCTGAGGAAGAGGAAGGGAGAAGAGACAGAGAGAGACCCTCATTGGCACACCCTTGGGTAGACAAAGCCACTAAGCAGAACTGTGTTTGCCAGCAAATCAGCCAGGATTTTGGAGTCAGGAGGGAAGGCTGCTGTACTTCCTCTCCTTCTCATTTCCAGGCTTCTCTCCTCACCTCTCACCCCTCTCACTCCTCCCGGCAGACTTCCTGGGCTCTCCCGGCCTCCCTTTCCCTCTGGCCTTGAACTTCTGCAGCCTCGGTCTGGATGGAGGAGACAGTGAGGCTAGGGTGGGGGTGTCCCAGGAGAGACCCAAGGCAGGGGCGGGGGTCCAGGAGAAGGGGATGGGGAAGGGGAATTTAGCTGGCCAGTGTAGCCACAACGCATCTGCTTGATGGATTGTGTGTGTGTCCACAGAGTGAGTGTGTGAAGGTGTGTGAGTGTAGTTTGTGTGTGTGTGTGTGTGTGTGTGTGCTGTTGCCAGTGCTGTAGGAAAGGCATGTTGTGTGGCGTGTCTCGGGAGTGTACTTGCTATGTGCTTACCCGGTGGTGTAGGTGGGAGAGTGGGATGCGTGTGCGGGGTGTGTGGGGGGGAGGGTGCCAGGTGAAGGCGCTCCGTGCTCTCTGCGTGGGGATGGGCGCGGTGTAAGCGTCTGCGCACACGCACGCTCATGCTGGCGGTGGGGACGCATCACTATTTCCCTGCTCCACTGGCCCTCCGCCCCCCATTTCCCAGTTCCTCTCTCCGGACTCTCCCTTTCCGGATTATTTTTAGTCTCCTTTTCCTGCCGTAAAGATTCCTGGAGCCTCTGACCCCAAGAGACCAGGAGGCCCCGGACATGGTCTCTCCTGCCCCATCCTCTTGCCCCTGCCTGCCCCATCCCGCCATCGGGGCGCAGAGAAAGAGGCCCCCCGTGGGAGCCTGGGTCCCGCCGGGACCCCTGAGGGTGGTGAGGAGACCAGCGTGAAGGCAAGAGCGTGGGGTCCTGAGCTCCACTTCCTCCCTCCGGGAAGGAGGCTGATCCTGAGGGGGCTGCAGGGTCAGGGCTGAGAGGCGGGGGTGACCCCCAACTCCCATCAGAAGTCAGCTAGAGAGTGAGACCCCACCCCAGGCTCCATATCGGGTTCTTGAGAAAGGAAGCGGGGTGGGGGCCTGGGCCGTGGACTGTGAGCCTCGCAGCTCCTCGGCCTCTGTATCCTGGCAGGAAGCCCCTTATCATAATGACCCGGGCCGTGGCCTGGCTGGCCGGCCAGCTCCTCCCCAGTGTTGCCCCGCTCAGGGGGTCCCGTCCCTTCTCAGGTACCTTCCTTGACTGTTTACTTCCTTTCCCACCCCCCAACACACCGCCTCTCTCAGGGAGCCAGGTATTGGGCCCGAGCACTTACCCTGGAGTCCTCTCCACTCTCAGTCACCTCCTGGGGCTGAGTGAGTAGGAGCAGGAAACAGGAATCAAATCCTCCTCCCACCGGACACCCCCCCCCCAAACCACACCACGCTCCACATGCGCACACCGGGGCTCTGGAAGGCGCGATGGGGCCGTGTCCTGGGGTTCTGAGGCGGACAGGGTCCGGGGAAAGGCTGACCCCGGGGTGCGGACAGCAGGCTGTTCTGTGTGCGGGCGCGTGCGTCCCGTCGGCGTGGCTGTGCAGATGGGGGCTCCCGGGCTGGAGGTGAACCGGGGTGGGTGAGGACGGGTGGGAATGGCACAGGGCTGGGCTGTCACCTCTGGCTCAGCTGAGGGATGGTGCGTGCGCTCCTCACGGCATGTCTGCCACCTCTCCCACACCTCGCCCGCCCGGGCGCCTGTCACCTTAGCTGCCCGCCTGCTCCCCGGGGGTGAGCCGGCCCAGTTTCACACCAAGGGGCCCCTCCCCCGGTTCCCCCCCCCCCCTAGCTCTGCAAATGGGCTCCCCCTGAATTTACCTTTATCTTTTTGGAAGTGGTTTCTATTTTCAGCCTGTCCTGCCTGCCCCTTGGAGCAAGGAGTGTGGGGCCAGGTCTCCGAGTGCCTGTTCCTGTGTTTCTGGGGCGGGAACTGAGGGCCCAGATTGGGATCTCAGCGGAGGAAGCCAGTTCCTCAGCCCCACCCGGCCATTGTGTCAGGCGTGTGTGAGTGTGTGAGTGTGTGTGTGTGTGTGTGTGTGTGAGTGTGTGTGTGTGTGTGTGTGTGAGTGTGTGTCTGTGTGTCTGTGTGTGTGTGTGTGTGTGAGTGTGTGTCTGTGTGTCTGTGTGTGTGTGTGTGTGTGAGTGTGTGTGTGTGTGTGTGTGTGTGTGTGTGTGTGTGGAGAAGGGAGAGGGGCGAGGGGGGAGGTGGGGAGGAAGACCTGAGATCTGTCTCTCTCCGGGAGGATATGACTTTGCTGGCCCCCTGCCTGCTCCCCATTCCCAATCACTGCCTCTCGGCCCCCTGGGAGGCTTCGATTGGCGGGCAGTGAGCACCCCTGGGGGCGGTGGGAGTGGGAAGGGGAGGGTCTCTCTCACCTCTATTTTGCTCTGTGATTGAGCAGCCCAGTTCCGCGGCTGGGGGTGTGCCCTAAAAACAACTTAGGGCCTGGAATGAGCCACACCCCAGGCTGAGAAGTAGGGTAATGGGAGGAAGATTGGAAGGGCAGTTATGAACGGCCCGTGACTTTGCCCACACCCAGGTGCCTGCCTTTGCAGGACCTTCGCACATGTATCCACACACTCAACAAGACCCTGGGAAGAAAAGCCAGAAAGCTGGAAAAAAACATGATTTAACCCCTTTTTCTTCAGAGTAAAAGCCAAAGCCCTTACAATGACCAACAAGCCCCTGGATATTTTCCCTCTTGCCTGAACTCTCCTCTCAAGCACCCTGCTGCCTCAGGAACCTTGCACTGCCCGTGCCTTCTGCATGGAATCCTCCTTCCCAAGACACCCACATGGGTGAGTCAGTCCTCACCTCCTTTAAGGATCTGCTCGAAGATCACTTTCTTAATGAGGCCTGCTGCGCCATTCTTTACAATCTCGGCCCACAACCTCACACCACATTTTGGACCTCCCTCCCTCCACATGGCATCATTCATTAGAACATACCGTGTAGTTTAGTATTAAATTGTCACATATATAGCTAATTGCCTTTTAGAAATTGAGCTTCCTAGAGGTAGGATCTGTATCTGTTTTATTCACGAATACACCTCAAAGTTCTGGAACAGTTCTACCTCTCCCTCTCCCTTACTCTCTGAAATCAATAAAAATATTTTTTTTAGCCAAAACCGGTTTGGCTGAGTGGTTAGAGCGTTGGCCTGCGGACTGAAGGGTCCCAGGTTCGATTCCGGTCAAGGGCATGTACCTTGGCTGTGGGCATATCCCCAAAAGGGGGTGTCCAAGAGGCAGCTGATCGATGATTCTCTCTCATCAATGTTTCTGACTTTATCCCTCTCTCTTTCTCTCTGTAAAAATTAATAAAAATATATTTTTAAAAATATATATTAAAAATATATATATATAAAACACACACACACACACACACACAAAAGATAACTAACCAAAAGTTATCAGCACGAGCATGAGTGGCACTCGGCCCCGCATGAAGCAGCCCAGGTTTGAGCGGGGATGTGCGCAGAAGCGGAATTGGATGGGTTGGGCAGCCCAGGACCTTTACCTGCCCTCCCTGGCGGGTCTGAGCTCATTTAATTTTCTTCTTTCCTCAGACAGACCCACCTGGTGGCTTTTTACCTGTCAGGGCAGCATGCTTTGAGGAACAGAAGCTCCTCGGAGCTACCCTGAGAACATTCTAACACGCCTGGCGAAACGTTCCCATTGGGCCCACGGCTCAAAGCAACCGCAAAGATGAAAAAACCATGACTTTTCGAATCCATACAAACCACCGTCTATTTATGCACACCCCGTCCAATCCCAAAACAAAACCGAGCTCTGCAGACAGCACTGGCTGTCACTGCTGCGGCCGCCACCGCAGCATGCCAGCCCCTCGGAGGCCTGAGGGTCAGGGAAGGCTGATGCTCAGTGGCCCGGTGGCCATCAAGGTCATTTCTCCTCCGGGAGGAGCCTGGCCTAGGTCATCCTGCAGACCGTTTGGGGTGAAGCAGGAGATGGCGTGGTCAGCGGCCCTCTCGTTCGAGCTGCAGGAGAAGCCATCAAGAAGGCCTCAATGAGCCGAAACCAGTTTGGCTCAGTGGATAGAGCGTCAATCTGCGGACTGAAAGGTCCCAGGTTCGATTCCGGTCAAGGGCATGTGCCTTGGTTGCGGGCACATCCCCAGTAGGGGGTGTGCAAGAGGCAGCTGGTCGATGTTTCTCTCTCGATGTTTCTATCTCTCTATATCTCTCTCTTCCTCTCTGTGAAAAATCAATAAAATATATTTTTAAAAAAGAAGAAGAAGAAGAAGAAGAAGAAGAAGAAGAAGAAGAAGGTCTCAATGAGGCCCGGTGATGCTCCAGAATGGGGGGCAAGCCAACTGGGAGCAGGGTAGACCCAGCTCCATTCAGTGGAATGTAACCCTGCAGCAGCCAGATTCTGCCATCCTGGTAACCCCAGCAAAGACTCTGGGAGACTCTCCATCCCCGACCCTACTCCACACGGTTCTAGTGGGTGGCCCACCACAGCAGCCTCCTCCTGGCCGCCTGGCCAGGTTTGGTCAGTCACAGTATTCTATTGCTCTGGCCACCGACGCTGGCTCCAGAATGAGCAAACCACCCACGCCAGGACAGCCTCCTGCCCTGAGCCTCTGGGGAAGAGCAGCTTTCTCTTCCCTCCAAGGTCACAGAGCAGGAGTAAGGTAAGTCTGGAGCAATCTGTGTCTTGGCCTCTCTTCCCCCACAATCAACAGTGGGAGAAAAGGTGCCCCGTGCCCAAAGGAAGCTGAGCCACGAGTGGGTGGGAGCCTGACTTCATTTGAGTCCCTTGGACTGGATTCACTTCTGTGCAGTGGTTTCTCAGCCTTCCTGATGCCTCGACCCTTTAATACAGTTCCTCATGTTGTGGTGACCCCCCAATCGTAAAATTATTTGTGTTGCTACTTCATCACTGTCATTTTGATACTGGTGTCTAAGACCGGGGTGAGCACGGACAGTCCTCTGGCCCTGCTCGGCGGCGTGGTCCTGAGTTGATTGGCCCGTTCAGAACACCTCTCGAACCCTGCCGCACCGGGACACGTGGGTATCTCGTCACTTTCTTACCGGCGGGCCTCGCCACCACCACCCCGCTCCCCGGTACCCTTGACCGGGAAGGGCCTCAGAGTGCTCCCTTCTACTCGGCTACACGTTCTACATCCTACGAAAGCCGGGGCGCCTGGCCGGGAAAACTCTGTTCTACTCCTCGGGAAAGGTTTCGGGGTGACGACCTTGGGACCTTTTCTTGTCTCTCCATCTACAGTTTGGCTAAGGGGGAAAGAAGGACGCTTCTTATTCCCTCCCCAACTTCTCGGTGGCCTTTCCCTCAGGTCTTGGGAACCTCTCAATCCGAACCCCCTGGAAAAACCGGCCCTTTCTCTTGCAATCTGGCTAAGCTCATTTAAAACGGCACTTTTGGCCGAAACCGGTTTGGCTCAGTGGATGTAGCGTTGGCCTGCGGACTGAAGGGTCCCAAAAACCGGTTTGGCTCAGTGGATGTAGCGTCAGTCTGCGGACTGAAGGGTCCCGGGTTCGATTCCGGTCAAGGGCATGTGCCTTGGTTGCGGGCACATCCCCAGTGCGGAGTGTGCAAGAGGCATCTGATCGATGTTTCTGGCTCTCTATCTCTCTCCTTTCCTCTCTGTACAAAATGAATAAAATATATATTTTTAAAAAACTGTTTAAAACGGCACTTTCGATTCCAATATCCTCTGCCAAACCGCCTCATAAAACCGCATTCCAATATCCTCCGAGATCTAGATAATTTTTGCCACCGGACAAGGAAGCCTCAGAGATTCCTACGAGCAGGCTTCCCTCCCCCCTACCCCCTCGCTCTCCCCCCTCGCTTTACTCTTCATGCCCCACCATCGGATCCTCCTCTGGAAGTCCTTTTTGCGCTCTCAAACCCCTTTCTCTGTCCTCTGGCTCTTTAGACCCAGCAGATCATTCCTCTCCACGTGGGTCACTCCTGCCACCTCCTTACAGCCCTAAACCCGTCCCTCTCTGACTAAACCCGTCCCTCTCTGACTAAACCCGTCCCTCTCTGACTAAACCTGTCCCTCTCTGACTAAGCATCTTTTTCCCAGGTCAGCACCAGAGTGCAGGAGACCTTGGCGGACTCCGGGAGTATATATATTTTTTTCCTTCACACACACCGGTCCCGCCCACTGGCCTGTGGCAGCGGTGGCCATGGGGCCAGAAAAAGCAGCGGCTGAGTTTGCATGGCTATTTTTTTTTTCCCCTAACACACACTGGTCCCACCCACTGACTGCCTCCTGCAAGCTGGAGGAGGCGGCTTTAGCGGCAGGTGGCTGCCGAGCTTGCTGCCGAGCTTGCAGGCTCCTCCCTGCGTAGCTCCTCCTGGTCCCGCCCTTGTTGGATGCGGCATTCCTACCGCTGAGAATTCTAACCGCTCCCGCCTTCCCTGCCTAATCTCTGTCTGCTCCGTGGCTTCCAGCAAAGGCATTCACAGGTGGTTGAATTCCCTTCTCACTCTCCGGATCTTTCTCAAATGGAACCAGCAGCTGCCTTCTCCCCAGTCCCTGAGAGCTCAAATCCTGAGAACCTGAGCTACAAAACAGCCTTTCCCATGTAACACTCATTCTCAGGCCCAAGACTGCCTTCTCAACAGCTTTTATTCCCGCATCCCCTCTACCCCTGAGGGAGGCAGCAGGGACTGAGGGCGCAGTCTGAGGCCACATTCCATGCTCTAGGTCCAGCCTCACAGATGGAGAGGCGTCTCAGGCTTCTTTTCCCACTGACTTGACCATCTTTACTCCCCTATATACACCGCAACGTCAGGTCCCCAAACCCCTCAAAAAGACCTCATTAACCTGACCTTGAAGATCTTTAATAACAGAGACGAGGAGACCCAAATCCGACATCAAGGCGGGATCAGGCCTAGGCTGAGGCCCAGTGGGAGGCCTTCCAGCGCCTAGTCACCGCTCTCGCGAACCCCAAACTTGTGAAAGTGCCAGTCCTCCCACGGGTGAGTCAGGGGCTGAGCCTCCTCCGGGCCCAGCTTCACATGCAGCAAGGAAGGTCTGGGCCAAACCCCGCTCAAACCCCAGACCCCCGCCTGGGCCCTGCCCAAGGTGCGGAGGGGAGGCCACTGGAAATCAGACTGTCGTCTGGCCCTCCGGTCTGGCCTCAGCCAGTCCAGCATGGCCGCCCTCTGGATCCGGTGTGGAGCTCCCAGACCTCCTGGGACTGGCCACCGAAGAAGCTGCCCAGGCCCTGACAGGGCCCCACAGACTCACATCACCAGGACAGAGCCTCGGGGAACGACTGTGGCGGCAGGCAAGCCGATCTCCTTTTTATTTATTTATTTATTTTTATTTTTTATTTTTATTGATTTTTTACAGAGATGAAGGGAGAAAGATAGTCAGAAACATCGATTAGAGAGAGAGTCATCGATCGGCTGCCTCCTGCACAACCCCTGCCGGGGATGTACCCGCAACCAAGGCACATGCCCTTGACCGGAATCGAACCTGGGACCCTTGAGTCCGCAGGCCAATGCTCTATCCACTGAGCCAAACCGGTTTCGGCCGATCTCCTTTTTAATTGACACCAGGGCCACTCATTCTGCCCTCTCTGAGTTCGCTGGGACCCTTGTCCCCCCCTCAGTCTCTGTTATGGGGGCTGACAGATCAGTCTCACAGCCATTAGCCACCTCCAATTCCCCCATTCACTCTTTTCTCATTCTACCCCGGTGCCCGGCCAGGGCTACCGTGCATCCCCTCATACAGCCCAGTTGTCCCAAACCACAGTCACCTACCTCAGTTTCCCTCTCTGGACCCACGAGGCCATTCCTGGGACGGTAAACGCCCTATCTCCTTATCTCCTCTATCTCTAGGAAGAATGCGGGCGTTTGAAAACTCCAGCGGCTGGAGGCCTTGCTAGCCTGGGAACAGGCTATGGAGCCTGCTCCCCGTCCCCCCCCACCGCCCCCCTAAAAATTAACCTAAGCAAGAAAGTGAGGCTTCAGCCTCCAGCCTGGCAGGACAAGATTGCTGGACACCTCTTAAGCTAAACCAGAATATTCAGTGTCTACCCTCTTATCCAACCACGCAGGTCCCCGGCCTTCACTACTCCTTTCCTTCCCTTCCCCTCCCACTTTCACTGCAGTACGATCTCAATCACTTATCTGTCACCTCCCTCTCAGCTTGGAGTGCGGAACTAGAAAAAGGAATCTCATACCCTTTAGCCCACCTCTTTTCCTTATGCCTTTCAGCTTGTCTCCATGCTAGGGATTTTTCTTCCTCTCTGGGGAGAACGCCTACATCTGTCTCCCCACCAGCTGGACAGGAACCTGTACTCTCATCTATCTCTCACCCAATGTAGACGCAGCCCCAATAAGCAGTCTTTACCTGTCCCCGTAACCCATCATACCTGAATTGCCATAGGGAGCTTAACCACTGCCCTACCTGCTTTGAAACCCTGTTTCAGGACCTACAAGACACATGTGGATGCCCAGCAAATGGCAAAAACTGGGAAAGCAAGAACTTCTCCCCTCTCGATTACTAGTGAGGCAACTGAGACCCCTACTCTTTTCTCCCTAATGATAACATCTAGGTCTCAGTTGTCTTTCAGCTCCAGGCACCGAAAAGCAGCAAAACCAGACAAGTGATGCTGTGGCAGCCTCAGGACCAGCTTTTACCTCCCAAGTGACTCAACAGGATCGCTCTCAAGACTTCAGCAACCAGTCTCTTGGAGAAATCATGCTGCTGCACACCCCTCGACCAGCACGGAAAAACTACCTGTTTTTTGCTCAATACCCCATGGCTCCTCCCACTATTAGGCCCACTGGTATCTATACTCTTAATCTTGCTCTTTGGCTAAGGTGACCAGATTTTAACATTGGTAAAGCGGGGCACCAATGACCGATTGACTGGGGAGGGGAGGGTTCTTGCTTAAAAATTTGGTCTATATGGAGCAACAAAAAATTTCATAGAGCCGAAACCGGTTTGGCTCAGCGGTAGAGCGTTGGTCTGTGGACTGAAAGGTCCCAGGTTTGATTCCTGTCAAGGGCATGTACTTTGGTTGCGGGAACATCCCCGGTAGAGGGTGTGCAAGAGGCAGCTGGTTAGTGTTTCTCTCTCATCGACATTTCTAGCTCTCTATCTCTCTCCCTTCCTCTCTGTAAAAAAAATCAATAAAATATATTTTTTAAAAATTTCATAGAACACAAAAATAGTATTGTAATATATTTTTAAAATTTCAACATAAGTACAATTTACAAATATAATAAAAATTTTATGTATAGTATTTTATTCTTAGGCACATTTCTCATTTGAGTGGATTTTTTTTAGTAGATTGCTGTCGTGGTTTAAAAGGTCATGAAATTTTTCACAAGAAAAATGTAGGCAATTCATTCTCTAGTGCAGGACATTTGGGTAGCTTCTCATTTTTGCTATTATAGTTAATGCTGCGATGAACATCTCTGTGCAAAACAAAATGCCTCCAATTTGAACTATGACTACGGAGTAACCCTAGAAGGTTGACTGTGATGGATTTTGATTGTGCTTGAAGGTTTTCTGGAAGAATGGAGGAGTCCTCAGGTCTTTGTCATCTCTTTACCTCCACATCAGGTGGCCTTCACCCTTTTTCAGTCTTCCTTATATCTCTCTCACGGATGTTGGGATGGGGTTCATGGAGGAGAGGCACTTAGAGTTTTCCTTGAAAATCGGGTAGAGTCTGGACATGCTGACGGGCAAGGCATGGGTGATCATTTGGGGAGACCACCCAAGCGCAGGCACATTGAAGAAGAAAGTAGGCTTCTCTGGAGAAGTGCGGAAGGGGAAGCTTAGAGAAAAGACAGAGAGGTACGAGTGAGGCTGGAGAAACAACTAAAGTCCACACCGTAGGCAATCTGATGGGGCAGAAGAGGCACTTAAGGTTTCTGAGCAGGGGGTGGGGAATGGATAGCAATTGTTTTAACCCATTTTATACCCCATCTCCCCTCTTCTGGCACCAGAACCTGGGATGTTTTGTCTTGTTTTGTTTTGTTTTGTTTTGTTTTGTTTGCAGGGGGAACGCCCCGGCATCAGGCATCATTCTAGATCCACATGACCCATTCTGGGGGAATGCATAGCCCAAAGCAGCCAGTCAACATGTTCTTTCTTCCCTAGGTACTGAGATTAATTCAGGAATAAGCATGTGACACAAAGCATGTGACACTACACCTTACTCAAATTATTGGAAAAGAAACTCTACTCTCTGGTAGATTATTTTATCCTTTTTATACATTTTTTTTTTATTGAAATCAATAAAAATATATTTTTAGTCGAAACCGGTTTGGCTCAGTGGCTAGAGCGTCCATCTGCAGACTGAAAGGTCCCAAGTTCGATTTCGGTCAAGGGCATGTACATTGGTTGTGAGCACATCCCCAGTAGGGGGTGTGCAAGAGGCAGCTGGTCGATGTTTCTCTCTCATCGATGTTTCTAGCTCTCTATCCCTCTCCTTTCCTCTCTGTAAAAAAATCAATAAAATATAATTTTATAATAAATTATATAATATAATAATAAAATTAAATAATAAAATATAATATATATATAGTTCCCAAAGGCCAAAGCTAGAACAATTTGAGAAAAAAATAAAGTATATCTAATTATAATCTAAAGTATAAAATAAATACCCATTTGTTCATCCTAATAGAAATGGTTGGATAAATAAACAAACCTCCCATGCAGAATTCCAAATAATTTAGATACTTCTCCACTCCTAAAATGTGGGCCGTGCATAGTGACTTCCTTCCAAAGAATTACAATATGGCTTGGAGGAAAGAAAAACAGGTTTACAGTGGAGAAACCTGGCAGACTACCTTAGGTGATCCAAGGCAACATCAACAGTGACAAGTCATTTTGATGGTATGTGTCTAGTGATAGTACCCTTCCCATGACGTGATAAGTGGCAGTTACTTCCATGGTCTTCCTCCCCAAAACCCATAACTTCACTCCAATCATGAGAAAAACACACAAAACAAGAGAGGCATTCCATAAAATACGTAACCAGTACTCCTCAAAACTGTCACGATTATCAAAAACAAGGAAAATCTGAGAAACAGTTACAGAGAGGAGTCTAAGGAGTTATAACAATTAAATGTAATGTAGTATCCTGGATGGGATCCTGGAACAGAAAAAAAAAAAACAAAGAAAAAAAAAACTTTAAGCAAAAAAATGAAGAAAATCTGCCTAGAGCATGGACTTTAGTTAAAAATAATGTATCAATATTGGTTCATAATTCTAACAAAATATATTAATACAAGATGTTAATAACAAGGGAACTGGATTGCGGTACATAGAAACTCTCACAGATTCTGCACAAATTTTCTATAAATCTCAAACTTCTAGAAATTAAGCTTTTTAAAAATTTACAAGGTCAATTTTTTAAAAAATATGTTTTTATTGCTTTCAGAGAGGAAGGGAGAGGGAGAGACAGAAACATCAATGATGAGAGAGAATTCTTGATTGGCTGCCTCCTGCATATCCCCCCAGCCCCCTGGGGATCAAACCTGCACCAAAGCATATGCCCTTGACCAGAATGGAACCCAGAACCCTTCAGTCGGCAGGCCAATGCTCTACCCACTGAGCCAAACCAGCTAGGGCAATTAAGCTTTTTTATTTTTATTTTTTTAATAATACTTTCAAAACTATCTCTAAGCCATCTGGATAGTAAAAATAAAACTTTAACACACATCAGAATAACCTAGAGAATTTGTTGAAGCATATTGTCAGGCTTCACCTCCAGAGTTTCTGGCGTAGGAGGTCTAGGGTGGGACTAGAAAATGTTCATTTATAATAAAGAACCAGGTGCAGCAGCTGCTTCTGTTCCAGGGATCACACCTGAAGAAACTCAGGTGTAAACTCCAGGATTAAAACCATGAGGAACGCCCATCCTATCCAGCAGGTGGAGGCATTTCGGGAGCACTCCTCGGAAATTTCTCAGGGATCCTTCCAGAGCCCAGGGGAAGCCCCATTTTCTACTCTACCTTCCACCCCTCCTGCTTCATCCTAAGGCTCAATGACTTAGCCGTACACCGGTGAGGTAGAAATGCTTCAGACCAAGCCAACAAGGTATCCAAGAACTTCCAACATAGTGAGGGACTCTGAGAGTAAACAATTGCTAAACAAAATGAGAAATAGCAATGCCTGAAGAGCAAAGCAGGATTGGAAGTGGCTTGAATGTGGAGAATTTGAAGTGTCAAGGGTCAGGAGATAAGGAATGATTGCAATGATTTGGAGATCACCAAAAGAAGGTGGCAAGGATATTTTAATCTGCTGTGCAGCAGGGCACCCTAGGGCACAGGGGTCTAACAGCTCTTGACTTTTCAGGAAATCTGTAAACTGAACACCAGGAAAAAAAAACACAAAAAAAAAACCTGAACACCAGGTGCAAGTCCAACAGTTCCATTAAGGTATGTGCAATAGAGAATTATCATTCCCATTAAAAAAAAAAAAAAAAAGGCTCTGAAATGTTAGGAATGTGAAGCAATTTGCCCAAGGCTATCCAACTAGAAAGCAAGAAGAACCAAACTGGCATTTAGAAGGCTCGCTCAGTCCAAGTCTGCGGATGGCCTTGCACACAGCTGTGCCCCGGATGACAGGTCTTGTCCTCCTGCCTTTTCCCAGCTAGTTTCCCCCATCCCCCACCCCCCATCTCTTCCCTGCTAGCTTCCCTAGTCTCCTTTCTCAGAACTTTTTCCGTGACTCATGAGCAAGGTCAGGAGGCCACAATCTCAGGATCTCTCCCACCACTTGCTGGCACTCTGTAACCTAAACCCAGACAGAGATCCCTGCTTTGGCAGGTCCGGCCTCCTCCAGATTGCTGAGGGCTAAACAGCCAAGCCACACCCGGAGCTAGAACACACAAGCCCGGTCCAGTAGGTGAGTCTCAGATGCCCAGCGGACACAGCCTCTGCTGGCACCAGCACCCATCAGGGCGTGGATCTACAGTCGGGCAATTCCCCTGGGCCCAGACCCCCGGGGTACGAGGGAAAAGGGGCAGCCCCAAATACCCCGCGCTCCGTCTCTGCGCCCCTCCAGCGACCTCCCCACCAGTGATTAAATCTCGGCCCCGCAGACTCCCCTCCCAGACCCGAGGCGCTGGCACCGGCCCCGGGGCAGAGCCGGGAGAGTTAATCCGAGCCGCCTCCCGGGGGTCAGGTCGCCGGGGGCGCCTCCCATTGGCCGCGGAGCCGGCACGGCGCTGATTGGCTGCGGCCGCCCAGGCTCCCCATTGGACGCTGCGCGGCGTGACTGGGGCCGGCGGTCCCGCCTCTGCAGGTTACCCGGCGAAGGCGCCGCGACTCGCGCAGCTCCCCGGGGGCGCTGAGCCCTGGCCTGAGTCCCGACTTACTTCCTCGATCCAGATCTCGCGGCTATCCCGGGGAACGTCAGCGGATCTTCTCCCGGATCCTTTTTCCTCCATAACCTTGCTGGGGTTATTTTTCTTGCTCCCCGGCTTCCAGTTCCCAGCCCCGCGTTTTTTCCCTCCCCTATTTCCCGGGCCCCCCCAGCAGCCTGCCATTCTCAGCATCCCACCTGCCATCCTCCTCCTGGCTTCTGCCAATCTCAGCTCCTCTGGCCGACAGACCCCTATCGTCACCTTCTCGCCAAACTCTCCTAAACTCCTCTTTCTTCTCTCTTTGCCAGCTCCTGACTTCCAAATGCCAGCTAACTTTTGACCTGACATTTGACCCAGACACTTGACTCCAGAACGCTACATTCCTACCTGTTGAAACAGGTCTTTCCTGATTTCTGACCGCGTTTCTGAAGCTCCTTTCGACTTTCTTACTCCTGGGCCAGTCCTTGCTACCACTACCCCACCATGGACTTCTTGATGAGTGGCCTAGCAGCCTGTGGGGCCTGTGTGTTCACCAACCCCCTGGAGGTGGTGAAGACCAGGATGCAGTTACAGGGAGAACTGCAGGCCCCCGGCACCTACCAGCGGCACTACCGAAACGTCTTCCATGCCTTCTTCACCATCGGCAAGGTGGACGGCCTGGCTGCGCTGCAGAAGGGCCTGGCCCCTGCCCTCCTATACCAGTTCCTGATGAATGGCATCCGGCTGGGCACCTATGGGCTGGCTGAGGCTAAGGGCTACCTGCACACAGCTGAAGGCGCCCACAGTCCTATCCGAAGCGCAGCAGCTGGGGCGTTGGCTGGGGTCCTGGGAGCCTACTTGGGGAGCCCCATCTACATGGTGAGAAGAAAAGGGTCTGGCCTGGGGCCTTCGAGGCAGATATTTGGTGTAGGGTGGGGACCGGGACCTTCCTTCATAATCTGATACCGAGGTTGGGAGTGGACTTGTGTGTAGGGGAGGGTGGGGGATTTGAGCAACATACTTCAGGAAGTGTAAGGACGAAGCGGGGTCCTGGATATCACAGAAGTAGTCTCACAGTCGGCCCCTTCTAATCATCTCGTATAGGTGAAGAGTCTGTAGCCTGAGGCTCAGAGAAGGGAAGTGGCCAGCTCAAGGTCACACAGCTGCTTACTGCTAGGACTAGGCCCTGCTTTGTGCTCCTCCTGAAAGACTGAGAGGGAGGGCATGAGATTCAGGACAGTAGCCTCCCCAAAGCAAGCTGAGCACATGCCCCCATGAGGCTTTGGGGTCAGAGAGCAAGTTTTGTTCATGATCTCCCAACCTACTCCAGAGTCTGAGGGGGAAGCGTGATCGTGCTGGGAGCTGGAGGTCCATTTGGGAATAGGAGCTGGCATCCAGGTCTTGTCCGAGATGAATAATCTTAGGAAATGTTGCCATTCTTTAACCTCCCCATTCCCCACCCCTGGCCCACAAGGGAAGGAGGAAGTAGAGGAGGCGGAGTGTCTGTGGTGCTAGGAGACCCACCCTCCCTACGGGACTGGAGCCAAGAGACAGAATCTCATGGCCAATTTGTTAAAGGGGAACAACAATAATTTTCAGGCCAAAAGGATTTTCATTGTTGAACACCCTAGAGGAAGTGTGAGGGGTTCAGGTGCTTGGGTCTCTGAGGTGAAAGAATGGTCACTGGGCCATCGGTTGTGATCCTCTCTCGTCCCCAGGTGAAGACACACCTCCAAGCACAGGCAGCCTCAGAAATTGCTGTAGGGCACCAGTATAAGCATCAGGTAAGATGTTCCCAACCCCAGTGGAGTCTCTGCCATTCTCTCCCATTGGCCCCCAGCTTCCTGTCTGCACCCAACAACTCCAACCCAGCCAAGGCTCTTGCTCAGCCAATCAGTTCAGCCTCCCTCTGCCCCTGAAGTCCACCCAGGCCCTCTTTCCCACACGTTCCCGTCCCTCCAGCCCTCTGCACCTGTTTCTCCTGCCCTGTCCCCCTGGGCTGCTAATGTCCTCACTCCCGTGCTCCCTGGTCTGGGATGGTAAGGGAGGGAACCACGAGGTTGACAGACAACTGAAGGGCCACATCCCGGTGTTAAGCTCACACACAACTGGTTGTCCGGACATGGATGCCTGTTAAGGACCCATCCTTAGCAGTGTTAGGAGATGGCAGCCGCTGATGCCAGAGTGACTAAACCCCACCTCGTGGTCTTCCCCTACCAGGGCATGTTTCAGGCGCTAGCCAGGATTGGCCAGAAACATGGTCTGGTGGGGCTGTGGCGCGGGGCCTTGGGCGGCCTACCCCGAGTTATCGCCGGTTCCTCCACCCAGCTGTGCACCTTCTCATCCACCAAGGACCTTATAACCCAGTGGGAGGTACTGCCCGGGAAAGGGGTGGGGCCGCCGCGGGAAATGTGGGCAGCGGGGAGCACAAGCTGAACTGAGCCCGAGAGGGGGTGAGGAAGTGGCAGGATGGCGTGGGGGTCAGCTGCTACACCGAGCACGTCAAACTCAAAGGCTAACACGGGCCAAATAAACAAGATGTAAGTGTACGTGGGCCGCAAAAAAAACAAAAGCTTTAATTTTCACAGAAATGTAGGTTTATTTCGATAGAGACATGCTGGATACAAAGGGCTGACATAAAGGAGTCATCGTTAACATAATAGAACATTTTAATAAAAATTGGTATTTTTTTTCCTTGAACATTAACTTACCAGACACTGAATAACTGCACAAATTAATAAGTGTAATGCAAGTAAACCTGTTTTTCTTGTTCTCCGAAAGCGAAATATTTCCCGTTGCGCACACCAAACAAGTCAGTAGTCCAAGATTAATGACGTGGCCATCGGCTGCTAAAATATTCGCTGCCCGTATTAGTGGAGAGAAATGGTAGATGAACGTAAGGCGCATTAAGGGAAATGAACGCAACCCGATGATAGTAATTAGTGACTAGCAAATGTTGTTCGTTATTAATAATTATGTATAACGGGATATTGTAAAAATTAAGTTACAAATCTTTTATCAAAACGTTCCTTCCATACCATTATATTGGCTGGGCCACAAAAATATTCCTTATGGGCCATGAGTTTGACATGCCTGTGCTATATATACCCTTCCCACAGCTCTTGTCGCTCCCTCTCAGAAGGTGTACCTGAGCCTTCACAGTGTCATCACACTGTATTAACGATAGAGCAGGAGCTCCCAGAGTTGCCAGCTCTCCTGGATTCCCAGAGCAGGCCCTACCCTTACCTAGGCGTTGAATGATTGACTGACGGAGCTCTTCCTCCCTCCCTTTAGCTATTTCCTTCCCAGAGCTGGAAGGTGGCTCTGGCAGCTGCCATGGTGAGTGGCGTCGCGGTGGTCCTGGCCATGACACCCTTTGATGTGGTTAGCACAAGGCTCTACAACCAGCCCACAGACACTCAGGGCAAGGTAAGGGAGCGCTCTGTGGTCCAGGCAGGCAGGGAAACTGGAGGGGGCAGGAGCAGGTTGCAGATGCAAGCGGCACACAGGCTAAAAGGTAGTCTGCAGGGGTGAGACCCCCTGATGGGCTCTGACCAACTCCTTCCCTGTTCTCTCCCTCCTCCAACCTGCTCGCAGGGCCTCATGTACCGAGGGGTGCTGGACGCTCTGCTGCAGACGGCTCGGACGGAGGGCGTTTTCGGCATGTACAAGGGCATCGGAGCCTCCTACTTCCGCCTCGGCCCGCACACCATCCTCTCGCTCTTCTTCTGGGACCAACTTCGCTCCCTCTACTACGCGTACGCCCAATAGCGGCCACTCTCCACGCCACCGCGCTGGCACTCCTTGGGACACTTCTGCCTCCATTACTATGTCCTGGTGACGTCTTACCAGGTGACCTCTTACCCATCAGAGGGGGACAGCCAATCCCACTCCCTATCTGTTTTCTCAGGGTTGAATCACTCCAAGAGGTAGTTTCCCTCCCCTCCTTGGGTGTCACTTTAAACTCTACCTGTCCCCCAGTACATTTCACTCCAAAGTTTATTGCCTCTTTCCCCCCTTTCTTCACTGCCAGCCTTGGGTCCCTTCTGATCACATGTACAACTTTAAAATCCCCCTCCAAGACCAAAGGGAATTGGGGGGGACCCAGGTGTCCTGTTAGATTCAAAGGCACAGAGATTATGTTGGTTATAAAGCAAGTTTATTTCTGCAGAGAGGTGTCTTATGTTCATACACAGGGAAGGAGTTTGGGGAATATATCCAACCCTTTGCTCCCCTGTGGAATGGGGCCCCCAAGTCTTCAGCAGCAGCGTGTAGCATTTCAGCATCTCTACTGGGGGCCAAAGATGTCGGGATCATGAAGAGTCAGACTGGTCACCAGCCGTTCGAAGTCACCCAGGCTCCAGGGTGGAAATGACAGATTTTCAGGGTCAAGAGATGACCTATTGTCAGGGCTTGGGAGTGGGGGAACAGACGGGGAGAGAACATCATCCAGGTCTCCTGTTTGGAAGTTACCCCCTTTCCTGTTCCTTGGATGACCCGGGTATCTGTGACCCCCAAACCTCTGGCCCATTCCCACTTCCTTGGAGGACCCCACCAGCCCACTTCCCTGCTCTGCCCCTCCCAGCTGATTCTCCTGGGGACCCCACCCTTGAGCCATGTGCCCTTTCTGTCCTCCTTACGGGGGCTGATTGAAGGTGAGCAGGAGATCAGTCTGGTACCGAGTCAGCCTCAGCAAGGCCTGGTGCAGTGTCACATCCTTTGCTACCTAAAAGGATCAGCGTCAGGATGTTCCGGGGCCACCCTCTTCACCCCTCCAGGCCACCTCACAGCCACCGGCCCTTACCTGCTGGTTCCCTTTAGCTACCTGCTGCTTGCCTGAGAGGAACCAGGCTTCGTCACAGCAGCCCCTCATGGCCAGGTTCTCCAAAAGGAGGGGCTGCACAGCCTCCACGTGAACAGCCCTAGCCCCCTGCACCCCACCAACATCCTCAAAGTGGTACCTGGAGTGGGGAGGAGCAGGGTCAGGAAGGGGCATCCCTCACCGTCGCCCCACAAGCATCTTTAAGTCGGGGATCCGCTCACTTTGGGTGATAACGTTGCTGCCCTTGGAGTTCTCATCGCCCAGATGGACCGTCCAGCACAGGCCCCGCCCACTCCCCGGGTCCGGCCCTCCCATTGGCCAGCCACGGTCCGCCAGGCTCACCGCGCGGCCGCCTCTCCCCGCACGTGGGCCTGCAGCTCCAGAAGCTCCACGATCAGGCTCTGGTCCGTCACGCGGTGGCAAAACACTTCTTGGTTGTCCGGGATCGGTCGGAGGTCGCTGGAGAGAGGCGAGGCAGGGGCGGGTTGAGCCCGGCCCCTCTCCGTAGCCCCAACCGGTCGGCCTCCTTCCGTGCGGGGGGCTCCCTCACCTGACGTCAATGGCCCCGACAGGGAGCGTGGCGGAAAAGGCGCCCCCAAACAGTGGGTAGTCTTGCGTGGGCTCCATGGGCCAGGGGCTGGAGAGATTTAAAAGAAATCGGCACGGGGCCACGCGGCATCACCACCCTGCGTTTCGCCCCCGGCGAGCCCCCGCCCTCACCGGCCTTCCTCGGCTCCGGCCCTTTAAGATGTGGCCCCGCCCTGCGATCGCGCCGGCCCGTGGGCGCCCGCGCCTCCGCCGCGGCCCGCGGGGCCGCTCCCAGAAGCCTGGTCCCTCGGCGGGCGCGGGCGGGGCCGCGGGGTCTCCTGGGAGCTGAAACCTGGTTCTGGGTTTGTGACGTCATGGGGCGGCTAGCTCGCGCCCGCCCGTCTCCTCCTTTTAAAGGGGCCGCACGTTCTAAGAATGTCGCGCCGAGACCCTCCTTAGGGGTCGTTAAGTGACCGGGTGTCCGAGTCCGGGGGGACTGTTCTCCGTCACCCAGGCCCTTCCAATAGGCTTCTTGATAGCGAATGAGCTGCCTGATCGCTAATTCCCAGATGGGGCCAGGTGTGGGGCCGGGTTAGGATTCAGGCCTCACCCCTTCCTGAAAGTGAGACCCAACCCGGAGATTATATAGCTAATCCTTCTCAAATCTTCGCCTTGGGAACACGGTGAGGGAGTGGGGAGGCGGGCCCATACCGCCCCACACACACCTGGACCTAAACACACAGATTGTTTTCCTTGCACAGTTTAGAGTGTCCTTAAGTTTCTGCTCAGTTCTATCCTCCCAGCTAATCTCCCCATTCATCTTTGATTCCCAGCACCTGGCAGAGTGTTTGGAGCATAACAGCCCCATTATGCATTGAGTGATTCTGGAACCCACGGGACCACTCCGGCCCTCAGCCAAAAAGAGAGCAAGAGGATTCTCATCCCAAGGCCATCCCACCCACGGGAGATTCCAAGTACTGACCATACCTCTGGACCCTAATAATTTTGTAACACTGGAGCCAGAGGGCACATATATTTGGGTACCTTACTTTGCCAGGCCCTGTGGGAAGGGCTGGAGATACAAAGACAGGACACAACCCCTGCCTCACCAGAAGGATACAGGGAACTGTGGAGTAGTACACTTTGAGTCTTACAGGTTGACTCAGAAATCAGGGTAGCCTAGTGTGAAAAGCGGCTACAGCATTTGGACAGGTTCAAGTCTGGGACTAGGGAGAGGGCACGATCCTTTCGTGGCAAAGCCATGTACAAGCCCTCCCAGCACAATTATAGCCAAAGGCTATAGTTGTAAGCTTGACCTTATGGTCCAAACCTGTGGTCCCACGTAGCTAAGTGATAAGGTCTGCAGGAGGTGCAAGTAAACAAAGCTTGGTCAGGTGCATGAAATTGAGTAGATTCTAAACCTGCAAGAACTTGTAACAACACCTTTACTTTGCCTCATGGAATCTGGCTATAAAATAAAGACTCTGCTTACACGCCATGGAACTGTCTCTCCATCAGAGAAGCAGTGTCCCACCAAGACCCAGCTTTATTCTCTTGTCTGTCTTTTCTAAATCCTTCACTGTCCCCTCTCAGGTTCACCCATGGTGGTGAGGCTCAGCACAGCCTAGGAGTACTTTAGCCAGGGAAACATCAGGAGCAAAGACTTGGAGATGAAAGGGGAAGTCCAAGTACAGACATAGAATGGGTTAAGTATGTTCTTCCAGGTGGTAAGAAGAGGACCTCCATGAAGTGATAGAGGTGATGGACCAGACCTCCTCTGAGAGAGTGGGGTTGAAGGCTACACTAACTTAGCAAATTCCCACTCTTGACTCAACTTCTCTTTCTCTCACCCTTTACCTCTTTCTTTGTGTCTGTCCCTTCTTCTGGACCTCCCAACTGCTTTGCTTCCATGCATCCCCTTAGCAGTTTGATGAATCCCCTGGACCACTACTGGGAGAAATGTTTTTAAATTCATAAAATAAAAAAAATATAGAAGTATGCCGAAACCGGTTTGGCTCAGCGGTAGAGCGTCAGTCTGTGGACTGAAAGGTTCCAGGTTCGATTCCGGTCAGGGGCATGTACATTGGTTGCGGGCACATCCCCGGTAGGGGGTGTGCAAGAGGCAACTGGTCGATGATTCTCTCTCATCAACTTTCTATCTCTCTCTCTCCCTTCTTCTCTATAAAAAATCAATAAAATATATTTTTTAAAATATAGAAGTACAAAGGAATGAAAATATTTAAATACAATTATCAAACTTAAAACCCCAGATTTTTAATATAGTAAAAAAATGTGCTCTTTTGATATTACATTAACAAGATTTGGCAGTGGGTCTAATAAGTGTAATGCAAACCAGTGATGCACATGAATCATAGTTCAGATGATATCTCACCTGAGAGAGACTATCTGATCACTGGTATGACACTCTCTGTTACTGTGCTTTATTATCCATGTAATGAAATGCTAACTTTCAGTTAAGAGGTCATTGAAAATAAATGTAGCCTAAACCGGTTTGGCTCAGTGGATAGAGCGTCGGTTTGTGGACTGAAAGGTCCCTGGTTCGATTCTGGTCAAGGGCATGTAGCTTGGCTGCTGGCACATTCCCAGTAAGGGGTGTGCAAGAGGCAGCTGATAGATGATTCTCTCTCATCGGTGTTTCTAACTCTCTATCCCTCTCTTCCTCTCTGTAAAAAATCAATAAAATATATTTAAAAGAAATGTAGTTTTTTTCCATCCAAGTTGATTGTCTGGAGCTTAGGAAACCCAGCTATGAACTGTGTGCCCCAACCATGCACTAGGCTTTCTGGGGGGAAACAAGGACACATAAAACATGGGAGCTCTTACTGAAACCGGTTTGGCTCAGTGGATAAAGTGTTAGCCTGCGGATAGAAAGATCCCAGGTTTGATTCTGGTCAAGGGCATGTACCTTGGCTACAGGCACATCACCTGTGGGGGATGTTTCTAGCTCTCTGTCCCTCTCCCTTCCTTTCTGAAATTAATTTAAAATATATATTTTAGCCCTACCCTGTTTGGCTCAGTGGACAGAGCGTCAGCCTATGAACTGAAGGGTCCCAGGTTCAACTCATCAAGGGCACGTGCCCAGGTTGTGGGCTGGATCCCCAGTGGGGGGCTTGCAGGAGGCAGCTGATCAATGATTCTCTCTCATCATTGATGTTTCTATCTCTCCCTCTTCCTCTCTGAAATCAATAAAAATATATTTTTAAGCCGAAGCTGGTTTGGCTCAGTGGTAGAGTGTTGGTCTGTGGACACATCCCCGGTAGGGGGTATGCAAGAGGCAGCTGGTCGATGTTTCTCTCTCATCGACGTTTCTAGCTCTCTCTCTCCCTTTCTCCTCTCTGTGAAATATCAATAAAATATGTTTAAATATATATATATATATATATATTTTTTTTAATATATTTTTTTAAAAGCAGTCAAGCCAAAACCGGTTTGGCTTAGTGGTAGAGTGTCAGCCTGCGGACTGAAAGGTCCGAGGTCAGGGGCTTGTACATTGGTTGCGGGCACATCCCTGGTGGGGGGTGTGCAAGAGGCAGCTGGTCGATGTTTCTCTTTCATTGACGTTTCTAGCTATCTCTCTCCTTTCCTCTCTGTAAAAAATCAATAAAATATTAAATAAATAAATAAATAAATAAATAAAAAGCAGTCAAAGAGCCAAAACCGGTTTGGCTCAGTGGATAGTTCTGCAGACTGAAGGGTCCCAAGTTCGATTCTGGTCAAAGGCATGTACCTTGGTTGTGGGCACATCACCAGTGCAGGAGGCAACTGATCAATGTTTCTCTCTCATTGATGTTTCTAGCTCTCTGTCCCTTTCCCTTCCTCTCTGTTAAAAAAAAAAAAATCAATAAAATATTTATTTTAAAAATCAATAAATAAATACATATATACTCCACAGAAGCAAGAAGACAAGAGAATCCAGAAAGTTGAAGATAATGTAAGAAACCTCTAGGACAACTTCAAGCGAACCAACATCAGAATTATAGGGGACCCAGAAGATGAGAGAGAGCAAGATATCGAAAACATACTGAAAGAAATAGTGACAGAAAACTTCCCCCACCTGGTGAAAGAATTAGACTTACAAGTCCAGGAAGTGCGCAGAACTCCAAACAAAAGGAATCCAAAGAAGACCACACCAAGATACATCATAATTAAAATTCCAAGAGCAAAAGACAAAGAGAGAATATTAAAAGCAGCAAGAGAAAAGCAGGTAGTTATCTATAAAAGAGCACCCATACTATTGTCAGCTTATTTCTCAACAGAAACCATACAGGCCAGATGGGAATGACAAGAAATATTCAAGGTGATGAATAGCAAGAACCTACAGCCAAAAATAATCTACCCAGCAAAGCTATCACTCAGAATCGAAGGCCAGATAAAGAGCTTCACGAATAAAAAAAAAGCTAAAGGAGTTCATCACTGCCAAACCATAATTATATGAATTGCTAAAGAGAGTTCTTTCGGAAGAGAAAGTAAATAAAGATAAAAACTATGAACAACAAATACGTAACTATCAACAAGTGAATCTAAAATCCAAGGGAATTTTTAAAAATCTGATGAACAATATTAACTGGTGAATATAATAGAATCAGAGTTATGGAAGGGGAGTGAACTGACGATTCTCGGGGAAAAGGGGAGATGGGGGTGCGGGAAGAGACTGAACATAAACTGTGCACCTATGGATGAGGACAATGGGGGATGGGGAAACGCCAGAGGGTGGGGTGGGAACCTGGTGGAGGGGAGCAATGGAGGGGGGGAATGAGGAACATTTGTAATAATATGAACAATAAAAATAAATAAATAAACAAATAAATACATACATACATATATAAGTGAACAAATCAGTTCTCTCTCTAAAAAAAAAAAATCAAATAATAGAAAAGTTAAGAAATGTTGTACAATAAAGAACTTGACTGTCTGTGGTTACTTAGAGGGGAAATTCTAAACCCTTGGAATTTCCCTAGCAATAGAAGTTCTTTGTTTCTCATAATGGGCCCTGATAGTTTATACTAATGAGATGATTAGATAGTTTATGCAAAGGAAAGAACCAGGATGGGTGGGGGAGGCCACATCAGAAAAAACAACCATGTGACGAGAGGGTCAGCACTTTGAGCCACTTGTTAACCAATAAAACTCCAATAAAAATTCTGGACACTGACGCTCAGGGAAACTTCATGGTTGGTAAACACAGTAATGTGCCAGGAGGGCGGTTGGTAAACACATAAATGTGCCAGGGGAAAGGGCATGGAAGATGTGCTTCTGGGACCCTTCCAGACCTTGCCGATGTATATTCTGACAATGAAATGGTCATCATTAAGTACAGTAGTTCCCTGAGTTCCGAGTTATTCTTGTAATTACTGAACCTGTGAGGATGGCAGGAACCCCTGAATATGTGGACAGCCTGGGAACCCATGAGATTTATGGCTGGCATCTGGAATTAGGGCAGTCTTACAGAGAACTGAGACCTTAACTGGTGGGATCTGATGCTAAATCTTGATGGTCAGCACCCGAACTGTATAGTAGTAGTATGTCTAGTTAGTTAGACCAGTTGGGGGTGAAATAGAATAAGAACCCATTATACTATCCAAGTTCAAGGAGATGAGGGTCTGCACTAAGCTTATAGAGGACGAGTTCCCATAACAGCTCTTCAAAACCTGATGGATCCCCATGGAGAGGAGGGAGGCAGGTCATATTCTCAAGGGTGAGGCGGGTTTTCTTGGGCTGTAACCCCAACTAGGATCCATGTCTCCAACTCAGTTGGAATGTCCCCTGTCCCTTCCCCTGGAACCTCTGAAAAGGTGCCACTGGGAGTTTGAGGGGGTCTCAGACTCCAAAATGCCTCTTAATTTGGCTCTTTTCACCTGCTTTATTTCCTTGTATAGGTGAGGTGTTTGGGAGTGGGGGAGCTGTCTGTACCATGTTGGGAAAGGATCTAGGGAAGAGAGATGGGGTGCAGACAAGGTCAGCAGAGCTAGGATTTAGTGGTCAAGAACAGGCTGGCCTCTCTAGTGTCTTCTGTTGCCCTGGATACCTTCCCAGGGGCATCTCAGGATATTCCAGTGACTCACGCAATGGGAAGTAAGCCAGTCAACTGGTTGGACTATAAAGTTAACAGTGCCATTTCTCCTGTCTCCCCCTTTTCTGCCAACCCCTTAAATGTTGCGTTACCAGGACCTACACACTCCTCCTAGATAACCTTACCCATGCATATACCAGTGTCTCCCAAACCTTCATGCCCACCCAAGATCTTTTTTATGAAGTATTTTAAAAAATATTTTATTGGCCGAAACCGGTTTGGCTCAATGGATAGAGCGTCGGCTTGGGGACTGAAAGGTCCTGGGTTCGATTCCGGTCAAGGGCATGTACCTTGGTTGCGGGCATATCCCCAGTAGGGGTGTGCAAGAGGCCGCTGCTCGATGACTCTCTCATCGATGTTTCTAACTCTCTATCTCTCTCCCTTCCTCTCTGTATAAAATCAATAAAATATGTTATAAAAAATATTTTATTGATTTCAGAGAGGAAGGAAGGAGAAATAGAAACATCAATGATGAGAATTATTTATTGGCTGCCTCCTACACACCCACTACTGGGGATCAAGCAGGCAACCCCTGCATGTGCCCTGACAGAGAATCAAACCTGGGACCCTTCCGTCCAAAGGCTGAGGCTTTATCCACTGAGCCACACCAGCTAGGGCCCCAAGGCCTCTTCTGACTGCCTCCTGGATACCCCAAATTCATGCCCCGCCAATGCCTCAAACTTAACAGATCCTAAACAAAGCACATCTTTCTCCCAAACATGTGCCATCTATTGTGCTATTATAGCTGATGGAATTACCACCCACCAATTAGTCTGGGCATTGGGTATTCTCTTTCTCTCTCTCCTCATATCCAGACCCTAAAGATTCTACCTCCGAATGTCTCTCAAATCCTTCCATTTCTTTCCATATCCACTGCCACAACCCCAGTACAGGCCAGCATTATTCCTACCTGGATACTGCAAAAACTTCTTATTGAATTTCCCACATCCTCTCCTTTCCCCCCTGTAGTTGATCTTTCAAAAATGCAAACTGAGCCTGGCTGGTGTGGCTCAGTGGTTGAGTGTCAACCTATGAATTAGGACGTAATGGGTTGATTCTGGTCAGGGCAGATGCCAGGGTTGCAGGCTCAATCCCTGATGTGGGGTAAGCAGGAGGCAGCTGATCAGTGATTCCCTCATCATTGAAGTTTCTCTCTCCCTTCCTCTCTGAAACTAATAAAAATATATTTTTTAACAATGCAAACCTAAATGTTTATCCTTTATAATAAAAGGTAAATATGCAAATTGACTGAATGGCAGAATGACTATGATGTGCACTGACTACCAAGGGGAAGATGCTCAATGCTGGAGCTGCCCCCCGGTGGTCAGTGCCCTCCCACAGGGGGAGCGCTGCACAGCCAGAAGCCCTGAGCTGGGCTCACAGCTGGCGAGCACAGCAGCAGCATTGTGCCCACTCCCCGTGGGAGGTATAAGCTGTCAGACATCCCCTCCCCCTCCCCCAGGGCTTCTGTATTGTGAGAAGGTGCAGGCCAGGCTGAGGGACCCCCCATCCCCCTGCCGAGTGCACGAATGTCATACACTGGGCCTCTAGTCCTCTATAGAAACCCCTTCAAATGGTTTCCCACTGCTCTTAGGATAAAGTCAATTCCTTCACATGCTCTGTTAGTGCCTGTCCCATTTATCCTCAGTGTTCCAGACATACCCACATTTGTTCAATTCCTTAACTATGGCTCACTTCTGAGGCTTTGCAAATATTCTTTCCTAGAGTACCCTGCCTTCCCTTTCCTGTAACAAGCTGCTACTCATTCCTCAGGTCTCAGCTAATCCCAGGAACCCTGAGCTTGCCCAAAAATGTATTGTTCCAGCCCATGTGGCTCAGTGGTTGAGCATTAAGCGATGAACCAGGTCATGGTTCGATTCCCAGCCAGTGCCCATGCCCGGGGCTGTGGGCTGGATCCCTAGTAGGGGTGGTGTAGGAGGCAGCTGATCAATGATCTCTCTCATCATTGATGTTTCTATCTCACTCTCCCTTCCTCTCCGAAATCAATAAAAATATATTTTAAAAAAAAGATGTTGCCGAAATCGGTTTGGCTCAGTGGATAGAGCGTCAGTCTGCGGACTGAGAAGTCCCAGGTTCGATTCAAGGGCATGTACATTGGTTGCGGGCACATCCCCGGCAGGAGGTGTGCAGGAGGCAGCTAGTCGATGTTTCTCTCTCATCGATGTTTCTAGGTCTCTATCCCTCTTCCTTCCTCTCTGTGGAAAATCAATAAAATATATTAAAAAAGAAAAAAAAGATGTTGAACTATTTAGGGGCAAATGAACTTGAGTTGTATAACAGAAGTCACAGGAAATGACTTCTACACACAGTCCTGTGAGTAAAGGAAGCAAAGGGTAGCTGTCAGCAG
Organism: Nyctalus aviator; assembly: GCA_036971965.1. Taxonomy (NCBI): domain Eukaryota; kingdom Metazoa; phylum Chordata; class Mammalia; order Chiroptera; family Vespertilionidae; genus Nyctalus; species Nyctalus aviator. Next base: position 9,484,758 of record CM072937.1, read on the forward strand.
GAACTCTTGCTGCCAAGAAATGTGACTGCAGGACAGTGGGCTGAGGATGCAGCTCGAGCGAGCGTGGGCCTGGCTCTGCCGCTTACGGCTAACCTCAATTCTTCTTCTCCTTCTTCTTCTCTTCCTCTTCTTTTTAAGAAATAGGGTAGTATCTTGCTAAATTCTGAAATAATTTAGATACATATAAACTGCCTGGCACATGCTTGGCTCATGGTAAATGCCACATGCAGCTACTGTTTTGAATCCCATTACACATAAATTCCCTGGGGCAATGACAGCGCTTGGCACTGAAACTAACCGCCCGATATTAATAGAATGGTTAAGGCTCAGCTGTAGGGATGAAAGTGCTGCCCACTTCTGCCAGGAAGGAAGCTGTTAAATTAGAAGCAAAATTAGGAATACTGAGTTCAGAGGCCAGGGACCCTGTCAGAGGAACTGCCAACAACTGCTTACATGTACACAACGCTGCGTTTTTAACGAGGAATCCAGAAAGCTTCTGCTGTTTTTCAGATAAGAATGCAGACATCCGGACTAGCATGCTTTTGTCTGGCTCCACCCTCTAAACCCCGGCGATGAGGAAGGGGCCGGAAAACAGCCCTCCGAGCCCAGGTGAGTGACATGAAGCACCACGTGGGGGAGGGAAGTAGGTCAATGGAACCCCCCGCCCCCCCCGAACCCCCAAATTCTAATTTTCTACGGCAGATTCTTTTCTCTGAACCACATGCTGCTTCCTGAGCCATGAAGGATAAAATATATCACAGCAGAAAAACTGAAAACAGACCCAACAACATAAGGCAAAAGTGGGCAAATTAATAAAATTAGCAGAGGGTTTTTTTTTGTCTTGTTTTGTTTTTTTACATTTTGGTCCTTATGTGGGGTCTTCTGGAAGTGACGAGGTAGAGAGCAGCAGACCCCGGGGACAAACAGGAGGCCAGAGGCGCCTTCCGGCGGCTCAGCAGCCTCCTTCCCGGGCCCAGTTCCGGGCGTTGAGGAAGAGCTGGAGCCAGGGGGAGGTGGTGAGCCTGTCGAACGGAGGGGGCCGCCATGCCCACTGCCAGGGCCTCACGGCCCGCTCCGGGTGAGGCATGAGGGCCAGGTGGCGGCCATCCAGGGAGCAGACACCCGCCACGCCCCCGGGGGACCCGTTGGGGTTGAGGGGGTACTGTTCCGTGGGGTTCCCGGCATCGTCGGCCCAGCGCAGTGGAGCCAGGCCCTTGGCCTCGATCTGGGCTTGGAGTTCCGGAGAAGAAAACGCCATGTACCCTGGGAGGGAAGAAGGGGAGCGAGGGCAAAGCTGCTTCAGGCTCTCCCCCCCCCACCCGGCCCTCAGACCCTCCCCGGGCCTCCCAGCCGCCGCACCTTCGCCGTGGGCGCTCCACACGGGCAGCACGGCCCCCTCCATGCCTCGGAGCATCAGCGCTGGCCCGGGCCCCACGCGCACACTGGCCCAGCGAGACTCGAAACGCCCGGACACGTTGTGGCGAAGCACGAGGCCGGGCTGGGCTGCCCGGGGGTCGTGGCCCGTCTCCTCTTCCTCCTCCGCGGGGCTGCCTCCCACCCAGCCCAGCAGAGCCAGCAGCTGGCAGCCGTTGCACACGCCCAGGCTGAAGGTGTCTGGCCGCTTCCGGAAGCGCCTCAGCTCGGCCCCGGCCTGGGGGTGGAAGGTCACGGCAGCGGCCCAACCTAGGGGGGAACGGGACGGGCGGGTGAGACTTGGAACGAAGGGAGACGGCTGCTTTTCCCTGTAACACGCACCGTCACCTGCCCTCAGGCCTGCGCCCTCTGCAGAGCTCAGGGCAAGAGTACGGGAGGAAACGGGATTATCTGCTTAATTCATATTGCCAACTGCTGGGCCAGACGTGGCCCGTGAGAGGCTTTTTTGCTGGACCAGCAGAGCATTTTCAAAAAATTTTATTTAGTTGCTTAACATTTAAAAATGAGATTTCGCCGAAACCGGTTTGGCTCAGTGGATAGAGCACGGGTCTGCAGACTGAAAGGTCCCGGGTTCAATTCCGGTCAAGGGCATGTACCCTGGTTTCGGGCACATCCCCAGAAGGGGGTGTGCAAGAGGCAGCTGATCGATGACTCTCTCTCATCGATGTTTCTAACTCTCTGTCCCTCTCTCTTCCTCTCTATAAAAAATCAATAGAAAATATTAAAATAATAATATTTCATATGAAAATCTGGATTTCTGGCTTCTCTTAAAACACAGAAGGACTGCCGAAGCCGGTTTGGCTCAATGGATAGAGTGTCCGCTTGGGGACTGAAGGGTCCCGGGTTCGATTCCAGTCAAGGGCATGTACCTTGGTTGCGGGCATATCCCCAGTAGGGGGTGTGCAAGAGGCAGCTGATGGATGACTCTCTCTCATCGATGTTTCTGACTCTCTATCTCTCTCCCTTCCTCTCTGTACAAAATCAATAAAATATATAAAAAAAACAAAACAAAACAAAAAAAAACACAGAAGGATTGAGCCATGCTGAGCCAGCTCTCCCACAGCACAATCTCTGGAGGTTAGACAGGGCGCCTGCCCTCCAGCCGAGGTGGCACCACATATAAATGAGGCGTCTGGCCCAGAATGAGTGCCCTCTCCCCGGCCTTGTGGAGGTGGGAGGCCCAGGCCCAGCCTGGGAAGAGGGGAGCCTCCGGAACGCGAGCGAGGGAGGGAGGGGAGCGCGCGGAGCCTGCCGCTGACCTTTGGCAGAGCCCAGCACGTCGGCGTAGCTGAAGCCGCCCACGAAGGCCACGCCCCGGAACGTGTCCAGCTTGATTGCCCCCGAGCAGAGGTCTTGCATGGTCACGTCCCACACCTGGCGGGACGGGGAGGCGAGGGCGTCAGAGGACACACAGCTGAGGCCCATCCCCCGCGCCGCCAGGCTCACTGCTCACCTCGAACCCAGCCAAGTGGAAGGCGTCGGCCATCTCCCGGTCTCCGTTGCTGCCCTCCTCTCGCAAGATGGCGACTCGGGGGGTGGGACCACCTGGGGGGTGGGGGAGAGGTGTCTCTTCTAGAGCTTCCCACCCAACCCCCAGACACCTTTTCATCCCTACATTTTAATTTATTGATTTTAGATAGAGGAAGGTAGAGTGAGAGTGAGAGAGAGGGATTTGTTGGTTGTTTTTTTTTTACTTATTTATACATTCATTGGTATGTGCTCTGACCAGGTATCAAACCGGGAACCTTGGTGTGTCGGGACGATGCCCTAACTGGGCTACCTGGCCAAGGCCCCAGAGGCCTTTTGCAGAGCAGGCCTGGCCTCCAGGCCCAGGCGCCCCGGAAGCCAAGGCTCCGCACACACTTCCTCACCGGGCTCGCGGGGCACGGACGCGGTGGGAAAGCCGGGGGGCAGGCAGTAGCGGGGCCCCATGCGCTCCCTCAGCCCTTGCTCCTCCTCTGCCACACAGCTCGGCTCTGCCTGCAGCCGGTCCAGCCGGAAACTCGTCTCTTCCCAGAGGGCTCGCAGCTGCCCAACGGGCTCCTCCAGAGCCACAGCCCCGTTCACGGACACCCGGACCTAGAGGGGGATGAATCCATCAGAGGCCAAGGGTAAGGCCTCCCAACCGGGGCCCCTCTGAGGCTGGAGGCGAGCCACACCCGCTCTTCCTCACCATGGCCCGGGGCCCGAGGTGACCCGAGTGGCCCAGCTGCAGGCAGTGGAGGCCAGCGCCCTGGTAGCGCCTTAGCACCTGGGCCAGGTCCGCCTCCTGCACCTCCAGCACCAGGCCTGGCTCCTCGGCGAACAGCACAGGCAGCACTGGGAGAGCAACGGGGCGTCAGGGGGACTCGAGTACTGATATGACTCAGGTAGTCAGGGGCATGGCTGAGGACTGAGGGAGTGGAGGCAGGGACTGGGGTGGGGTGAGGTCTATGAGACTGGGATACATACAGTCAGAATGGTGGGTGCCACCTGGCTCAGTGGTCAGGGAAGACCGCAAGGGACTCAGGGGAAAAGGAGTTGGGGACACTATATTCTTTAACAGGACACGGGGTCTGCGGGGTGGCACAGGCAGCTCACGCCCTAGTCTGGACACTGTGCTCCTCACCATCGACCTCAGCAGCAGGCACGTCCACCTCTATCCCACAATTCCCAGCAAAGGCCATCTCTAGCAGGCAGGTGATGAGACCCCCGTCACTGACATCATGGCCTGAGCAGAGGAGGCGGTCTGGAGGAAGAGGAAGAGGAAAAAAGCTCAGCAACCTCAGAGGCGAAAGCACGCCCCTGCTCCTGGGTAGAATGTATGTGTGAGAACGTGGGCACACACACAGAGCCAGAGAGGAGAGCGACTGCTCCCTCTTGCCCACCTTCACATGCTCAGCTGGGGAAGGCTGCCACTGCGGGCCATACCCACCACCTGCGCCAGGGCCTCACTCACCGCGCAGCAGCCCCTGGGTGATGCTGAAGGCGCGCACCAAGTTCTCAGGAAGGTCCAGGTTGGGGGGTTGCTCACCGAGCTGGGAGAAGCACTGGGCCAGGGCTGTGCCCCCCAGCCGGTGCCGCCCAGGACTCAGGGGCACGTACAGCAGACAGCCTGGCGACAGGGAAGGGGTGAGGGGAAATGGATGGCTCAGGGGAACCCCTCCCTGCGGTGCTCATGAGCAGCCCAGTTCCAACAGGCGCTGGGACACTCAGACCCAGTCCCAGAAAGCACCGCGGCCCCTGGGCGGAGATGGGGCAGGACGGGGCAAGGTTGGTTAGCATTCACTATAGAGACCCAAAGAATCGGTTCTGGACACACAATGAGGTGAGGCGGGGACGAACCCATACCTCTCCCTCCAGGACACTTGAGGTCTGGGGTCACAGTGGCTGTGATGTCTGGACAGACAGCATAGGCTGAGATGACCAGGGACCCTATGGAGCAAGGAGTAACAGAGTAAGGTGCCAGCCCGGACCCACAAGGTCCCCTCCCTCTCCCAATGGCCCCCACACCTCACCTGGAGCCAGCACAGTCTCAGAGCCAACCCGGGCTGCCATGCTGAGGGAGTCCTTGCCGCCGTCCACTGCCACCCCCAGGGCCGCCATCACTGCCACCATGGCCTCGCAGGCATCGGCCAGAGCCGCCCCCTCCCCTGGGAGCTTGGCTGCCCACATCCAGTTCGCACTGCACTTCACATCCTGGGAAGTGGCAGAGACGGGGGATTAGAGGAGAAGAGAGATGGGGAGTCTGGGCTGGGAGGCCACAGCATGAAGGGCAGCGGGGTAACTGAATGGTGGGTGTGGGTGTGGATGTGTCCCAAAGACCAGCGCTCCGGGCAGAAGCTGAGAGGGACTCACCCGGAGGTCAGTGACTAGAGCAAACACCAGGTTGGTGAGGGCCTCGGCCACAGCCAGCCGGGCAGCAGCCTTCGGGTCCAGCAGGCTCTTGACCGGCTGCTCTCCCAGGGCTGTGGCAGCCCCTACGAGCTCCTGGTGACTCAGTGCCACAACTGCCACGTCTGCTAGCGGCGTCTGCAGGGGCCCGACACACTGCTGCTGGGCCACCAGGCCGCCCACGGAGCGGTCCACCTGTGGAGCCAGGCGGGGTTGGCAAGAGCACGAGGGGCAGGGGCACAGGGGCGGTGGGAGGCCTGGCTTGCCTTGACCACGCAGAGCAGAGGCCATGAGGGTGGCTGCCCTGCCCCTTCTCCCTCGGGTCTGGTGAACCCCACAGCAATCCCCAAGGATGGGGGGCCAGGGGCGGGCGGGCTGAGGGGAGAGGGCAGCGGGCTGAGTGCCAGGGCAGGAGTGCAGGGCGGACCTTGTTGGTGAGGTAGCGCTTGCTGGCCACAGCAGGCAACCTCAGGACCCGCTCCAGGGCCTGGCGCACGCTCAGCCCGGGAGGCAGGACCAGAGGCTGCAGCAGAGGGACAGTCCTCTGGAGGAAGAACTCCTGCAACACAGACGGCGATCGGGTGTGAGCGCCTGGGGGAAGGCTGGCACGCGGGCGACAAAGCACAGGGAGGGCGACAGGGCCAGGAGAGGGGAAACTCAGCCTCCTCCCCAACCCCACGTGCCTTCCGGGGCATCTTGCCCAGCACCCAGTCCAGCTCCAGGTCCACAGGGGTTGTCGCAGGGGTTGCGGTAGGCATCACGCGGGCATCTCCCTGGCCATTCCTTCCCACGGGACACCGCCGATCATCCACCAGCACTATCTGTAGACCATGGTGCCAGAGGGAATGTTCCTAGCCCTTTCTGCCTCCCACCTCCTGCTCAAGCCCATGTTTGCTACCAGCTGTGCTACGCAGCTCAAGCCCACCCACAGTGTCTGCTACGGAGGCCAACTCACCCTCCTGTCTCCAGTGATGGTGCCCACAAAGCAAGCTGGGCAGCGTTCCCGGGCACTGACACGACGCAGGAAGTCCCGGTCCGAGGGCCTCAGCAGAAGCGCATTAGACTCCTGGTACTCAGCCCCCCAGATTTCCAGGGCGTTCAGGGTTGGGTCCCCGAGCTGCACACCATGGAGGAGGAGGAAAGAGAAGGGTCAGTGGGTACTTCTCTAAGTTCCATGCGGGCGGGCTGGGCTGGAGAAGCTTTGATGGCCAGACTTCCGGGATGAGACTCGCCTGGAAGCGGCTGGTGTAAATAATGGCTCCAGCCGGGTCGCTCAGCTCCTTTAGGACGTTGCCTGGTGAGAGGGTTGCAGGAAGAGGCGGTGATCTGGGTCTGTCAGCACCAGGCACACAAAGGGCAGGCCCTGCCTCCACGTTCTGTGTGACCTGTGTGAGTCACTGCTGCCCCCGCACCACCCCCTTCCCATGGCAGCAGGCTCCCGTGCCCCCACCTCAGCCTGTCCGCACAGTGCGGGGGGCGGGGACCGGAGCTGGGTGGTTCATTGCAGATTCTTGATGCCCCTTCCTAAACCAAACCTGGCAGGAGACCAGGCAGGCCAACCCCTTCTCTCACCATTGCCACCAGCACCCTGGTCATGGAGGCTGCAGATGGGGTTCCCCCTGGGGGCCTCCACACAAGCCCGGATCACACGGTTCATCTTCTGCTCCATCTCCGGGTCTCCCCGCTGCACAGCCCCGAAGTCCAGGTCACTGGCGTTGTCTCCCTGCACCTGCGGGAACGCACGGCACAGCTCAGCGCAGGGGGCTCAGGAGCTCCCGCCGCCCGCACACGGGCCTGGGATACCATGGAGCCCGCATCTGCAGCTACTCCTACTCACCTGTACGGACGAGGCAGCTCCGCCCCCCACTCCGATCCTGTACACAGGACCCCCGACCTTCACAACGTCCATGCCTGCAAGGAGGGAGGGAAGACTCAGAACACAGAGGAAGCGATTAAAAGAAGTATGGCCGAAACCGGTTTGGCTCAGTGGATAGAGTATCAGCCTGCAGACTGAAAGGTCCTGGGTTCGATTCCGGTCAAGGGCATGTACCTTGGTTGTGGGCACATCCCCAGTAGGGGGTGTGCAAGAGGCAGCTGATTGATGATTCTCTCTCATCGATGTTTCTAGCTCTCCATCCCTCTCTCTTTCTCTCTGTAAAAAATCAATACAAAAATATATTAAGCCAAAACCGGTTTGGCTCAGTGGACAGAGCATCGGTCTGAGGACTAAGGGGTCCCGGGTTCGATTCCGGTCAGGGGCATGTACATTGGTTGCAGGCACATCCCCGGTGTGGGGTGTGCAGGAGGCAGCTGGTCGATGTCTCTCTCTCATCTATGTTTCTAACTCTCTATCCCTCTCCCTTCCTCTCTGTAAAAAAAAAAAAAATCATTAAAATATATTTAAAAAAAAAAGAATTAATTTAAAATGTCAGAGACCTCAATGTAAGAGATAAAAGCTATAAAAATATTACAAGAAAACATACAAGTAAATCTTCATGACCTTGGCTTAGACAATGGTTTCTTGGTCATGACACTAAAACCACAAATAGCAAAAGAAAAATTAAATTATATTTTACCAAAATTAAAAACATTTGTGCTTCATCCGAAACCGGTTTGGCTGAGTGGATAGAGCGTCCGCCTGCGGACTGAAAGGTCCCAGGTTCGATTCCGGTCAAGGGCATGTACCTTGGTTGCGGGCATATCCCCAGTAGGGGGTGTGCAAGAGGCAGCTGATCGATGATTCTCTCTCATCGATGTTTCTAGCTCTTCACCTCTCCCTTCCTCTCTGTAAAAAATCAATAAAAATATATTTTAAAAAAACATTTGTGCTTCAGAGGATACCATATAGAAAATAAAAAGACAACACACAAAATGGGCGCAAGTATTTGCAAACCATGTATCTATCTGATAAGGGTCTAGTATCCAGAATATATAATGAATTCTTATAACTTATAAAAAAAAAAAATAACCCAATTTAAAAATGAAGAAATAGACATTTCTCCAAAGGAGATATACAAATGATCCACAAACATAAAATGTAAATCAAAACCACAATAAGATACCACTTTATGCACACTATGATGACTATAATCAAATAGAAAGCTAATAACAAGTGTTGGTGAGGATGTGGAGAAATTGGGATTCTCATAAGGTGAATGTAAAATGCTGCACTGCTTTGGCCATTTTTTTATTTTTAAATTTTATTTCAGAGAAGAAGGGAGAGGGAGAGATAGAAACATCAATGATGAGAGAGAATCATTGATCAATTGCTCCTTGCACACCTCACACTGAGGATCAAACCCACAAAGTGTTTGGGAATCGAACCATGACCTCCTGGTTCAACCTCTGAGACATAGCGGCTCGGCACTCAGGCCATTTTTTTAAAAAAGTTGAATATAGTTATCGTGTGACCCAGCAATTCACTCCTGGAACAGGTACAGGGTTTCTTTCTGGGGTGATGAAAATGCTCTGGAATGAGTGGTGGTCAATGTACAACTTTGTGAATATACTAAAAATGAGTACGTTTTAAGAGGGTAAGCTTTTTGGTACATAAATTACATCTCAATAAAATAGGTACTAAAAGAAAAATAAGTGTATGGACATAGGTTATTTATTCTATTTATTCTTTTTAAAAAGGGCAAATATACATATGGCTCTGTTTACATATGCAGGAAGCACCTCTGGTAAGGTACAAAAGTTACTAATTAATTCTGGTTTTCTCCAGGGAGGGAACCTGGGTGGCTGGAGGTCAGGGAAGGCGCGATTTCACTGCATATCCTCTTTTTGCCTTTGCAATTCTGAACCACGTGACTGGGTCACCTAGTCAATAAATGGGACCTGGCCTTTATCTTTGTGTGTGTGTGTGTGTGTGTGTTTTCTTTCTTTCTTTTTTTCTGGCCTTTATCTTGATTCTATTACAGCACTAGCACAGACCTAGCATGCTTGCTCGACTAAACTGAGCTAGCAGATAAAAGCCCGGGGCATGTAACAGGCACTGACTAAACCCTGGTTGCCCTGACCTAGCAGCGTGGGCCCTGTCAAGAAGAAGTAAACTGGGCAGGAGACAGAGGCAACACAGACTGAGACGGCCCATCGCCTAAAGCCCTGACCTGCCTTGACCACTTGGACTGTGAAGAAGAGGCATGGGCTGGGAAATTAAAAACTAACCACTGAGATGTCCTCTAAATTCCCCTCTGGCCGATACCGGTTTGGCTCAGTAGATAGAGCGCTGGCCTGCGGACTGAAAGGTCCCGGGTTCGATTCCTGTCAGGGGCATGCACATTGGTTGCAGGCACATCCCTGGTGGCAGGGGGAGGGTGCAGGAGGCAGCTGATTGGTGTTTCTCTCACATTGATGTTTCTAACTCTCTATCCCTTTCCCTTCCTCTCTCTAAAAAAAAAAATCAATAAAATATATTTTTAAAAATAAATAAAATAAATTCCCCTCTGCATCCGCCACAGGCTGGAGAGAAAGCTAGCTGGATCTGGAAAACGTTGGTGGGCTCTTACCTGACTCTGGGGGCTCCTTGCTCACGTGCTCGGCTTCCATGGAGCCAATGCCCGCACTAAACATGATGGGCTTGATCCACTCCCGCCGCCGGCTGTCTGGGAGCTGGAGGCCAAAGGAGCGGGCAAAGCCTGGAGTGCGGACATCCAGGGACAGAGACAGGATCACCACCCAGGCTCCTCAGCGCTCACTCAGCCACACAACACCCCGTCCCACCTCCAGCACTAGGTATCTATTATCCCCCACGCGCCCCTCCCCCCGAGCCTCACCGGCCAGCACTGGTTCCCCAAACTTGTTGCCATAGTCAGAAGCCCCATTACTGGCCTCAATGGCAACCTCGAGGGGTCGGGCAAAGTTCCCAGGATACTGGAAGCTCGGATCCTCCCAGGGCAGACTGTAGCCTGGGGGGAAAGAGAAAGTTGGGGGGGGAGGCTGTAAAAATGGAAAACGGAGGAGCCAGCCCCCTGGGCAAAGAATCTAAGCCGCCAAGGACTACCTGCACCCGTAGACTGTTCCATTGTAGGAAGCCCTATTTTAGGAAGGTGCAGAGTTTTCCATAAAGCGTCGGTCTTATTTCTCCCCTCCCACACCAGCCTTCCCTGACTCTTGGGACCAGAGTTAAGCCTCTTTCTAAGTAACTGGATTTGGGAGCAGGTGATGGTCATAAGTCTGACCCAGTACCACACTTTCTTGATGAGTAGACACTAGTTTACAAATTGTGTTTCTACAAAGCCAGATGGTGACCCGAGTCTCTCCTGGCACACAGTCCCCACAATGATGGTCGATGAAAGGCCAATCATTCTAGGGCCCTCCGTCCCCAGATGACCCAGGATGACCTTTGACTTAAGAGATATAAGTGTTCGGCACCTGCCAGGACAAGGAATTTGGAAGCAGAGGTGTTAGAAAGGAGAGGGATGGGACCTGGGATGTGCAGATTTCCAAAGCAATAGCCAGCAGTGCCAGCCACCACGTGGGCCCCACGTCCCGTGCACTGGACATCTCGGATCCGGCCCCCTGTGCCCGTGGTTGCGCCGCTGAAGGGGGCTACTCCTACGGAGAGAGAGGGCAGAGGTCTGCGCCCTGAAGAGACAAACCCAAGGTCTGACTTCCCCCCACCCCATTGGAAATAAAAACAACCATTCCCTGTCCTATTGTTTTCCCCAAGCCCAGCCCAGGGGCCTGGGAGCTGAGCACTCCCCCCGCATTCTCTGCCCTACCCCGCCCAGGGCCCAGCTCACCTGTGGGGAAGTTGTGGGTCTCTGCTGTGAAGACAACGTGTCTCAGCCCCTGCTGCTGCCGGAAGCAGCTCGGCTGGGTGGGGTCCTCGGGCCGCAGGAATCGGACTTCCTTCCCCTGGATTGCACTGTGGACACATCCGCTCTGGACTTTGCCTCCTTCTTGGGATCTGCCCTTCCCCCACCGAGGTTACCCCAGCCTTGGGCACTACCCACCTGCTGTTGTCACAGAACTTGAGGACGTTGTTGGGATTCGAGAAAGCCTGGGTGCTCACGACGGACTCGAAGAGCGACTGTGCCAGCTCCTGCCCATCCACGTGAAGTCGGCCCTTGAAGAACCAGTGTCGGCTGTGCTCACTACGGGGGGCGACATGGCGAGGGGAAGGCAGGCAGAGACCTGAGGTCATTTCTCAGGCCCTGCCATGCTTCTCGCCAGCATTAACAGCAGAGTTACAGCCAACTCAGACTTAGACAATATAAAAATACAGTCCCATAATCTTCAAACATTGGCACTGTGGACTGTCCAGATCCAAAGTGAAGAGAAAAACCAAGATCTGAATGTAGACTACTGGGTTGATGGAGAGCCCAGACTTCAAACACTCAGGGAGGCCCCATAGACCAAGGGAGCGCCATGAAAGCAAGTCCCGGTGGTCTTCCCTTCGCCCTCCACAGGCTCAGACATCAGGCCATCCCCATCCTCCCTACCTATTGGACTGAGCCAAGTCAAAGGCCTCCACGGTGCTGGGGTTCCGCTGCAGCTCCTGGAAGCGCTTGGTGTAGAAATCCAGGTCCCAGGAGTCGAGGGCCAGACCTAGGAGATGAGCCCAGTGAGAGCTGACTGTTGGTCTCGAGCTGCCAGTCCCAGGTCTCAGCATGCCAACCAGCCTAACCTGGGCCTTTTCCCCTGCTTACCCAGCTCCCCGTTGGCTTTCTCCAAGGCAGGCCGGCCCTCAGCCAGTATATTGATTGGGCCATCGAGGGGCGTTGGGACGCACCCAACGGAGAAGCTCTGGATGGGACTGGGGAAGTGCTGCTCTGTCATCCGGTCATACAGGGTTGCCAGAGCAATGGCCTCCACCTCAGCTGAAGGGGGGTGGGCAAACTAGAGGGTGGAGACACACAGAGTGCAAGGGGTAGAGAGCTGAAGAAGAGATAAAACGGTCCACTTTCCATCTTCCAAGCCAGGCAGGGCCAGCCCACTGCTAGCCTACATGGCACCTCTGTTCCTATTAGAAAAGAACTCCCCTTCCCAGCATGATGTAAGGAGGCACAGGTTAGTGAGGGGAGCAGAGGCTGGAACTTCTGTCCCATTCACTCTTCAACCAGGTGCCCTCGAGCAGCGAATTACCTGCAAATAGGGCAGGCCTAAAGCTCCTCCCCGTCTCTGCCACTATTCCCCTAGGGTTTAGAACCCAGGCTCTTATCCCTGCCCCCTTTCCTCCTCCTGACCCCCCAAACTGGTGGCCTCCCACCTCACCGAGAGCAGGTAACGCCGGGTAATCTCCACGCGGTCCCCAGCCCCCAGCCCAGCGGCCCGGCACACGGACACGATGTTGGTGGACGTCGGAGTGGAGAAGTTCAGCCTGAGGAGGGGGCCACGGTTAGGACCCGAGAGCCCCCGTGGAGAAGACAGGCCCTTCCCGCTGCCGTCCAGCAAGTCTCCCACCTCTACTACCCCCACCCACGGCCTCCCGCTTCAGACCAGGGCACTGATAAAACTGTTTTTCCAAGGTCGCTCAAAGAAAAACCATAATTGTCCTTTCTGCATCCAAATGCTTTGATTTCGATTTCTCAGAACTCAATCCGTTTTATTTCCAGAGCATGCCGGGGAGCTGGCTCAGTCTTCGAAGACATCTTCCCATATAGAAGGCATACACATACTAAGCATGGTTTTCGAGGAAGGGAATAGGATGGAGCAAAGGAAAAACAAATCTCCCGAGGATCCCAAGAGGAAGCAAAGGAATGGAAGTGGGAGAGGTGGGCAGTATGTTTCAAAGAAATCATGTCCCTGAACACGGAAGAGGTTGCCCAGGGGAGACACCTGCCTGGGCCCAACCTCCAGCAGCAGGTCACTCGAGCCAGGACAGAGCCAGGACTCCTGAGAGACATCATCTAGTAACAGGGGGCAGCCAAACAGCCATATCAGCTTGTTCATCTCCTCAGCACTTGGGGGGGACTCAGCTGCAGAGAGACAGGGTAAGGATCCTTGAGCCCCTGCCTGGGCACTGGGGTACCCCCCTCAAGAATCCAATACGTGGTCCCACCTGCCCAGTTCACATTGTAGCACAGCTCGGTCTTCACGCTCTGCAGCTCTGGCAGTTTCCCTTGCAGCTTCCTTCGAGTGTGGCCGGCCGCTGCGTCTTCATGGCCAGAGGGACGGACGTAGAAGTGAAGGACTGAGGACATCTCTGCAGATGTCCTTTGCTGGAGAGATGAGTTAGGTTCCTAAAAAAAAAAATATATATATATATATATATTAACTGTAGCTTAACTGCTGAACCTATTTCCAGTTTTAAGGACAGCTGAGGCTTTGGAGGCATTAAGGATTGATGGGAGCCAAAACCGGTTTGGCTCAGTGGATAGAACGTCGGTCTGTGGACGGAAAGGTCCGGGGTTCGATTCCGGTCAAGGGCATGTACATTGGCTGCAGGCACATCTCCAGTAGAGGGTGTGCAAGAGGCAGCTGATTGATGATTCTTTCTCATCGATGTTTCTAACTCTTTATCCCTCTCCCTTCCTCTATGTAAAAAATCAATAAAATATATTAAAAAAAAAAAAAAGGATTGATGGGGAAAATGAAAGGGGCATTCAGAGAAACAAGGTAACCTGGAAATGTAACCTTGGGGGTTCTAATTCTGCCAAATGCGGGCTTTGGTGATCTGGGACCTGGGTGTAGTTACATCCTTGACACTTGGTCCCTGTGCACCTGCCCTTTGCCGGGTCCCAGGTAAGTTCTTAGAAATTCTCCTTCTCACCCACAATGTATCAACACTGGCTTCTCTTCTATTCCCCTAACTCTCCAAGTTCAGTTCTGGCAGGCATTTTTCTCACCCTGATAATGTATTTGCATGGCCAGCTCCTTACTATTTAGACTTCAGGAGAAATTCACTTTCTTGGAATGGATGTCTTTGACAAACCGTGCTGAAGTAGTCACTATCAGAGGCCCTATTTTACTTTCCTATATAGGACTTATGAGGTCAACCCCTATTTTGTAAAACTGTTTGAAATTCTCTATTTTTTAAGGCAGTCTCTTATTCTAAAAAAAAAATAATAACTTTGCTTTCTAGCCTGCTTGAATAATAAGAAAGATAAACTTGGCTGTCTGACCTTGTAGGCCAGAAACTAGATACGCCCATACTCTCATGCCATTCCAGATGTACATTTTAATTGGACCATTCCAGATGTACATTTTAATTGGATAGAACTGTGTTGTTTTCAAGGCCACCATCGAGATAACCACTAAGCACACATAGGGCTGTTTCTTTAATAAAAAGGAAAGTTCTGCTTGTAGCTTTGCTTAGAATTTGAATTCATTTTTTTCCGAGCCCACTGGTGAATAGTGTGATTCCAAACTCTCCGAGCATTGCTTGATTTATTCCGGTTTTCTGTAACACTATGGCTGACATTTTTTTTTAGCTCTGCCTTCCCCATTAGAACAAAATCTCCATGTGGGCATGGACTGTAGCTGTTCTTTCTTCATTTGTAAACACACTGGATTACCAAGGCTTAGACAATACTAGGGCTTAAAAAGGAAATGAATCATCATCCTGGCCAGTTTCTCAGTGGTTAGAGCATTAGCCCAATGGACCCAAGGCTCTGAAGTATGCTTCCCAATCAAGGGCACATACCTCAGTTCAATACCTGGCCCTGATCAGGACCCATATGGAGGCAGCCAATGTGTCTCTCACATGACGTTTCTCTCTCCCCCTCCCGTCCACTCTCTATAAAATATATACATACATATATATATATATATATATATATATATATATATATATAAAATCAATGGGATTCGGTGAGGATTTAAAAAAAAAAAAAAAAAAAAAAAGGAAAAAAATCGAAAACTTGTAGCCGAGGCCCGTGTGGTTAACTGAGTTAACTGGTTAGAGCGGGCTGCACTTAGGGACTTGGATTCCATTCCCAGTCAAAGACAAGTAGCTGATTTCAAGCATGATTCTACCCTGAGGGCGCATGGGTAGGCGATTTATATCTCTCTTTCCCCTCCTCTCCCCCTCTCTCTAAAGATCAAGTGAGGACAAATTTAAAATGTTTTAAAATAAAACTTGTCGACGGACTGAACACGATTTCCACCACTCACCACTATCCCCCTCCACCGTCCTCTTTCAGGCCTCATTTCAGTAAAGGGTGCGTCTGCCAAATCAGTACTGATTCCCTCTTCCACCCCGTACTGATCAATCACCCTTTCTGATGTCGGACCCCTCACCAGGACCATACCCTAACTCCCTAACAGGAATTTTATGACACCCCTTGATTGTCGTCCTAGTGAAACAGAAGCCGAGGACGGAGCTGCCTACATCAGGGATGTGCCCCCAACGACTGACTAGCATACTGCCTGACACAAAGGGGGGAGGGGTCCGCAGGTATGGGTTTCTTTTAATATATTTTATTGATTTCTTACAGAGAGGAAGGGGGAGGGAGATAGAGCCAGAAACTTGGATCAGCTGCCTCCTGCACCCCCCCCCCCAACCGGGGACGCACCCGCAACCAAAGTACTTGCCCTAAACCGGAATCAAACCCGGACCTTTCAGTCCGCAGGCCAACGCTCTATCCACTGAGCCAAACCGGTTTGGGCAGGTGTGTCCCCTAAGATGACTGGATCGTCCCGCTTTCGGCGGGACAGTCTCGATTCCTAACAATTTTTCCCATGTCCCGCGGCGTTTTTTTTTTTGTTTTTTTTAAATCCCGATTTTTTAGGGGGAAATCGGGACTTTTTTTTTTTAAAGCGCCGCGGGGAAAATTGCTGACAATCGGGACTGTCCCGCCAAAAGCGGGACGATCTGGTCCCCTTAGTGTTTCTGTTGTAGGGAGAGGGCATGAGTTCACGTGGAATCCCTTTAGCCCGGCGTCCAACGGACGCCTGTATCTGTTGTCTGCCCAGACGCAGCTCGGCTCGGTGGGGACAATCAGGCCTGGGAGGGTCGTGATGGGGTGCAGCAAGCAAGGGTACCCCCACGGCGCGCGCGAGCCATACGCACGTGGAAGCGGTTCTCCAGTCCACAGAGCTCCTCGAGTGCTGGCGCGCGGAGACGTCATCGGCGTGCGCTGGAGGGGGCGGGACCTCCGGACGCCCCGCCCCCGACTCCGCCCCCCGCGAAGCCGCCGCCCTGCGCTCCCAGGTGGTTCACCCCACCAACCTGTCCAGTTGCCTTGGTAAACAACCAGTCAGCCCCACACCCCGCCTCTCTTGTTCCTGTGCAAACTGTGACGGGGACAGATACTTTGCAGGAAACGGAATGAGAAGCATCATCCATGCCTGGACTGTTTCCCTACCCTTACTCCCTTGGTTTTCTGTCTTTTTTTTTTTTTTTTTTTTTTTTCCCTAAACCAATGAAATTATTTGATTCCTAGCAGAGTGGGAGACATATGTTTTCATGTTAAAATTTTTATTTATTTATGCATTTTTAAAATTTTTAATTTTTAATTTGTTTTTTTTTAAATCTTTTATTGATTTTTTACAGAGAGGAAGGTAGAGGGATAGAGAGTTAGAAACATCGATCAGATAGTTAGAAACATCAGATAGAGAGTTAGAAACATCGATCAGCTGCCTCCTGCACACCCCCCACTGGGGATGTGCCCACAACCAAGGCACATGCCTTTGACCGGAATCGAATCCGGGACCCTTCAGTCTGCAGGCTAACGCTCCATCCACTGAGCCAAACCGGTTTTGGCTATTTATGCATTTTTTTTTTTAGATGAACGCTACTTTATTGAATGATTGAGCCATGGAATTGCCAAGGTCAGTATACTAGTATGCAGGTAAGAGGTGGAGGGTTATGTCTTGGTCTCTTCCTCCTTGGACAGAGTATTGGTGATTTCCTCCTTCTTGCCCGGAGCCGCTATTCACCGCGCTTGTGAGCTTCCTTGGTCTTAGACCTGCGGGCCTCAGCCTGGTCTGCCAGAAGCTACTTGCAGGTCTTGTCTGCCTTCAGCTTGTGGATATGTCCCCTGAGAATCTGCTCATTACTCTTCACTTTCAGGTACTGGTACATATGGCGGTCAATCTTAGACTCACGGTTATCTTCTGAGTAGCCCGCGAAGAATTCTCATCCCCCTCATCCAGGTTAGTTTCTCAGGCATTCGAGCATTGGCTGTACCCTTTCACGTACCTATGCCCATATGCCTGCCCTTCCTGTGAACCAAGGAGTTTTTTCTGGCATCAAGCCTGGGAATGGACAGTCACAGGTTCCCGGATGCTCAGCTCATCTTTGGCCAGGTTCCGAATGTGCTGAAGGAGTTGGCACTGGCAATTTCATTGGTATCCAGCCAGATTTGCCACAGGAGGACACTGGAGGAGAGCCACTTCTGAAGCCTGAGCATGCCCATGGTGTGGCTGCAGGGGGAAAGGAAAGAAGGCATGTATTTTTGATTGCCATATTCTTGCTCTTTATAATAACAATAATAATAGAACAAACTTACTGCGCAATTTACAAGGTCACACACACACACCCTATTTTACTGATATAGAAGCTAAGGCTCACTGCAATGTCTTGCTCCATAGTTTTGTATCTCAAACACAGCACTTTCTTCTACTTATGTACATTTTTTAAAATATATTTTTATTGATTTTTTTTTTTACAGAGAGGAAGAGAGAGGGATAGAGAGAAATATTGATGAGAATCATCCATCAGTTGCCTCTTGCACACCCCCTACTGGGGATATGCCCGCAACCCAAGTACATGCCCTTGACCGGAATCAAACCCGGGACCCTTGAGTCCGCAGGCAGATGCTCTAGCCACTGAGCCAAACCGGTTTCGGCAACCTATGTACATTTTTAAACCCTTGTTATACATAAATGTATGGTTGTACAAGCAGGATGGCACCCTGGAAAGAGTTTAATCAATCATAATTTAATAGTCTATTTGCAGAGATAAGGTCTGGATTAGGAAAATCAGAAAAGTACAGTGGGACAGATACTTTGCAGGAAATGGTTACCCCCTGTAGGCTTGAAGGCACAGCGGGAGAATGGTGTCATCAGCTGAAAGAGATGTGGAGCCATGAAAGAAGGGCGTCCGCAGGACAAATGAAGCCTCTGCCACAGGTACACAGCTGAGGAATAAAAGGAATCAACACTGGGTTCTCTCCCCTTCTGACCTTGTTTCTCTGTACAAACTCCTTTGTTTCCTACCAGCCAGAGCGAGCTGGAAGCCTGAGGGCAGGAAAGCTGGAGCGGTGCACCAGGTCAAGCAAACACCAAGCCCAATTCTCTTTCTAATGAGTCAAGCAACACAGAAATGTTCAGAGTAAAAAGTGAAAGTCTGCCGAAGCCCGTTTGGCTCAGTGGTAGAGCGTCGGACTGCGGACTGAAAGGTCCCGAGTTCGATTCCGGTGAAGGGCATGTACCTTGGTTGCAGGCACATCCCTGGTAGGGGGCGTGCAAGAGGCAGCTGGTCAATGTTTCTCTCTCATCGGCGTTTCTAGCTCTCTATTTCCCTTCCTCTCTGTAAAAAATCAATAAAAGTGAAAGTCTTTATCCTCATCTCTCCCCCCCTACCCCTATTTCAGTCCTCTCTTTAGTTCAGGGACAAGCCTAGAGTAAGGCGAGAGAGGCACTTGGGTGCAAAATTTAATAAACTGTAGGAGCTTCCCCCTAATCCCACCCCTGCTGCAGATGTGAGTTATTTCCTGTTGGTGTGTGTGAGTCCAGGCTGTTGAAATAAGTACCCTCTGGCTCTCTTCTGACAGAGGCCACGTGTTCATCCTTGGCATCTGGTCACTCCTGGGTTTCTTTTGTTATGGGCGACCCGCGAATGACGACCACCAGTCAGCCAAATTGGAATTTAGGAAGCCTTTATTACGAACTCGAGTCCGGGTTCCCGTCTCAACTGACACAGCAGCGAGCAACGAGAGCCCCGACCCACTCTAAGCATGCTACTTTTATCCCCGGCTTAGGGATGCCTGGCAGATTATGATTGGCTAAAAGTTTTAAGAAAGAAACATCAGTTATAAGTTATAGAAAAATTCCACTAGTACAGTAACATTTAAAGTTTATACAACACCTGAGGTGGGGGTTTATTTTCAGCTTAAGCAGTCTCTGTTTGACCTGGTTTGGTCTGTTTGTCCTGCCTTGCGGCTACTGGAAACAGGACATGCCTGCCTGGGGGTTGAGCCTTGCAACAGAACTATTTTATGACTAACAGTTATGCTACATTCTTTGTTGTGGGTCTGGTTGCTCGTTCCTTCCCTGGCCTGGAGTCCTGCCTCAATAGGGTCTTGCTGGCCATCTGGAGCCCTGCCTTGACCAGGCCTTGCCAGCCACAACACTTTCACTCCACCTCTTCCCTGCCTTCCAGCTCCTTCGGTGGGCCCTACTTTGTTCAGCCCTCCGTCTGTCTGGTTCTGACTCCTCCACATGTTAGCACTCCCAGTGCACCATATCCTTTCAGCTTTCACTTCCGTATAATGACTTCCAGGTTCACCCATCTGGCTCTGATCCCGAATCTTCAGCTGTCCTTTGGACAAGCATAGCCTGTTTTAAAAATCACTAGGTCTGAGACAGTTCTCAATCCTCCCACTTCCCGCCCTCTGTGGCAGACTAACTAGTCTTCTCCATGCTTCCCTAACACCTTCCCACCACCACTTTCCTTTAAGACATGTATTAAATCAAGCCTTATTTATTCAGCAGCCTCCTGTTTTCTTGTGCCCCTCTCATTTGATGCTGCATGCTGCCACCAGATTAAGCTCCTAACCTGACATTTAAATCACACCGATCGAGATATCTAGTACCACTCTCTCTGATCATTATAGCATAAACTGAACTCCATCTTCTATAAACTACCAAAAGTAAATCCCAGGATATACGGCACATCTTCATGGATTTAAGCAGGGGGGAGTCTTCCAGTTGAGAAATACTAAAAGCAAAAGAAATAATTCAGTTTGGGGGTTTAAATAGGCTTTGACTAAGCCTATATAATAAAGAGCTAATATGCAAATGGTCATCGCACTCTCCAGTCAGGGTAGGGGGTAGGGCAGGTTGGGGGAACTGAGGCTACACCCCCAACCCTGCGGGGCTTGTTGGGGGTGGGGCCAGCCGGGTCTGGGTCTTGCTGATTTCCAGGAGTACAGGTGGGCGAGGAATTGACTCTGGGTCCCACGGTGCACCCCAGACTGACAGGAGGAAGATTTTCTTATACATTTTACTAATTTTATTTCATCTCTGACACTTCTATTATAGAGAAAGGGCAAACAGCAATATTAAAATATTTCCTCTAATTAATCCCCTTTTTATAAAAATTTTAAAAATATATTTTATTGATTTTTTTACAAAGAGGAAGGAAGAGAGATAGAGAGCCAGAAACATCGACCAGCTGCCTCTTGCACACCCCCTACCGGGGATGTGCCCAAAACCAACGTACATGCCCCTGACTGGAATTGAACCCGGGACCTTTTCAGTCCGCAGACCGAGGCTCTACCACTGAGCCAAACCGGTTTCGGCTAATTAATCCCCTTTTAATGTAAATGAATTTCATGCACTGGGCCACTAGTGTTCTAGTAAGAGGGTGAGTGAGGCTAGAGTGGAGTGAGAGGAGCTTTCAGGAGGTTGTTGTTGTTCTGGAGGAAAGGCAAGGAATGCAAACCTGAGATAATGATGGAACATAATTGCAAACAAAGATTCACTATAAAGAACTTGGCATCAGAGTGCATAACTAGTTCATGCAGTAAGCAGTAGAAATGAAAGAGTGAAGATGGGAAATACATGAAATAGAGTCACTTTAACCAAGCTGCTAAAATTATTAATATTATGAAGTTTGAGGCATGAGGAAAGACTCTATTCTTGTTCTAACTAGCCTGTGACCCTTTGAACTTTCCAGCCCTGTGTCAATGCCTGGATATATCTGGACACACCAGACCTCCAGGTAACCCTCTGACTACCCACATCACCAGATCGGCTAACATCCATTCTCTAGACCACTGGACATGACCAGACCTCCTGGCTCCATCTTCCAGACCACCTGACATTCTGACTGATAACCATCCTGACAAGCCCAGGGTTTAAAATACAAAACTGATAGCCAAAACCGGTTTGGCTCAGTGAATAGAGCATCAGCCTGTGAACTGAAGGGTCCCTGGTTTGATTCCGGTCAAGGGCATGTACCTTGGTTGCGGACACATCCCCAGGAAGGGGTGTGTAAGAGGCAGCTGGTCGATGACTCTCATCGATGTTTCTAACTCTCTATCTCTCTCTCTTCCTCTCTGTAAAAAAAAATCAATAAAATATATATATTTTAAAAATACAAAACTGGGCGCATGTGCCACCTTCCTCTTTTCCCGTTGGAACCATGGAGGGTGCAGAAGAGAAGAAGAAGGTTCCTGCTGCCAAAACCAGTTTGGCTCAGTGGATGGAGTGTCAGCCTGCGGACTGAAGGGTCCCCGGTTCCATTCCAGTCAAGGGCATGTACCTTGGTTGCGGGCACATCCCCAGTAGGAGGTGTGCAAGAGGCAGCTGATCGATGATTCTCTCTCATCGATGTTTCTAACTCTCTATCCCTCTCTTCCTCTCTGTACAAAATCAATAAAATATATATTTTAAAAAAAAAGGTTCCTGCTGTGCCAGAAACCCTCAAGAGAAAGCAAAGGAATTTCGCAGGAAGATCAAGTGCCCGAGAAAGAAGTTTGCCCAAAAGATGCTTCGAAAGGCAAGAAGGAAGCTCATTTATGAGAAAGCGGAGCACTATCACAAGGAGTACAGGCAGATGTACAGGACGGAGGTTCGGATGGCTAGGATGGCAAGAAAAGCCGGCAACTTCTACGTACCTGCCGAACCCAAATTGGCATTTGTCATCAGGATCAAAGGTATCGGTGTGAGCCCAAAGGTCCGAAAGGTGCTGAAGCTTCTTCGCCTTCGCCAGATCTTCAACAGCACCTTTGTTAAGCTCAACAAGGCCTCCATCAACATGCTGAGGATTGTGGAGCCTTACATTGCTTGGAGGTACCCAAATCTGAAGTTGGTGAATGAATTGATCTACAAGCGAGGTTATGGCAAAATCAACAAAAAACGAATTGCCCTGACGGATAACGCATTGATTGCTCGATCTCTTGGTAAATATAGCATCATCTGCATGGAAGATCTGATCCATGAGATCCACACTGTTGGAAAGCACTTCAAAGAAGTGAACAACTTCACAACTTCCTGTGGCTCTCCAAGTTATCTTCTCCCCAGGTGGGAAGAAGAGGACCACCCATTTCGTAGAAGATGAAGATGCTGGCAACAGGGAAGATCAACAGGCTTATTGGAAGGGTGAACTAAGGTATCTACCATGGTTATTTTTGTAATCTGGTCAGTTAATAAACTGAGTTCTTCAAAATTGAAAAAAAAATACAAAACTGATAATCCTCAAGAATGTTCTTTTTACTGTAAAAAACTTTTTTAAAAATATATTTTATTGATTTTTTCAGAGAGGAGGAGAGAGGGATAGAGAGCCAGAAACGTTGATGAGAAACATTGACCAGCTGCCTCTTGCACACCCCCTACCAGGGATGTGCCCACAACCAATGTACATGCCCTTGACCAGAATCGAACCTGGACCCCTCAGTCCGCAGACCGACACTCCACCACTGAGCCAAACCGGTTTCGGCTGGGCTACTGTAAAAACTCTTAACTTTTTTCCTTCTTTGGAACACTTCTAAGTTTTTGCCTAATTGTGTTTACAGTTTGCAAACACTGAGGTGTCTTGAATAAATCTTTATTGTTTATTTCCAGACAAAGCCTCCTGACTTTTTGAGTACATTTGACAGAGGTCTTGCATCAAAAGTGAAGTTGAATTAGGGGATACCATAATTTGTAGAATTACAGTATTTATTTTCCTGTTACATGACTAGAGGATTTGTATTGTCTACGGTGTTTATACTGACTATCTCTTGATCAGTGTTTATTCTATCTTGTTCCAATTTTGAAGCAACTATAAGTGCGCAATGGCCTTAAATGCCCCTCTCTCACTTTACCTCTTTTTAAAAAATTGATTTCAGAGAGAAAGAAGAGAGGGAGTAGAAACCAGTTTGGCTCAGTGGATAGAGCATCAGCCCGCGGACTGAAGGGTCCCAGGTTCTATTCCGGTCAAGGGCATGTACCTTGGTTGCAGGCACATCCCCAATAGGGAGTGTGCAAGAGGCAGCTGATTGATGTTTCTACCTCTCTATCTCTCTCCCTGCCTTTCTGTATAAAATATATTTTAAAAAAGAAGAAGAAAGAAGAGGGGGAGAGAGATAGAAACATCAATGATGAGAAAGAATCATCTATCAGCTGCCTCCTGCATGCTTCCTATTGAGGAATGAGCCTGCAATTCAGGGATTTGCCATGACCGGAAATCCAACCAGAACTCCTGGTGCATAAGTCCACGATCAAACCACTGAGCCACCCAGCCATGTGTTGGAAAAAAAAAAACACTGGTAATTTCACCGACATAAATATTACAAGTCTACAACTCTACATATTTAAATCCAAAACTCGCTGCTCCTAAACAATGTTCAGGAATGGTTCAGGAATGATTAGCATGTGAACATAGCACATCACACACAGTGATTGGTTTTGCTGTTCACCTGAGATGACTTTCTGCAGCAGTTTTTATTTTATTGATTTTAGAGAGGAAGGGAGAGGGATAGAGAGATAGAAACATTGATGAGAGAGGAGCATTGATCAGCTGCCTTCTGCACACCCCCTACTGGGGATGAAGTCCACAACCCAGGCATGTGACCTGAATGGGAATTGAACCAGTGAACTTTTGGTTCAGGGGTCGCTGGCTCAACTCTTGATCCACACCAGCTGGGCTCTGCCGCAGTTTAAACTGCTGTGGCCTGTGGGTCCTTGTTCCCAAATGAGTTAAGCCACGCCCCAAACGTGTGCATTTGTTTACTCTCAGTGAATCATGAATGCACGCATTTACTAGATCTATTCAGTATACATTTAAAATTACAGTAATACACATAGAAACCATTTCTGTGAAATTAAACTTTTCATGCAGACTTTACTTTTTTTCAGACTTAATTTTAATTACACAAATGTGTCAACGTAAGTAAAAACAGGTAACTAGCTAATTTAGTTAACATACGCATTCAGAAAACCTACTTTATTAAATAACGGACTCTGGGCTTTAAAGGGACATTTTTCCGCCTTCCCCCCCATCCCCCGGAATTAGTCCGTTATAACGGGGTTTTGCTGTACTCTGGCTGCATTATGAAGGAAGCATTTCTCTCTGCTCCGTAAGACCGGGGAAACCTAAAGATGCCAAGAGTGACCCACCAGGCCGCTGTGCTTCGGGCCCTGAGCTCCCTTATCCCACCCGGGGAAGCCAGACCGAATGAAGCGGTGGGACGCCCGGCGCCTGGGGGCGGGGCAGAGGTGGGCGTGGCGCTCTTCGGTCGCGGAGAGGGGAGGAGCCAACGGTGGAGCGTAGAACGCGCCCGCCGATGACGTCACAGACCGGCTCTCCCGTGAGCACTCGCGCCAACGCCGGTTATTCAGCTCTCGGGGCAACGCCTGGGGCGAATCATGGCGACTCGCCGCGCTCAGGCCGTTAGCACCGTGAGTGCTGTTCCCCTACCCTCGTCCTTTTTTTTCTTTTTTCTTGTATGTCCTGGATTTTCTTTCTTTTCCTGTTGCCCACACCTTGCCTCTTTGCCTCCCTGACTTCGCTGGCCGTGCCCGGCGAGGGGGAACCTGTGAGGCTGACTGTCCTACTCCCCTCACGGGTTCTGCGAATATATGTATTCCTTCACTCCTGTGGCGCCCGCTGGGATCCCTAAACACGTTTCTAGACTTCAAGCTCGGGCGGGAAGCTGGGAGCAGACTGACGGCGAACTGTGCACTGTGGGTTTCTTGGGGGAGTCCCCTGACGCGGCTGTAACTGATCATCAGGAAAAGCTTTTGAGACCCAAAGTGCGTGTAAAGAGTTCGCAAAAAAAAAAAAAAAAAAAAAAGTCACTGAAGGAGAGTTCGAGGCGGAGGCAAAAATATGTTAAAAGGCAAGAGGTAGAGAAGGTGTCCTTGAAAATAAGTTCAGTTGCGTAGTGATGGAGGAATCAGAGCTGGCAGGCTTGTACGTCTTGCTAAGCAGCGACTTGAACCTGAGGTGAATTGGGAGTTAAGAGAAAAATGATTTCCCTCTCTCTTCCTCTCTGTCAAAAGTCAATAAAATTAAAAAAAAAATTTTTTAAAAGAGAAAAATGATTGGTTGAGATTCGTGTTTACATTTCCTGAGGTAGCAGTGTGGAAAGTGGACTAGAGAGTATCAGTTACATTGATGTTGGATGATGATCCTGACCAGGCACTGATGTTGAGGTACAGGAGGTGAAGGCAGAGTGAAAAAGGAAGGGGGATAAGGACATCCAGGTTTCAGGGTCCACCTGTTTGCTTGAGGGTGCTATCTGCAAAGTTAGCGAGCACTGGAAGAGGAGTGGATTTTGTGAAAAGTTCTGTGTTGAGCATTTGGGGTGTCTGCAGGTTGGCCAGGTGGAGGGTCTGATAGGCGCGTGGATATAACTAGAGCTAAAGTAGAGGTTTAGGAACAGTCAGTATCTACCAATGGCGTCTGTTGGCTGAAGTCATTGAGAGGAAAATACCTAGTGTTCTCAAACTTCAGCCTGTATTATTATCAGTCTGGGGAGCTTACTTAAAATACTATCCCGCTCCCATTCTGATTCAGTAGGTGAGGTCATCTAAAAAAAAAATCGCCTGCATTGGTAATAAAATTGATGATTCTGAGGTACCACCTTGAGAGAAACGGTAGTGTTCAATGTGTCAAGCAATGGACAGGCTCTCAGAGAAACAGGGGCTTAAAAAAGCAACCAAGAGAGGAAGATGCAAAAAGTGAGAGTCTGGGCTGTGATTATGTTGATGGGGAGTCCTGAATGAAGACCTGGTCCAGTTTTGACAACCCTGACCATGCATGAGAGCGGCTGAGGTGGAGTGAAGGTGAAAGTCAATAGTAGGACTGTCCACAAGGACCCTGATGTGGAGCCTTGGTCAGAAAGCTAATAAAGGCGCATTGGAGGGACAGGGATAGAACTGTAACGGTTTAGAATTATCACTGAGGATCACAAAGGATAACGGTCCTTCCCCTAAGTGTTGTTGAACTCTGTTGGAAGCCTATGCTATATAATAATCTTATATAATAGCCGAAACTGGTTTGGCTCAGATAGAGCATCAGCCTATGGACTGAAAGATCCCGGGTTTGATTCCAGTCGAGGGGCATGTACCTTGGTTGCGGGCACGTCCCCGGTGGGGGGTGTGCAGGAGGCAGCTGATCGATGACTCTCTCTCATTGATGTTTCTAACTCTCTATCCCTCTCTCTCTTCCTGTAAAAAAAAAATCAATAAAATATATTTGTAAAAAATAATCTTATATAATAAAGGGTAATATACAAATTGACTCTTAAGGGCAGAAGACCTGGAACGACTGGTCACTATGATGCGCACTGACCACCAGAGGGCAGACGCTCAACACAGGAGCTGCCTCCTGGTGGTCATTGTGCTTCCACAGGGAGACTACTGTTCAGCTGCTGTGGCAGGAGCCTCTCCCAGTGAGCCTAAGTCTAGTCGTTACTCGGACATCCCCCTTGACGTCCAGGCTGCCAGAGGGATGTCTGACTGACAGCTTGGGCCCAATCCCCTTAGGGAGTGGGCCTAAGCTGGCAGATGGACATCCCCTAGGGGCTCCCAGGCTGTGAGAGGGCACAGGCGGGGCCAAGGGAACTTCCTTAAGCCCCCTTCTACCCTCCGAACCCAAGTGTGTGAATTTTCATGCAGCAGGCCTATAGTTATAAAATAAAGCTGCCTAGTACTGGGAATAGACCAAGCTGCTGGCCCCATGTCCTAGAATTATCTACATATAGAGGCAACTGTGTGTTCAGAATGTATGACAAGTATACAAAAATAGTTCATGTCCTCCTTAGGAAGCCCACATCTTAGATGAAAAGATAGTACAAGAAACAAATGCAATGGGGATTGTATTATATATGTATTTAGCTTATAGGAACTCAAATGTATAGATGACTAAACAATAGAATAATAAAAATTATACTCATGTCCTTTTTTATGTAATGTTCATTATTAGGCACATTTTTATTTATTACTATAATATTATTATAAAGTACTATGTCCCCCCCCTTTTTTTTTTTTTTTTGTACTCCTCACCTGAGGACATTTTTCCATTGATATTTTAGAGAGAGTGGAAGGAGAGAGAGAGAGGGAGAGGGAGAGATAGAGAGCAAAAAGCATAGATGTGAGAGAGATGCCAATTGTTTGCCTCTTGCATGTTACGTGTTACGTGTCCTTGACCTGAATCAAACCCAGGATCCTTTAGTCCGAGGCCTGATACTCTATCCACTGAGCCAAACAGGCTAGGATCTATGTCCTATTGTTTATGAGCAATAAAGATTATTTTCAGGGTGATTTTGAACAATCTTTTTTCAACCTGCTGGCTTTATAGTTAAACTCTATGTAAAATGGATCATTGCTCTTCATAGAGATCTGTGCAAGGTGCTATGGGAGCTCTGAGGAGGGAGCACATCCTGCCTGGGATGGTTCACAGAGGCATGTAGATTCCAGCTGAGCACTGTAAGGACCGGTGCAGGTGTGTTAGAGAAACAGCCGGACCAAAAGATTTCTAAGGTTTCTTTAAGCTCTCAACTCTTTTACATTTCCTCTTCCTTTACATGCTCGATTTTTTTTTCCTGTTCCTTTATTTCCCCCCAAATTTCTTGGTGGGCCGGATTGTCATGAAGTTGTTTTAACTAGATCCACTTTTCTCAGGAGCAAACCTGGCTTGAGAATGCCCGGGACTTCATCCAAGAGACGCTGTGTCCAGCTGACAAGGAGCCTACTCTCCAGTTCACTCAGTCGGTAATTGACTGTGTGAAGACTGCCTGGTCATCTCAGGGAAGGAACCAGGGTTTTACACTGCCGCTCAGCTACGGGTAAGGAGAGGCGGGGTTCAGGGAAGTTCGATGTGGAGCTGCAAAGGAGGGACCTGGGAAAAGTGAGGGGAAAGTTGGTAAGGGGAGGGAAAGGAGTAAACACACCGCCTTCTGCCAAGCATCTCCGTTCCTCATCAAGCTGCTTTGCTTTCCCCACAGTTCTCCAAAGTAGGCTTACGTTAACTCTAGAGAAGAAAAGGAAGGGAGAGGTCGAGGAGACTGAAAGATTTGGAGAAAGATCTCTCAGAGGGGGGAGGAAAACTGGTACTATTTCACTTTGTGTGTTAGGAAACTAAGATTTACCAAGTGCAGACAGTGTGTTTAAGAACTAAGTGTAAGGTCTCCTGAAGGTATTTTGTTGTTGTTGTTGTTTTGCTTAGTGCCATTTCCTAAACTGTTCTAGGCAATATTAATAAAATAACACATGGCTAAATAAATTTGAGACATTGGATATAATAAACTATTCTAGGAGAGTTGTAAGACTCGTTAATATATTGAAGGCTCTGAAATATCCTGAAAAAAGACCTCATAGAAGTATACACTGTTTTGAAAGTAAGGTATATTATTCATGTGAATATTTATATATATGCTGCTATTCTTAACCAATATACAGTAGTTTTACATACCTTTAGACTTTATATAAATGGCATCACAGATGTTGACTTATAATTTTGTACACCTGAAAATTTCATAATGTTATTAACCCTGTTACCCCAATAAATGTAATATAAAAAAATTAACATCAACAAGGATGGGGGGAAATTTTCTAAACTGGAATACTAAGAGAAATATCTGTATTTAAATGTTATTCAGCCCTAGCCGGTTTGGCTTAGTGGATTGAGCCTCTGCCTACAGAGTGAAGTGTCCCAGGTTAAATTCTGGTCAAGGGCAATAAATAAATAAATAAATAGCCGAAACCGGCTTGGCTCAGTGGATAGAGTGTTGGCCTACGGACTGAAAGGTCCCGGGTTCGATTCCGGTCAAGGGCATGTACGTTGGTTGTGGGCACATCCCCAGTAGGGGGTGTGCAAGAGGCAGCTGATCGATGACTCTCATCAATATTTCTAACTCTCTATCCCTCTCTCTTCCTCTCTCTGTAAAAAATCAATAAAATATATTTAAAATAAATAAATAAATGAAATGTTATTCATAGCCCTGATGGAGTGGCTCAGTTGGTTAGCATCATCCCAATATGCCAAGGTTGCAGATTTGATTTTCGGTTAGGGCACACCAAAGAAGCAGCAACCAAAGAATAAATAAATAGAATAACAAATTGATTTTTTTCTCTCTCCCTTCTTCTCTCAAATCAATAAAAAATGTCATTCATAACTACACAGAAAGGGAAAATATATACTTCAACTGGTTCACTTAAAAATAAAGACAAGAAGGATCGCAAATAAATAAACAAACCAGTGGTAACTAAAATTGCTAGTCCACCAGAATGTAAATCAGCACCCCTACTGTCTTCATTGAGAAAGTCTTGCCTGCAAAAAAGAGCTGAACTAAACAGTGTGCTTATTGACATTGTGGTTAGCCAGGTACTTAAGGCTCGATTTTTTTTTTTTAATATATTTTATTGATTTTGTACAGAGAGGAGGGGAGAGAGATAGAGAGTTAGAAACATCGACGAGAGAGAGTCATCGATTAGCTGCTTCTTGCACACCCCCTACTGGGGATATGCCCGCAGCCAACGTACATGCCCTTGACCAGAATCGAACCCGGGACCTTTCAGTCCCTAAGCCGACGCTCTATCCATTGAGCCAAACCGGTCTTGGCAAGGCTCGATTTTTAAAACCTTAAAATTTGCCATATTTGATTCAGTTCTTTTTTATAAGAAGTAAAATGTTACAAATTTAGTGAAGTCCCCTAAGTGCTCTCTCCTGATCCAGTTCTCCTCTAGCCCTTCTCCTTAAGCAATCTCCCTCCCTCTCTTCCTTCATCTTTCCCCCCTTCAGTCAATTAAACTTTTCCTAGTCCATTTTCCCCATTGACCTTTCCTTGGGATAATATTGGGAGATTTGTCAGGGGTGAGTGTAACTTCCTAGGTTGGAACACAACTTTGCTCCCTTCCTTCTGCAGCTTTGCCTCAATACAGGACCTCAGGAGCTACCAGTGCCTTCCATGCTGCAGCCATCTGACCTGGAGCAGTACTGCATATCAGGCCTGGGCCCAAGAGGCTGAACTCAGTGGGGCTCCCCTCCCCCGGGAGCGGCTGCTACTTGTAGGGACACTAACAGACTTGTCAGGGGACTTGGAACAAGGTTGCGGACATGGGAGCCTCTATGTGAAGGATAACACTGGTATCCTGGGCTGTGAGGTGAGTAGGAGGGGATGTCAGATGCCACAGGTCCTGCCTAACAGAAGTGGTGTCTAGGGAGTGAGGCAGTTAAGTCTCGGGGGACTAAGGTGGAGGGAATAAAAGGGATGCTGATTAACCCTTGATTCTGGTCTTTCCTAGCTCATAGATCTGGATCTTTCTTGGTTGGGCCATCTCTTTCTGTTCCCCAGTTGGGGTTACCTTCCTCCTGCCAGATGGAACCACTCAGGAGAAGGGCACTTGGAGCTCTGGGGTGCCCCTGTGCCAGTGTTTCCCTTGACCATCAGTACTGGCCCTCCGACCCCGATTCCTGTTCTCTACCCGGAGGCTGCTTGCCGCCTCCTCAGGCACAGGTAACTCTTCCCTCTCCGGGGGAGGAGGGAGCACCAGGAAACTGGGAGG
Source organism: Nyctalus aviator (assembly GCA_036971965.1). NCBI lineage: Eukaryota > Metazoa > Chordata > Mammalia > Chiroptera > Vespertilionidae > Nyctalus > Nyctalus aviator. The sequence continues at coordinate 9,515,673 of CM072937.1, forward strand.
AGGATGGTGAGTCAGTGGAAAGAAGGAGAGAAAGGTATTGAGAGTAATATTGATGAGATGCTCCAAATAAAGGGAATAATATGGCCTCTTTAGAATACCTATGGAAAAGTGGAAATTTTAAATCACAATTGGAAGGGGAGGAATTTGCAGGGGATTAGAAGAGAAGTAATGACTTTTTCCTCTCTTCTTTCTACCTTCGTTAGAAGCAAGCTCAGAGTTATGCAGCCAAACCTGGCTGGGAAGCTGGTTCGATTGAGTGCTCTGGTGAAAAGCAAAAAGAAAGCTTACTTCATCTTGTCTCTTGGTGAATTATCCCCACCTGACAGCCAAATGGGTGGCCATGTGTCCATCATTGTGCAGGTGAGGATTAGGGTCAATCCAAGGTTTTTACTTGTAGTATTTTCCTACTTTGATATTTCTCATTTTCCTATGCAACTGCCAAGAACATTCCTTTTTCATCCTGACCTGGGACCCTTCAGTCCACAAGCCAACGCTCTATCCACTGAGCCAAAGCAGCCAGGGCTATTACCGCTTATTGAATTACTCCTCTCTCTCCCCACTTGAAAATGTCCTTCAAGTTCCTCTTCTTTCACTTGGCCTTTCTAATCATCCCAGCCCATCCTTAGTTAATGTGTGTTCTTTGTGCCTCTTGATTGCACATGGCCCCATGTTATTACTTGGGTTTGTGTCTGTGTTCCCCAGTGGTTTGAAATATGTTGGAGAAGAGGGAACAGTCTATTATACTTCCCATTACATCTAATCCTAATACCGGATACATACGTATCCAGTGCATATTGATTAAATAAATAGAAATGGTTTATACGTTATAGGGTGAGAGGGGAAATGCAAAAAGGATATAAGTTTCTGAATGGAATATTTATGTATTTGGAAGGAAGTTTTAGGGATGGTTTGTATCTTGCAGGAGGGATTTGGCATCTCCTAAGAGAGAGGAGAGATCCTAAAAGTTCTATGGCTTAAAATTTAATTGGCAAACAAGGAAGATGAGGGAAGGAAAGCTCATGAGGGCAGGTTTTTGAGGTTAAATTATGATGGAAAGGATTTATTACTTTGTCTAGTAATAAATAGAAGCAACTTTTAAAGCACAGCCTTGCACTAGCTGGTTTGGCTCAGTGGATAGAGTGTCAGCCTGAAGGGTCCCGGGTTCGATTTCGATCAAGGGCTCATGCCCAGGTTGCGGGCTCGATCCCCAGTAGGGAGCATGCAGAAGGATAGCTTGTGAGAAGCATCTCATGTACCATGTTGCCTGCCTCTGCAGGTCCCCGCCCAGCTGGTTTGGCACCGAGCCCTTTGGCCTGGCAGGGCCTATGTGCTGACAGAGCTGCGCGCATCCAAGATTCACGGTCACCGCTACCGTGTTTGGACGACCAAGCCCTCCTCTCATCTGATGCCGCTGAAACCAGAATGTGTGCGAGAGCTGGACCTCGACCTGGAGTTGGGCAGAACTCTCTTGGAGGCTGACGCCAAGACGCTCCCCACGACAAGCAGCACCCAAGACAGGCAGGAGCAAAAGGCGCTTGCCCGGGACTCCACACTCCTGTCGTACACGGTGAGCGTAAGGGAGAGGTCCTGGAGCTGGAGGGGCAGGAAATGTGGGTCTCCAAAGAGGAAGGACATGGGGACCAACTGGCCCTCTGACCTCTTTGCAGGGAACGGTCACTGCCGTGCTGAATCAGTCCGCTGGCCTCTATGAGCTCTGCCTTTCCTACCAGCAGTTCCATAGCCTCCGGCGGGTGGTGCGGCCAGGAGTCCGGCTGGAGGTATGTGAGGGATCGGGCTGCTGACAAAGAGGCTTCTCAGCAGCTGCTTCTGCCTCTATAGGCCGGTCTTGTTTGGAGCAGGATGGGAACCTTTACAACAAAAATATAAAAATAATAACTGTGTATTGGGAGGTGGGCATGTGCGTTTGTTAAGAGTGATTTGAGCCAAAACCGGTTTGGCTCAGTGGATAGAGCCTCGGCCTGAGGACTGAAGGGTCCCAGGTTCGATTCTGGTCAGGGGCATGTACCTTGGTTGCAGGCACATCTCCAGTGTGGGCTGTGAAGGAGGCAGCTGGTGATGATTCTCATTGATGTTTCTAACTCTATCCCTCTCTATAAAAAAATCAATAAAATACATTGAGAAAAAAAAAAGAATGATTTGGGCTAAAACCGGTTTGGCTCAGTGGATACAGCGTCAGCCTGTAGACTAGGGGTCCCAGGTTCGATTCTGGTCAAGGGCATGTATCTTGGTGCGGACACATCCCCTGGGGTGTGTGTGTGTGGCACAGGAGGTGGCTGATCGATGTTTCTCTCTCATTTCTAGCTCTCTCTCTCCCTTCCTCTCTGTAAAAAAATCAATAAAATATAACTTAAAAAAAATGATTTGGATGAGAGCTCAGATCAGAAAGTAGAGCCTGGGACAGGGAAGCATCAATCAGACTCTCAAACCATGGTAGGGGAAGGTGGAGGAAAAGGGGAGAGATCAACCAAAGGACTTGTATGCATGCATATAAGCCTAACCAGTGGTCATGGACAACAGGGGGTGGGGGCATACGTGGGGAGGGGTTTGGGGTAGGAATAGGGGAATGAGGACAATTATGTGATACCATAATCAATAAGAAATTTATTAAAAAAAAAAAAAAAAAAAAAAGGAGGAGTGCTTGGGACCAGAGCATCTCCTTCACAGAAGGGCCTCTAACTGGAGGAGGAGATGTTGGAGCTGAAGTGCAGGGGTAGCGAGGGCCAGAATGATGTCAGGTAGCCTGGTGAGTGGGGAAGCCACCCCAGCCAGAAGCCCCCTGGCTCACGGAAGGACTTAGTGGAGCTGATGAGGGATGAAGGCTTACCCCCGGACAGTGGGTTGTGATGGAAGGGGAGGCGTGGAGGGTGAAAGGAATGACCTGTACGGGAGAAATTGTGTTTCTCTTAGAACGCAGGCAGTCGAAAACTGCAGTCACCTCTGCTGCTTCACCTCTTCTGCTTCCCCAGCTCCAGGATGTTCACCTCCTCCAGTCAGTGGGAGGAGGGACGAGAAGGCCAGTGCTAGCCGCCTGTCTCCGTGGTGCTGTTCTACTTCGGAGCTTCTCTCGTCTGAAGCCTGAGTCTCAGTCTTCCCTCCACGCCTGGGCGGCCTACCTGTATGAGAAGCTGGTGTGGGAGCGTCAGTTAGGACTTCCCCTCTACCTGTGGGTTACCAAGGCCCTGGAGGAGCTGGCCAGCAAGTGAGGAGGATGAGGGTCTGGGCTGGGGTGGCACTGGAGGTAGGAGCCCACCTCTAAGGGAAGCAGGATCCTGGGAGAGGAAGGGTCCTGGGAAAGTGACTCCGCTTCTTCCCCAAGGCTGTGTCCCCATATGCTGAGACACCACCAGTTCCTGCAGTGCGCCTCCCCTGCGAGCCCCAGCCTGGCGCTGCAGCTCCTGGCTCCGACCCTGGATGTTCTCGCTCCGCCGTGCGTCCCCAGTCGGAACGCACACAAGGAGATCCTGGAGGAGCCACATTGCTGTCCACTCCAGAAGGTGTGGGGATGTGGGGAAAACGGGGTGCCGGGGAGGTGTGGGGGGGCGGGGATACACGGGATGCCCAATCTGACTTTTCTTCTCTTCTGACAGTACTCTCGGCTTCAGACTCCTTGCTCCTTCCCCACTCTGGCTACCCTGAAAGAGGAAGGCGAGTGCAGGGCCTGGGATTCCTTTGACCCCAAGACCCTCCTGTCCGCCCCCGAAGTTGCTCACCTGACCAGTTGCCAACTCAATCAGCTCCTGGCCTGGTCCTGGCTCTGTCTGCTGCCCTGCACCTTCCAGCCAGCCCAGGTGAGTGGGCCTCCAGCAGAGCACTTCCCCTTTTCGCCATTCTCACGTCACTGTCGTCGTCCTTTCTCATCATGTTACTGGCTAGCCTTCTCACTAGACCGCCCCCTCCTGCAGCACCTAGAAAGACTGAGGTAAAATGTGACTTGGATTCCAAAAGTCTCTTGCTTTAAGTCCTTTTCGTTTTTCCCAGTGCACATAAAATAAAATGCCCACTTCTTCTTATGTCTGCTGAGGTTCCCTAACTTGGATTTAAACACTTTCTCTCCTACTACCGAGTGTGTGAATGCATGAGTGTGTGTTTTCACATCCGTCTTCCCCACTCAAAGGTAAGTTCTTTTAGGTTAGAGGCGATGTCTTTTTTGTTTACTTTGTAGCTAGCCTTGAACACAGCTCCTGGCACATAATAGATGCTCAATATGTGCTTAATGAATATTGATACCTTGGCTTTCATCTCTCCGCAGGTTTTGCTTGGGGTTCTGGTGGCTTCATCTCATAAAGGTTGTCTGCAGCTCCGGGACCAGAGTGGCTCCCTCCCCTGCCTGCTCCTGGACAAGAACTCGCAGCCCGTCACCAACCCCCGGCTCATAGGTGTGGAGGCCGGAGTAGAGAGAAGGTGGTTGTGGAGCAGAGGGTCTCAGACCAGGGGGTTTGCTGTGGCATGCGTTAATATATTCAGGAGACTGGTACCAGCAAGTAGAGAAAAGGAGCAAGGGGTTCCCTAGCCAGACCTCCAGCTCCCTATCTTGTGTCTCACGTGCAACCAGATGGCAGCTCCCACTTCCCACATTCTTGGTTTGGAAGAATAATGGTCTTACTGGACCCACCGAGATCTGTAGGCAAGGAAATTGTGGGAAGCCAAGTTTTCTTAGATCTGGGCGCAGGCAGGCTGGTGTGGATTTGTGAGAGATCATCAGCGCCTTTCGGCCTCAGAGGCCAGAGGTGGGACTGGACATGCAGGCGGAATGGCTTCCCTTGGAGCGTCGTCCCTCTGGGGCGGGCTCAGCCAGGTCTAGGTTGGGCAGCAAGACCGGCAGGATGGTCTGCTTTGCTTCCCATTCCACGGTTCTCTCCTCTTTCCTCTAGGCTGCCTGGTGCGGGCAGAGCGGTTCCAGCTGGTCATAGAAAGGAATGTCAAGAGCAGCTTCCCGTCCTGGCAGGAGCTGGGCATGGAAGGCTTCATCCATGACCAGCGGGCCAGGTGGGCCTCTTGGGGTGGGGCTGTCCTCCGAGTCTCTGAGGGAACGGGGAAGGGCCTGGAGCAGATGTTGGAATGCTGGGGCCGCAACACCCAATGCCCGTCTCACTAAGAAACCTGTTCCTTTCTCCCAACAGAGTCTATGTCCAGTTCCTTCTGGCTGATGCCCTGATCTGGCCTATGCCCAGAACTTTCCTTCCCTCAGCCACCTCCTCAACACATCATCAGCCAGAACCCTCCCTCCCCGAGGTTCCCCATGTAGGACAGAGCCGGCTGTTCTTGCTGTCCCACAAGGAGGCACTGATGAAGAGGAACTTTTGTGCCCCCCCAGGAGCCAGTGCAGCGGTGGCCAAGCCCACCCTCAGTTTCCATGTATCAGGGTGCTGGCTCGGGGGTACCCAGAGGAAGGAGGGAACTGGTTGGGGCCCACCCCAGCTCAAGGGAGATGAGAACAAGGACCAGAAGGTAAGCTGGGACTTCAAAGATGTAGGGCTTGGCCTGTGTGGCCCTGGCTCCTGTCTGGATCCCAAGGACCCTGCTGTCCTTCCTCACAGGTTCTCCTCATCTTTGTGGGCCCCTCGGTGCGCTGGTTCGAGTTCTTGCACCCTGGGCGGGTGTACCGGCTCGTGGCTCCTGGCCCGCCCGTGAGTGCCCTGCTTCAGACCCTTCCCCAGAAAGCTCTTTTGGCGTGGGATCTGGGGAGGAAGTGCCAGTGCTGATCACCCTCTAGGTCCCTAGCAGAAAGGTCCATCTTGATCAAATCAAAAGATTGTCTGTGTCTAAGTCACTTCCTCCATCAGGCCCCAGAGAGAAAACAGAATTGGTCATGGTATTTTGTGAGCCTTCCTCAGGATTAGGACACACTCAGAGTCCATTGTCTTCCCATTTCCTGGCAGACTCCAGCATTGTTTGAGGAGGATGAATCATCCTGCATATCGCAGCGTCCTCTGGAGTTGGCCGGCTGTACATCCTGCCTCACTGTCCAGGATGCATGGATCCTGGAACATGAGCGCTCCCAGGACATCCCAGACATGCCGGGTATCAACAAGGCACTGCCTGAATCCTCGCTGACAGACCTGCTCAGTGACAAGTAAGTATCTGCCAGCTTTCCAGCTCATTGGGCTGCTCTCCCCTCCTCTGCCGTGGTTCGATATGATGAATGGTCCGTTCTCTGCTGCAGCGTGTTTCTTTCCTGTGATTTAGCCCCTACAGGACGATGTCGAGGTAAGATGGAAATTGTGTTTCATACCCGATTTCCCCCCATGTTACTGTTTTAAAGTGATCATGAGCAGGCTTTCTCACAAGTCAGGAAAAGACTTAGCAATAAAAGGAAATGTAAGAAACATTTTAAAAAATGTAAGAACAAACGCTGAGAATCTATCGAGAAGAGCCTTCCTTTAGTACAAGAAGTGGCTTATATCTTCAGGAACAACTATGTTTCCCTCATGTAAGCTTTTTGGGGTAGCTGCAAGTGCAAATGAAGAGAGCAGGAGCCAGTCTGGCTCAGTGGATAGAATATCAACCATGGGTCCCCGGTTCCATTCTAATCAAGAGTATGTATATCGGCCAAAACCGGTTTGGCTTGGTAGAGCGGTTGGCTCAGTGGTAGAGCGTCAGTCTGCAGACTGAAAGGTCCCGGGTTCGATCCCGGCCAAGGGCATGTACCTTGGTTGCAGGCACATCCCCGGTAGGGGGTGTGCAAGAAGCAACTGGTCAATGTTTCTCTCATCGATGCTTCTAGCTTTCTATCTCTCTCTGTAAAAAAATCAATAAAAAAAAAAAAAAGTAAAGTATGTATATCGGTTTCAGGATGCATGCAGGAGGCAACCAATTGATATGTCTCTCTCACATCGATGTTTCTCTCTCTCCCATCTCACCCTTCCTTCCACTCTGTCTAAAAATCAATGGAGCCCATCTGGCTGCATGGCTGAGTGGTTGAATGTCAACCTATGGTCACTATTTGATTCCCAGTTGGGGCACTTGCCCAGGTTTCAGACTGATCTCCAGTGTGGGATATGCAGGAGGCAGCTAATCAATGATTCTCTCTCATCATTGATGTTTCTCTTTCTCTCCCTCTCCCTTCCTCTCTGAAATCAATACAAATATATATTTTTAAAAATCAATGGAAAAATATCCTTGGGTAAGGATTAACAATAAAAATAAATTTAAGCCGAAGCCGGTTTGGCTCAGTGGTAGAGCGTCAGTCTGCAGACTGAAAGGTCCCAGGTTCGATTCCCGTCAAGGGCATGTACATTGGTTGCGGGCACATCCTCGGTAGGGGGTGTGCAAGAGGCAGCCGGTCGATGTTTCTCTCATTGATGTTTCTAGCTCTCTATCTCTCTCCCTTCCTCTCTGTAAAAAATCAATAAAATGTATTTTTATTTTTTTATTTTATTTTTTTAAAGGTAAAGATACTCCATGAGAGTACTTTTATTTTATTTTATTTTTATTTTATTTTTTTAAAAAAATATATTTTATTGATTTTTCACAGAGAAGAAGAGAGAGGGATAAAGAGTTAGAAACATCGATGAGAGAGAGTCATCGATCAGCTGCCTCTTGCACGCCCCCTACTGGGGATGTGCCCGCAACCAAGGTACATGCCCTTGACCGGAATCGAACCCGGGACCTTTCAGTCCCCAGGCTGACGCTCTATCCACTGAGCCAAACCGGTCCCGGCCTAAAATGTATTTTTAGATAAATAATAAAATAAATTTAAAATAAGAAGCTGCAGAGATATTTCTCCTATATTAAACAAACAAAACCCTACTGAATTCTAGGTGTAATTTTTATGAAACTGGTCTCTACTAGAAATGAATTTTTTTTCTTTAATATGTTTTTTATTAATTTTAGAGAAGAAGGAAAAGGGAGAAGAGAGAGAGAAACATCAATGATGAAGAGAATCGTTGATTGGCGACCTCCTGCAAGCCCCGCATTGGGGATAGAGCCCGCAACCCTAGCATGTGCCATTGATCAGAATCAAACCCAGGACCCTTCAGTCCAAAGGCTGATGCTCTATCCTCTGAGCCAAACCAGTTCGGGCAGAAGTGAATGTTTTTAAGGATCTGTGATTTGAAGGAGTGGGCATGAGCTCCAGCACATAAACTGTAGATAATGGGATGACTGAAATGGAAGTGGAGATTTAATTCTGCTGGGGTACTTCTTGGTAAGACCTCTGGTTACTAAGTTGTATAGGTTTTGAGTTCTCTGCCACAACCTTATTTTCCCATAGGCCCTGTTACGTTTAGTGTGTGATTCAACACAGCATGAAATGTTTCAGAACCATATAGCTGGCTTTCTAGCAGAGACTCTGGCTGCATTTTCTGTCCGTGGCCCTGACTCTCCATTCTCATGCCTCCATTCTCACTCTCTTTTTTTGACCCTTCAGCTTCACCGATTCCTTGGTGTCCTTCTCAGCTGAGATTCTGTCACGGACTCTGTGTGAACCACTCCCTGCTGCTAGTGGAACAAAGCCTGGTAATGACTCCTCCTTTGGGGGAAGGCATCGAATGGAGTGATGGGACCTTGTGATACAGGGGTCAGATACCACTGACCCCTCCCCTTTCCTTCCGCAGGGAGCACTGAAGCCAGGAGGGGGTGTGTGAAGATAACTGTAGCTGTGGAGGCTGCCGGTTGTGAATTCCCCCCTCACTTGGACATATATATCGAAGGCCCACACTTGCCTCGCCCACTCGGACTCCTTCCAGGAGCCCGAGTCTACTTTAAGCAGCTGGAAAAAAGAGTTTCCAGGTAAAGATCTACGCAGCTGGCCTCGCCTCCTCTCCCTACTGATGTGATTTTCTTGAATGTTCACCCCTATCTAAATATGCTACAACAACACCTCCTTTTTGATATTACGTTCGATGAGTTGCTCTGGAATTTATGCCCTGTATCCTCACAAGAGGTCCCAGACCAGTCCTTCCCACTAATAGAGCCTGGCTAGAGTGCATTCCTCAGGGAGTGGCCACGCCTGTTCCCTGTTCCAGCCTCTGACTTCTTTCTCTCCTCTTCTCCTTGCAGATCCCGCAATGTTTACTGTTGTTTCCAGTCATCCACTTACATGCACGTCCTGAGTTTCCCCCCGGAAACCACAGTCAGGTCAGCGCGCCAGGTCCTGATAGCCCAACTTCACAGCCTCACATCTGCGTCCCACACGTTCCTGGTTCTGGGGTTTTTGCCATAACGGCACGCATTCCCAAGCCTAGCAGAATGTGTTGAGTCAGAATCCTAAATAAAAAAATGCCCAATACCTGTCATTTTACCCAGAAAGATTTGGTGTTCTAAGCTCTTAAAGGCTTTTCAGGCTAAAATGCAACCTATCTTTTCTGGGCCAACATCTTGGTTGGTCAAGCCTGAGAAATAATTGATGACGATTTGAGATCAGAAATCAAAATGGGGACCATGGTGCTCCAGGAGAGCATGGCTACCACTGTTACCTCCATCCCTAAGACTGCTGAGTCCTCCCGGACATACGCAGCCTTCAGAACCCCTCTGACTGGTTCTTGACACCTGTCTCTCTCGTTCTCTTAGTGTTCCTCTGCCCCACGTCTACCTGGCTAGACTGCTGCAGGGTGGCCAGACCCCATTCCAGGCCATTGCCTCTTGCCATATTGTCTCTGTCTTCAGCCTTCAGCTCCTCTGGGTGTGTGCTCACTGTACCAGCCTCTCCGTCCAGGTATGGGAAGGGCCGGCTGAGCTGGGTGCTTTGGTGCAGAGGGATGTGATGGGACCAAGAGGATTTTTCCAACCACTTTCTTCATTGCAGGGAAGGTGTACTCATCAGGGTTCCACTTGCCCCACTCAGACATCTGTAAGCCAGGCCAGCATCAGGTGAGAGCACAGAGTGGGCACCTGTCACCCCATTAATTTCCCTATCACACGACTTTGCCTGTGTGCTATTTCTGTGTTAGCATAATTCTTGGCTTATGGGATTTGCTTTGATAAGTATTTTTGGATGAATAAGGGTAAGTAAGTTAAAGAGGACACAGCGGAGAGGGAGGCAGGTTGGGTTCAGGTGATTGGCCTGGAATTTCTGTTTCTACCCCAGGCTCCTGGTGGAGGATGGGACTGCCGAAGCTGTGGTGACCTGTCGGAACCATCAGGTGGCAGCAGCCCTAGGGCTGTGTCCTAGTGAGTGGACCTCCCTCCTGGAGCTTGTCAGAGGGCCAGGGAAGGTGGCCTTGCAGTTTATAGGCCCTCAAGCCCAACCTGAGGTGAGACATGGCTGGGAGGTGGGGCTCAGATACCCAGGTTCCTGAGGGTTTCGTAAAGAGTTTAGGAATTTTGAGTTCTGATTAATCCTGAGCGTCCCTTTCTAGTCCTCAGCGAAGACTGATGAGCCCTTGACCCTCTTCCTGCGGTCACTTTGTACCAGCCTCTCTGTCCTCCGCCCGATTGAACTTTCTTTTGAGCTTGAGAGGAAGCCCTCCAAGATCATCCCGTTAGGTAAGGAAGTAAGGATGGAAGGGTGGGGGTGGAAACAGACGGGTAATGAGCGATCAATAAGGGATTTCTGGGGTTGGGGAGGAGAATGGTGGATGGGACTAACAACCACATGCATAGGACATGCATTTTCTTCTCTTCCTACTTCAGAACCTCCTAGGCTACAGCAGTTCCAATGTGGGAAGTTCCCTCTCCTGACTCATGTGAATCCCAGGATCCAGTTGTCCTGTCTGTCTATCCAGGAGCCTCAGCACTCCAGCTCCCTGCGGGCATTTGCTTCCTCCGGCTCGGAAACTGCAACAGAGGCCTGAACGGCTCCTGTCCTGCTGCAGCACAGGCTGGGCCGCTTCTCCCCTCGTGGCCCTCGCCTTCGTGGTGATCGAACTAGGACTCCAGATCCCCGTGTTCACTAACTGCTCTCTCCCACAATTTCTCCTCACGTTCTTTCTGATGCCAGCTTGCCTTGGAGAAAGAGTGGAAATAGGCAACTCATGGCACTGTTGATATTTTCTCTCTGGTTGGGCTAAAGCCACCTGCACTCATAGGTGGCCCTGAGCACCTGGGTTCTGTCTTTGTGGCAGGGGCTAGAGGGACAAGACACTTGCCCCTTGTGGGGGTACTTGTGACAGGCTCATTGGCCTGCAATAAAGCTCTAGTGATGTTTTACATTTGTGCTATCCGTGAGGTCACAGATCTCCTGACCTGGCAGCCGCCCATGGTCCACCATCATTTCCGTCCTTGTTTTCCACCAATGCCAAAACTGGTTTTAAGAGCTCTGGTCGAGCAGAAGAAATTATACCAAAAGTCAGGCCCGAAGGGAGTGGAGTACTTTGGGGAGTTGGAGGCAGGTTAGACACCATTGCTGATGGTGTCAGTCAGCAAGAATGGAAGAAGTCAGGTATGCAAGCCTAGAGTTGATGGGAAGTACAAATGGGTATGAGAGGATGGAGTTGAGGGAGCCCATCATTTAGAAGAGTCATGTAAGGAACCTATACTATGGAACCTCAGCAAAGTGGTCAGTTATGTGGATTTCCTATGGGTCAGGCCTAAGGCAAATTCTTGATCCACACCAGTAGGAATGAAACCAGTAGGAATTCCTAAGTTGGAACCCAGACTTAGGGTTGCAGGATCTATTAGTTGATGTGCATACATTTGGTCTGAATTCTCCCATTTCTTCCCTGGGAGCTGCTTATTCAACGAAAAAGAACGTGACCACACCTCTTGAGGCCATTTCTTTATGGTTTTTTAAAGATCACTTCTAATCAGCATTTGGGAAGCTTTTAGAACAAAACTAAGTATGCACAAAAACTCTGTTAAAACTATAGTGACTACATAATTTAAAATTGTAGATATGTACTACAGGATTTCCAGTTTACACTACCGGCCGGTTAGCTCAGTTGGTTAGAGCGTGGTGCTAATAACGCCAAGGTCGCGGGTTCGATCCCCGTACGGGCCAGTTGATGGGTCTTTTTCTTCCTCGTGCTATTGCAAGGAAGCTCTTTCCCAGAGCCAGTTGCTTTCTGACTACGAACAACACGGGCCCCACTGCCTTTCAAAACCTAATTGTTAGCACTTGTCAACCTTTTAAAGGGTGCTCCCTCAACTAGGGCGCAGGGAGCGTTCCCTGGAGGCTTCCGCGCCTTCATTTCCCTGGGAGCGCGTTTTTGGAGGCGGGTAAGAGAAACGGGAAGATCCCGGACAAGGATTCCAGAAAGGCGGAGCCGCGAGCCAAGTGTCAATCCTTATTTTAACTTGCTCAGGTGTTCGCTCTCGGATTCATACAATAGTGGTGTTTGCTGGGCACAGGAACTAACAAAGGTTTCAGACAACGTCCCACTTGCACATCTGT